>CABFOV010000032.1:211215-233736 GCA_902141375.1 Timema poppense | reverse complement strand
CCCATGCACATATATTTACAATTTTGTAAATTAAATTATTTTAAGACATAATACTTGTAAAGGTAAGTCTTTTAATTACATGTTCTATTTTACATTTAAAATAATGTGAACTTAAGTTTTCTCACACTATTTATTAAAAAAAATTTTTATCCTCTCCAAAACAATATTTTAAACATAACTAAAAGTATTTATTCTTAGTTTTGGAATGTTATCAATGTGTAATATGGTGCATGCATTAATACTTTTTAATACAGGCATCGCATCATATTTACCTAGGAAAGAGGAAATACTTGTCATTTTTTTAAATATATAATAAATTATTTTCTGATTATTTTATCCATTAGGTGGGTGCAATATAAGAACTTGTTTGCATCACGATCAATCACATGGTTTAAATTTGACGGTCGCCATTTTGAAGTTATATTTGTTAGACTTTTTGTGAAAGTGCTGTCAATACATATATTTTTTTAAGTGGAATAAAACGATAAACTTTGTACCCGATCTCAAATAAATATATGGTTATGGCCTAAATTACTGTGATTAGCTATCACATTCATACATTAGCGAGAATGTTTTCACTACAGCTATCCAAAGTTACACGTCAGCTGGTAGCGTAGGGATATATAGAGACTATTTCTAGTATCTTTTTGAGCCGTCATCCAAGTAGACTCGGGTGGTGAATGTACTTTACTGACCTCTCCCTCCCTCAAATAACCATACCTAATTTAAGGACGGGCCCTAATATAATAGAAATTACAAGAAGCTAGGCAGGTTATTGTTTGCTTTTAATTGTGGAAAGCTAAAAAAATAAGAATCTTTTGAGTTTCTTGAAGAATTTTATCCTTTTTCAAAAAATGGCAAAAAGATGTGGAGGTAAATTATATTTTTCACTTAGTACAAGTATGTCTCGTAGGATTTTGGAAGAATAAGTGAAGAGAAAATGTGTTTTATTTCCAGTTTTGGTTTGAAATTTTTCTTTTTTTAAAACCCTGTGCCTCTCCTAAGCTAGTTATTGCTACACCCCTAGGAACTATTTATGGGGACACAGGGTCAATAAGATAACTGTTCAGTTGGACAGAGGAATGTCTCATCACCCGGGATGCAAGGGAAAAAACCGCTGGATTGTTATCGTGTTCTATCAAAAACTACCCTCATGTTTTCTTAGGAGTATTATTTTGAAAACCAGTCTCACTACCTGGCCAGGTTATATGCATATGTACTAATTACTCTAGTGGGGTAGGAATGAGGAAGGTTGAATTTAGAGGAAGTGTACCCACATTTGTGTGTGAGAAAAGTGGTGAGCCATTTAGGAAATACCACCCTCAGTACACCCGACCAGGATTTAAACCCCAATCTCCCTGTCATCGGCAGTCTAGTCTATTGCAAAAGTTATGCCTTAGACCATGCGGCCACAGACGCGGGCTAAAACAAGTTATAAAACTCAAGTGTGCTTGTAATAAATCATAACCCTAATAATTGAAAAATGACAGGTGGACAGAGGAATCAAACCCAGGACCATCGGATCTAAGTGCTTGAGATCAAGCTCTGCTAGTTGTGACTGCTTCGTGAGCCCTTAAGATCATAGTTGCGGGTTCTATTCCCAAATCCAGGTGTCATGTAGATGATGTCCCGAGGTGTTAAGAGAGAGTGAGGCAGGTAGAGGTGACACCCAAGTTACCTGGATGGTGATGGAATTGCTGCCGGCAGCAATGTTGGGAACCAGGGCCACAGGTGTGGGGGCAGACTGCGAGCTACCGGGAGCTGCTGGGGGCATCAGCGTGAGCCGCGGAACCGGCGCCAGCCCGCCGGGCATCATGGGCATCATCTGACCCTGGTTACCCATCACCTACATTGTATACCATTACACTGCCAGGTTGTACTCACCAAAATTAACACATCTACACCCTCCATATCTTACCGCCAAGGGCAAAGCTCTTCATCGACAGCAGAACCATTTCCCTCATACCAACTACCAACACTGACATAGGGTTGGCAATTGTTTGGTTCAAATTATAATTATAATTCAAAAAGTACACAATCTTAATGTCAATAACATAGAACAGTTCTTTAAGAAAGACCTTCCCCCACCTCTTGAGGTACACTTTTAAAGGAAAGAGGGATAAAAATAAATAAAAAGAACAAACACAATATGGCTTTTACAATGAAAAGAGGAACACAGTGCACACTTTACACTGCTGCTACTACTGGACAAAAAAGGTTGTAGCTGCCTCTTGAAGAAAATCAATTCTTATTACACAATTCCTTGACCTAGGTTTCATTCTACCAGAATTCGTCAGAGAGAAATGTGAAATGTGCAACACAACTTCCTGAAAGCAGCACAAAAGAGAGGGAAACGATATTCGTTAAAAATTATAAAAGACACAAAGCTAGGAACTAAACAGAATGCTTAATATAAAGGACAAACACAGGAAATGAATGAATGAGATTTAAATATATAATATAGAGCTCTGAAAGAAGGTACAGGGAAAAGAGAAAGGAATAAATAAAAGGGAACAAATTCAATATGGCCTTTACAATAAAAAGAAAACTGCAGTTCACACTTTAATTAACATTGCTGTCAATGGATAAAAAGGTTATGACTATTTACTGTAAAAAGTTCTAGAAATTGACATTCAATGATTTTGGAGAGCCTTTAAAATTCCGCAGATATTTATGTAATACATATTTTCTACAGCCAAAAAGAAACCATAGATCCGACATACTCCTCCCCTCTTAAAAACCGACAAACAGCCCAAAAAGCCATATCATAATAATACATAATTTCAATCTGAATCCAATTTAAAAAATTACAAGAAACAGTTGGTCAGTTTCAGCAAGTTTAATTATTTCATCTAAGAGCATTAGAGATGTGCGAAGACCAATTTTTCAATTTGAAGTGTATACAAATCAAACATATTCAATCAAATGAAAAATGACAACCTAGACTATGGGATCAAACCCAGAATTTTTTGTTTTGCGTGCCAATGCTCTACCATTGAGCCATCCTGGTTTGTCTCATACCCAAGGCCATCTTTCCCTAATTATTGGTGTATTCAGTCTATATGTGGCAAATGGTGAAAGTATTGGCCACTCAGAGATATCTACAATCACAGTCCACGACTTGTAACTGACGATATGATCTCATGCAATTAGTAATTAACTCATATGTATAGCAACTGATACATGATGGTTATCCACTGATGTCTATATAGACTCAATACAACGAATATTGAAAGATGGCCCTGAATACGAGAGACAAACAATAATAGCTCCATGGTAGAGCATTGGCACTCAAAGCCAAAGATCCCGGCTCAAATTCCCGTGTCCAGGTTATTATCTTTCACTTAAATGAATTTGATTCAGCTATCAGGACTGATCCTGTGGATAGCCCCAACATATCAGTTTAAGATACACACAGACTAATAAACTATTATATATGATCAGAATAGAATAGAGTTCAAATATTTGTTAGTTGTTTTAACGCATTTTTTTATATATTGCTTATTTACATAACTTTACCCACGAAAATAATTTTTAGAAAATGTTTCATTGCACATTGGTTTGTAATATTTAATTCTTATCTAGAAAACCAAGTTTTATCACAACATGCAGTTCAATTATTTCAGATTTGGTGATTTTTCGTGTACAAAACATTTCAAGATGGCAATAATTGAAAATTAATATGTATTTAATTTATAATATTTTTACTGATAAAGCTTTGCATTTGTTGAAGCCAGAATGTTGCTAAGTTGTGAAGTTGATAGGTTGTCAAAGCAAAGTCGGAGTTTTTTTTAAGCTTCGCACAACCTATTTGTTGAAAGAAACATGATGATGAAATTAATTATATTGATCATAAGAGGGCAACACACTATCGACAGGCAGCAAGCGAACCACACCAGAAATACAAAATTAATCAATATGTTTCAAACACACTGGTTATTAACCAGGCCCAGATTTTGGTGACATAAAAATGTTCAAAATAGGAACTAAAGGTATAAAGAGAATCTCATAGTAAAAGCATGACTAAATCAAACACGCACTTTTTACAAATATCTGCTTCAGGTGTAAGTTATCCCCTCCCTACGCAACCCTCTCCAGGCAAGTTGCAGTCTCACCAGGAATGTGTATTTTACAACCAAACAAGCAAAGAGGATACAAAGTTCATGCTCTACATCAGTGGATCTCAAACTGTGATACGCGTACCCCCAGGAGTACATACACAATTTTTAGGAGGTACACGAGCAGATATCAGGGTAAAATTAGCAGAATGACAAGAGAACCAAACGTGGTGGGACATTAAATGTGTCAGGGAATTTTTGAGGGGATTGAGGGAAATTTTCTCCTTTGATTATCTGTAATTTAGGAAAACTATATTGTGGGGGTACATTAGACTTTTATAGTAATGACCAAGGTGTACAATCTAAAAGTAGTTTGAAAACCAATGCCCTACATTATCTTCTCATTCAGACAATTGTGGGTTGAAACCATTTTGTTTAAGTATTCATGCATTTAATATATTGATAGTATTTAAAAAGACTTTTTCAAAATAAATCCCTTAAAAACATTTGAAAATGTCTAAAGATGGGGGGAAAAAAAGACCTATACACATTTCTACAACCAAAGGATCATGAACAGTTTATGTGCTTACGAGCAGTGTATGTAAGGAAAAAAAAGTTAATAAATAATAAAAAGATGACATGTCATCAACATTCGGGCCCTGATTATTGACAACTTAATTCAAGGGATATGGATGAAGAAAGTAGTCTAGAGGTAGTGCAACCCCTCTGCCCCCACATCTGGAGAGCTTAGGGGTCAAGGTTAAATCAAATAATAAAAAGAGTCACCAGTGTAGGGTATTCAACCTGGATTAAAACCTAGTTGGTAACGTGGAGTAAATATTACAGCTTACATTTTACAGAAAATATTGAAAAAGTTGCACCGTTAGAAAGTAGAATATTTTTATTGAATTCTAAAATTATTTTATCTGGTTCTTGTTATGTAACAACCCCTCATCTTTACCGCTGGATTCTTAATTTATTTTCCAAGTTTTCAAACTATTATTTTAAAGCCACTAAATACCTTTCCTACTTATATTTCGCTGGTAGTAATTGGAAAACCACTTTACACCAAGAGTGACTTAAGATTATTACCACCAGATGCATTAACCATTAAACACACAAATAATTAACTAACCTGATAAATTTGATTGCCCGATATCTGGTACGTAGTAGGCAATAACATTTGTGAGCCGGAAGCATTGGGCCGATACAACATGCCTGAAATGAGTTAATATTAAAAAGATAAAAATTAATTATCAACACAAGTAATAAAGCATATGCAATGAAATCTCCCTCAACAGACACCACTAAAGAGCGGATTGTTCTTTGTCAGGGACAAAAAAATGAGAAAACTGGTCTATGCACAGTATTATAATGTAGGAATGTCAGTGACTCATGCAAAGTGTGAGCAGTCCTGCCTTTACCCTCCAGTGAAAGTTTCTAAGACAGCCTATGCAGTAATGAATACTGTACTTCACGTTCATACCTAGCTCCCCTTCCAAGCCATTAGTTTCACCAGTTGTCAGTCATCCGCACAAATACCATGCAGAAGGCCTACCTATTCTTGTATAATTTAATTTCATTTGAGTATTGTTCTGTGTGTTATGAAGTCTGTACAGTAAACTACCGCAGTTTTTTTCTTCACTTGTAACTATCCTGCATACAATCAAAGCTGTGGAGCTGAAAGTAATTTTTGGCTTTAAAATAAAAACATTATATTATAACAATATGCTACTTTTTTTTTAATAATTAGGACATATATTTGTTATTTGGATTGACAAATTTATTTAAATATACATTCACAATGTCAAAGAAAACTTCCCACAAAGTAACCTGTATTAGAGAATTTTATTACAGTAGGTTATTTGTTATTAGTATACATTAGCCATTTATGATGGAGTCAGATTTTGACAGTAGAGAAATAGAGGAGTCATAGTCAAAGTTGGTGTACCTACTCCCCAGCCCTGCATACAATAATAAACAGTGTGGTAATTAGATTGTTGTTAATACCTACGGTATATAGGTCCATTAAAAAGTATTAAGTGACGATCTAATAGTCATGGCTAATTTATTCACGTAGTGATGTCACAAAATTATGTATCAATAATGGCTCACTCACTGGGTGTACACGAGAGCACAATAGCTTATGTAAGTACTACTGATTGTGAGATTGTGTAATAAATGGTTGGTCTATAATTAGCCATAAAATATTATGTTTAACCTTTATTTCTATTTTATGAAGTAACCATTAGTTAATTCCATTTAAAGCAGAAAACACATCCTATGAATGCATCTGATTCAGAGTTGCCAATATTTCCTTTAGATACAAAGCTACCTGTGTTTTCCAGAAGGAATTTCCACTTTTTCAGACACTTTAGAGAGTGGTATAAAGGAATTAAACTATTGTGAAGACATGATTTGAACAGGGTTGATTTGACCTTGATGGGGAAATTTATGCAAACCAATGTTTCAAAGAGGAATAAAGGGGTTAGGGAAGAAAATATAAGACATGCGTTTGCATCAAAGAACTTCTTTCTTCTGTGCAAATACCTACTTCTTAAATTTTGCAGTTTGATGTCTCAAATTTACAGATATTTTACTATTTAGTTTTTATATGGAAGAAGGAACAGGAAAGAGAGAGAGAAACACATAGAAGAGAACAAAGATAATATGGCTTTTACCAAAACAGGACTTAACACAGCTCTCACTTACATTTATGCCACTGAAAAGAGGTAATGGCTGCCTTTTAAGAAAACCGATCTTAACCCCCAAATTCCTTGACCTAGATTCTTTCTATCGGAACTTAAGAGGAGAGATATTCTTACCTATATGAAGTTCTGATAGAATGAAACCTAGGTCCAGGGAATGGGCTCTAACGATCAATTTTCTGCACAGGGCAGCCCTTACTTCTTTGAGCAGTGGAGGCAATGTAAAGTGTAAACTTTGTTCTTTTGATTGTAAAAGCCATATTGTGTTTGTTCTCTTTTATGTGCTTTCATTTTTTTCTCTCTTCTATATAAAATAAAATTTATTTTTTTATTGTTGTAAAATTCCTCCAATTGCCCCTGTTTTTACCAGACACAAAAAAATTACCTTGTTTTCTAGGTGCATGGCAGCCCTGTGACTGTAGAAAAGCTATTAATAAAATAAACATGTCATCATCTTGAGGATGTACAAACTCACCGTGCCTGATCTGCGTAGGTACAATGGGCCTTTGGACAGGCATCTTGCCAAGTTCCATGCCATATCGCGAGTGTATCGGTGGACGACCTCTTCCGCGGCCTGCACCCGGTACAGGTGGTGATGTGACCATCTTAGGCAGCAGGGGATGTGGGACGCCTGGATTCTGCTTGCCCGTCATGGCTCGATATGCGGCCTCGCCAATCCCCATGTTGGCCGGACGATTGCGAGCGAGGCGGGGGATCTTGGCTGGGGGTTCCCAGTCTGACGGCGGCTCCTGGTTTTTCTCCAATTTGAACTTTTTGCCACAAGAGATGAGATGGCGAGTCAGTTTGCCCTTCTGATTATCCTCAAAGGGGCAGTTGAAGCACTGGTGGAATGCTGGAGCTCTCTCGAGGCGGCCCCTCACGTTGTGCTCTGCCTCCATGTGGAATAGGATATCATGGGGGCTGCGTACCTCCAGTGGACAGAAGTTACAGCGATACACATAATTACGCATGTGAGGCGTCTCCAAATGCTGGGCCATTACCAATGCTGATTCTGTCTTGAAGCTGCAATACTCACATTTTTTAACCTCCAGATGGAATGGTTCATTATTCTCTTTACTGAACGCCAAGTTCTTGATCAAAGAATTGATGGCGTACTGTGTGGCTGCTCCTCCCTTGCCTCCTTCTCGATCTCGTTTCTTCTTTTGCGTACGAAGTAGATCCGTTTGAACATACTCTTGGACCAAGTTTACACCAATTGACATGAAAAATTTACCTAGAGGATTTTCAAAATAGGAAGGTTTTGAAGGCTCTGTATCTGGAGTTTCCTTGGGTTTATCTTTCTCTGCCGTTTTACTCACTGGTTCAGACACATCACTGTTTTTGTCTATTTTAACACTTTCTTTTTTATCTTGTTCATCACTTCTTTCACTGCCAGCTTTATCATCTTTTGAAGTCTCATTAGTTTTATCATCCTTCAAGAGCTCGCCAGCTTTGTCCTTTGACAACTCGATGGCTTTATCCTCCTTTGAGGACTCTTCAGCCTCATCTTTTTTAATCTCATCCTTTATTGTTTCACTCTCTTCACTGTCTAATGCAACTTTAGTCACTTCCTTATCTTTAATAGCTTGTTCAGCCTCAGCCTTTTCTTTAGCTTCCTTTTCTTTGAGTTCTTTTTCTTGTTTTTCCTTTCTTTCCTTTAAAATTTCAGCTATGCTGTCGACATACTTTCTAAGAGGGTTGATGGGAGGCTTCTCGTAAACATAAGGTACGATGAAGGAAGGAGCCTCTACAACAAACATGTCATCTGAGAGAGAGGGGAGGATCTGAGGCCGAGGCTTTGGAGCAGGGGCCGTGGGGATTGGAACCCTCATGGATGACTGAGTGATAGGGGACATGTTTGGGGGGTACATACCCTGGGCAGGGAGGGCCATTGGAAGCATCGAGTAGCCTGAAGTAGAGGGCGATGAAGTGGCAGAAGAACCAGCAACCAGCGACACAGATTTCTGAGCATGAGAGATCGAAACAGGCACTGGTCCTCGCCCAGAGAGGATAGAATTAGTGTCTATGATCACCAACGTGGGCTCCTTCTTGCCTTTCAGAGGTTTGCTGCCGGCAGCAATCTCAACCAAACGCTTTGTGTCTTTCACAACAATTGTTTTGTTGCGAGAATTGCGAGCTTTAGAATTCTCCTTGTTGCCGGCATCACGGAAAGGATCAGAACTTGGGGTGACCGCCAAAGGATCCTCTGGTGTGATTTCTTCAATATCCGGATCCTCGTCCCTTTCTATATGTTTTGGTACTTTGTTTATGTTGCGAGAGCTGCGCCGTGGTGTTACATTTAGGACGGTGGAGCTCTTGCGGGACTTTTTGATTTTCCCAGGTGTTTCCGAAGACTCCTCCGCTTTAGAATCGGATTTGTTTAGATCATCAGCATTATCTTGTTTGCTTTCACTGCCACTCTCTTCCTTTTCAACATCAGCATTGTCTTTTGTACTCGTGTCAGCGTTTAAATCGTCACCTTTATCATTATTTTCATCAATTACTGTACTTTGCACCTTAATGTCACCAGTACTGTCTTTATTTATACCTTTGTGATCATCATTTATTTTAGGGGAGACATTTTTTACCAATGAATCTTCTATGTCAACTTCTGAATGGCTGATGTCAGCATCATTTTCAGAATTACTACTTTCCTTAGTCTTGGAGTTGTCGACTTGATATTTTAAAGCTTCGGAACTAGTTTCTTCTTCCTTATCACTATCCGTGTTTTGTATTTCTTTCACAGCTTCAGCTTCATTTTCCGCATTGTTCTCTTCGTCATCTAATTTATTGATTATATCATCTAATTTAGTGATGGTATCATCTTCTTCATTACCTCTATCATCTAAGTAATTGTCTTTTTGATCTAATTCATCGTCTCGATCCTCCAGTTCATTGTCCTTTTGATCTAATTCATCATCTCTATCCTCCAATTCATTATCCTTTTGATCTAATTCATCATCTCTATCCTCCAGTTCATTGACCTTTTGATCTAATTCAATGTCTTTATCCCCCTGTTCATTGTCCTCTTGGTCTAATTCATCGTGTCTATCCTTCGATTCATTGTCACTATCCTCTAATTCATTATCTACATCCACTAAATCATTGTCTTTGTCGGGTGAACCATTGTCACTACCAACTAACACATTGTACAACTCGTTATCACTACAAACCGATCCCCTATCACCTAATTTGCTATTCCTACCGGTAAGTTCTCCAGTCCTATCACATATTGAAGGAGGTCGAACCTCTATATCTGTCCTCGAATCCTGATCATCCGTCTCCATATTCTCTAAATCATCTTCACTCACAGGCACTTCAGTCTCGGATTCTCTCGGCGAAGCGACATCCATGGTTTCGTTCCTAGGCACTTCCTCCGCATCACTCTCTGCCGAACCACTTATTTCGCCATTCTCTTCCAAACTCATGTCCGCCGTTTCCTCCTCCTCAATGTTGCTATGTACAGAATTGTCACTAATATCCTCAACACTATCCTCGCTGTGCAAAGGCAGCTTGGATGACGGGAGATTGTGGGGAGACAGCTGCTCACAAACGTCCATGTCTTCTTCACAAGAACCATTTAAATCTCCATTCATACGGATACCTAAAATAAATTAAAAACAATTAAAAACAATTAAAAACATGTTTTTATACATAAGATCTACTTTTCATAACCCAGTTTTACAAAGCAATACTTGAAATATGCATGTTGATAAAAAAACACAAATTCAAAAGGTCAATTTGTGTTTCTGCAACCTAATTGTGACATGGTTTAAGCTAGGTACAAATAAATAATTAACTATTTTAGCTAATTTAGCCTAATAATTTTCTGTGTCCAGTGGCAGCAGTGTGAAGAGTGAACTGTGTTAATTCCCTTTTATACACCGCAATTCATCTTTCCTGTATCATCTTCCATGCATGGCAAAATTTAACCTCAATAAAGTAAGGGCAACATAATTTATTCCTCCCTGAAAATGCTTTCATTAAGGGTTTTTTAGTGTTACTACTCACATAAGCTGTTCACATACAGCCAAGGCCTGAAAGGTGCTATAGTATGAATTTTGTAGGAAGAACAGTAGAAGTTAGTTACTGAAGTTACTAAAACAATGTTAATATATTCATACATCAAGCCATGTTATCTGCAGCTGTCACTTTTTATAGATATTTTCAATACCAATAAAATAACACAATTAAAGTGTAATATGTTATCAGTGTTGGCCGCAAAGAAATAGGTTTGAATTTTCTCTACTGTTCTTCCAACCAAAATCAGGGTATATCTAACATTTAACAATGGAAGGTTCCTTATTGCAAACATTTGACTGAAAGAGACTAGTCAACCTATTGAGAAGAAATGATTATTTGCTTACTAATACTTTTTAATTTATTATTTTATGTACTTTAACACTTTTCATTGATAAAACTATATTATCGTTTAAACGAGTTGATTAATACTTTTTTTTTGCAGTGTCTCTTTAATTTGATTTCTCAAAGTTTAATTTAACAAGGTTTATCGTGGTTGTTTTTAATAACGTTTTATGATTATATAACAAGCTGTCAATTTATTTCTAGTAAGTTATATATTTTTTTTAAAGGCATAATATAATATGTTTAGTGTTTAAAACTTTCATGTATTTTTGCAAAGCATAACTCAACATAACACAACACATGTTACCATCTTTAGTCAGTAAGGTGTTTGTTGAATATAATGATTGCCCCTTTTAACTTTGAATTTTACAATCATGAAAGTTTAAATTACTACAATTCTATACTAAAAGTTTTAATGAAAAAGCTGACTTCTATCAAAGTCTATAAATATAAAAATTGCCAAATCAGGATGGATGTTGCGCGCTGAAGAGCTCGGAGGTATACACGCGTCTGTGACTCACAAAGGTAATAAAAACTTTATCATACATTCCAACATACTTAATGTCCCTGGATTACAATTAAATTTGCTCTCAGTAAAATGGACCCAAATAGGTTGAACGTTGTGTTTGAAAAGGGAAACATTACCATTCTGAAAGGCGATATTTTTGTGGCTGTTGCCACTCGATCTAGTAAAGTGTATACAATGTCTCTTTCACCTCGTGAAAAAGCATGTGCTGGTGTTGCTAGTCCCATTGTAGCATCATCTTATTTATGGCATAAGAGGTTTGGTCACATTGGCAAAACTGGTTTAGTTCACTTAAAAGATTGTAGATGGAATCAATATTGATCCAGGACCGATCCTCGATTTATGTAGCTCTTGCATACAGGCTAAACAAACACGTCTTCCCCACACAAAGTCACATATTAGAGCTAAGCGCCCTTTAGAGATCATACACGTTGATCTTGTAAGGGGCCCACTAAACCCATATCATATAATCAAAAGAGTTATCTGCTTTCCCTGATTGATGATTATACTTACTTTACAATCATTTACACTCTAAAGGCAAGGTCTGAAGTATTTTCATACTTCAAACAATTTGAAGCTATGGTAACAGCTCACTTTAAACTAAAGATAAGTTGCTTTAGGTAAGATAATGGTGGTGAATTTGTGTCACAGGAAATGCTTGATTATCTAAAAAATAAAATAAAAATAAATCCAGTCAGAGTTTACAATCAGCAGAACAGCACAGAAAGAATGGGACGTAGCATCATGGAGAAAACACGCTGTTCACTCGTTCATTCTTCTCTTGACAAATCACTCTGGACAGAGGCTGTCATGACTACAGTCTAGCTAATAAATAGATCACCTACTAAAGCTCTTGAAAACCAAGTTCCAGTAGAATTGTGATATGGTGTAAAACCTGATATGTTCAAACGGAAGGTTTTTGGCTGTGTAGCACATCTTCAATTACCTAATCAAGTTTTTAAAAGTAAACTTGACAGCCACTCGAAAAAGTGCTAATTTGTTGGTTACTGCCTGAATGGGTACAGGCTGTGGTGTCCATAGGAGCGAAAAATCATACGTGGGCATGATATAATTTTTGGGAACATTCGTTCATAAACAGTGATGTTATTGGTTCAACACCCTCTCGAGCTATTGAGGTCATCGATTCAACTCGAGATGAAGTTGTTACTGAGGAATTGCAGGAGGAGAACCAGAGACAATTTCTGACAAAGAAGAGACTCCTGGACCTGGCAAGGAACTTAAACCTATGCATGAGAGCATGAGACCTCGCACTGCACCAGTTTACCTAAATGACTATGTCGCACTGGCTATTGGTGCCGAGTCATGTATTGACAACTTTCCAGAAACCTTTGAGGACATCCATAGCAAAGATGATGCCCAACATACTCCCCCATAGCCCATTTAACTACTGTAAGAACCCTGTTTGCCATCATAAACAAAGAAGACGTGAAAAATGCATTCCTACATGGAGACCTTTCTGAAGGTGTGTATATGAAGCAGCCACCTGGCTTCGTAACTAACAGCAACCTTGTTTGTAAGTTCCACAAGACCCTCTATGGGTTGAAGCAGGCACCACGGTAGTGGAATACTAAACTTGACAAATTTGTGAGTTCTCTCGGATCTAACCAGTTTGAAAAGGAAAAATATGTGTACTTCGACTTCAGCAACAGCATCAAACCTTACCTTTTAATTCACATAGATGACATAATTTTGGAAGAAGTTGAATGACATAAAACATCTTTCATGTCATAATTCAGATGAAGGATCTTGGAGGTTTGCACAGCTTTCTAGGTATAAAAATTGATCAGATGGTATGTTCCTTAGCCCAACAGCCTACTTGAATAAAGTTCTCAAGAAATTTGGTATGCAACAGGGTAAACTTGTCGAGATACTGATGGAGGCAAAACCACCTGAAATAACTACATCAGAGTGAATAATAATAATAAGCACCGCGAGCTTGTTAATAGTTTGATGCATGGGAAGTTATACTCGCCCTGATCTGTGTTTCTCATTGAATTTCTACAACAGGTATCAGAGCAATGCAACAGAAGCACAATGGAATGGACTCAAACAAATACTACAATACATTCAAGGTACACTCGAAGTTGGTCTCTTCTTTCCGAAGAACTGTGATGTCGCCTTATGAGCCTATATTGATGCAGACTAGGCCAATGACAGCAAGTCATAAATCTACATCTGGGTATTTATTTCAAGCTTATGGTGCCATTGTTGGTTGGACTACACGTAAGCAGACTACAGTCGCCCTGAGCCCAACGGAGTCAAGAGTTTATCTCCCTGTCAAACACCTCATTCAACCTACTCTGGTTGAAAAGACTGATCCAGGACTTTGGGATCATTCTAGGACCCACCAAAGTGTACGAGGACAACCAGTCCTGCATAAGCTGTTTGTATAAATGGGAACATCGAAGATCAATGTCAAATACAACTTTGTTTGTGATTTGTATCTAAATAGTGTTGTTGATGTGATTTGTAGACGGATGAAAAATGTACTGACATTCTGACAAAGAGTTTGGTTAGAAACAAATTTGAGTACTTTTGTAATTATATTAGTTTAAGTAAACGCTGATCCACTAATAGAGAGTTTATTTGTATGTTTTTGAGGGTACATGTAGGACATTTTTCCTACCTTTGTGGTTGTAGAAGAATTGAGGAGTGTTAAAATAGGCAATCCTATGCAGGGATATTATAGTTTAGGTTGGTACCACTGTTTAACGTGTCGCTCACTTTGTTAGCTGATCTGTGTCTATGCCTATGAACTTGTGTAACAGCTGAGTCATGTCTTTCGTTATTATAACATGTATTGCCAAGTCTAAAACCTGTTAATCATTTCTATGAACTTGTGTACTCTGACAGAATAAAATAAGTTTTTTTAGTTAGCCTGCTTAAATACCAACAAATAATCATTCATGGTGGCCCTGTTAGATCAATTAGGTTAAGAACAGTGAATAAATAAGGGTTAAAAAGAAATGACATCCAACAAAATAATCTTAGCAGTGTTCAAGCACCAAGACAACTTTTCGCAGGTCGCGTCTACAGCCTTGTCAAACTTCCTTTGGAACAGGGTTCTTACAGACATATGAAACATAAATTTAAGGACTTTTCAAGGACTAAAACTGTTATTTCTCGTACTGCCAAAAGGTAAACACGCCAATAAAAAATCAGACCGTATACAATTTTAAATAGATGGAGAACAATAACTTTTTACTAAATTTAATGAACATATAGGACTACAAAAATAGTAATCTAAATTTGTGTTCAATTACTTCACTCTCCTTGATTTCTTGGTGGATGAGAGATGAACTAACAGCTAATGGCGGGCATTATTGTGCAAAACTGTAACTGAAAGAACTTAAAAGTGTTGATAGGTAGTCAATATCTTAAAATAATTATTACAAATGACAGTTTTAAAGAAACTTATAAAAATATAACAAATGCACACGAATTGAGATTTTTAAATATAGGATATTAAAGACGATAATAACACTGTTTCCCCTTTCCCCTATAGAGATCCACTCCCATGGGTGCGACTATCTCTGTGCTGATGATGCGATAACAAATAAAAAAAAAGTGGGGAAGAGCAGCCGAGAGTAAAGTAAACAGGAGGAAACAGCTAAAAGCCAGTATACAGAGAACACTAAGCTAAGCTAAATTAAGCTAAGATTTTCTCTGTTAACTCTTTAGAAAAATAGCGGACCCTATATTTAAATGTGTTGGTTCACACAGAAAGCTAAGATATGCCTTGCTATGTTTTTTCCGATTGTTGGCCAAGCAATTTTTTCATCCCTCATGTTGAGCCAACTTATGTTGCACATGCGCATAACATAGCTTGGGCTCCGCGTTGAGCAGACACAGTGCTGGTTTGGCGAAAATAACTAAAGAACTGTTGAAATTTTGTTTTCAGTTTGTTTCACGTATTTAAGTAATATTTTATCTTTATTAAATGTGATTATATTAAAATGGAAGCATTAATATAACAAGTCAAAACCACCACCTCCTAGATTTTCTTTGTCTTCCAAAACAACTGCTAACAGTAGCATGTTCTCTTCCTCAGTACCATAACCTGAACTCAAACAAGATATTTTGGAGAACGCCATCATAACTAAAGTTCACTGGAGCAGACCAGAAAGAAACAACACTGAATTCGGGAGCATTGAGAAGAGTGACCATTGCTTAGTTTAGCTTAGAAACCAAAATGACAAATTCTTAGCACAGCACTGCTTAGAATTCTGTGTGTATCAGCCTTAACGCTTGATCAAAAGGGATGCGCTTGATATTTACTGCCCTAGTGCTTCTTAAATCATAGTCTTTACATTCATCCTTCACAACCATTTCAAAAACGAATATTGAAACCTGGAGATTCCAGGACTATTCAAGGCCCTGAGCAATTTAAGGTCTTTTCCAGGCCTTGAACAGACACATTAAATTCCAGGTCTTTCAAGGACCATATGAACCCTGTTTAAAGCATATTTGGGTATCTACGCAAATTTCAATGAAAATCCAGAGCCTCTATCTAGAATTGTTAGAATATAGGAAGAAACGATAAGCTTTATTGTTAGAATATAGGAAGAAACAATAAGCTTTATTAAGTTAGTTAAAAAAAATTAGGTGTAGCATTTAAGATAGGTCCATATTGTAATAAGTCAGGGTAAAACATGGTAGCATGTTTTCAGATTCATATTATTATTATTAAATAGCCTATTGTTATTAAGAGACACAAAATGCAGGCCTAGTAAGAATTTTTTTTGTACAATCCAAACCTAAAATAAACGGTACAGCACACCGCACAGACTTTCTCCCGCTTTTATCTTAAAGTAGACATGGATAAAAAGATATTATTTTTAAAGATTTGAGAAGCTAAATAATATGCACTGTTACTTACTCTATGACATTAAGAACTAGAAACAATGTCACAGAAAAAATAATAAGATGAATATCTTTGTCTACCAAAGAGCATAAGAATAAAATTCATTTTAAAAAACCTGAATCAAAAAGTATATATATATATATATATATGCGCGCTTATGTCAGGGGTCAGGGAGATTGGGGTTAGAATACTGGTCAGATCTACTGAGAATGGTTTTTCCTAAAATAAATTGTTTCCTAATCTCCTTCCATGCAAATACTGATATATTATCTCTAAAATGCTTCTTTCCTCATCCTTGCCCCATTAGAGTAATTATTGTCTGTGTGTATAACCTGAAAAGTTGGTAAACCACAGTGATAAAAAAATGATCATTAGTTAAGATTCTGTATGTATTAAAAAAACAACATATTGAATTTTTAAAGTAAATACTTCCAACTTTTGGAGGTAGTATTTATAAACTATGGAGGAAGGTAAATGAAAAATTGCTTATTTTCTAGTTTTTACCAAACTAGAGCCCTGATAATGACCACAAGACCTACACTGTTGTCAAATCGTAAATCTATTCCAACAAAGCAAAAACTATGACAGAAATGCCATTACAGGGTTGCCACTATTTTCTTAATACAAAACTCCTTTGTTTTCCAGAAGTACTTCTGATTTTTTAACACATTTTAGAGTAGCGATGTGCAACATATTTTTCAATGTAACCATAGGAGATGAGTGAAATTCGCACCACTATGTAAAAATCTTGAAATTAGGTTGCTCCATCGAACATTTATAAGAGTACACACACCGTTGTGTGGACAAGTTTATTCAAAACATGTACACTTTGACTACTAAGTTTTAACAAATTGCTCAAATTGAAAAAATAAGATTGTTAAAACCTTGTGCAAATTGATGTGAACAAAACAATAAATCTTGTTTTATAGGATTGGCCACAGCGCTGGCACATTTTTGTTTTGATAAAGATAATGGTTTGTTTATTTTTTCACAACTTTGTAAGGGTATTTGTGTGTTTAAGAACAGTTTTAAGCTGTTAAAGAGATATTATTTAGTTTTAGACAAACTTTCTTCACCTTCTGGTGAGCTTTGATTAATATGTAATATGGATCTGACATCCATAAAGTTAAGCAAGATCATAACTTTGCATGAACACACTTCTCTAACACAAAGAAAGATAGCTGAAGAATGTGAGGTTAGTTTAGGAGCTGTAAATACAATTATGGAATTGAAAAATTTGCCTAGTTCAATTTCTCAACACATATAAGATAATTGCGATAGAAAAAATAAGGACTTGTTGGAATTAAAGAAATATGTATTCCGGCTGGCCCAATAGAAATGATGTGTCTGTTAGCCTTATCCGGTATTGGAATAGTAAGGGTTATCTAGAAGCTGAAGGCCAGTTGTTTTTAGAGAATAGATTAGTGGTTCCCAGGACCATGGTGCAGGAGATGCTTGGTTTATAGCACAAATGTCACTTTGAAATTGTAAAAAGAAAACGAGCTAGGCAATGCTTGTTTTGGTTAAATATGAGTGCCAATATTGAAAACTTCATTGGCACATGTAACATAGGCTTGCCAGAATTTAATAATGTAAAGGAACCAGTGAATCCATATCCGGCACCAAGCCGTCCTTGGGAACGTGTTGGTTGTGATAAAGACTCAAGTCTATCCATATTTGCTAGGCTTGAGTGTTCCTGATATCTTGATCAGTGATAGTAATCCATTCAATAGCTATAGTTCTTTAGAGTTTGCAAAAAAGTTAAACTTTAGGATGTAAAGTCCTAGATTTAGCCAATATAATGGATTGGCTGAGATAGGTGTTGGTATAGCCAAAAATATTTTAATGAGGTGCATATTTAATAATCAGGATGTGTACTATGCCCTGTTAGAATACAGAAACTCTCCTGTAAAGAATTAATGATATCAAGATTGAGTCTCAGATACCATGCACACTCTCTCAGTTACTTCCCATTTCTGTGGACTATGAAAAATTACAAGAGGATAGGAATAATAGTTATGTAAAACAAGAATATTATTATAACAGGAGAGCTGTACCTTTGAAACCATTACAAGTTAGAGATCCTATATTTTATAATAGAAATGAGGATTCTAGAGAAATAACTTCGGGGGCGTAAAGCCCAAACGATCAGTAAGACAATTTAATGCAAAAAAAAATTCCTTCGGTAAACGGTCGAACATTATATTGTACATCGGCCCTAGATATTATAATAAAAAACCACCTTGGAGTAGGGCAGAGGCTAGTTCCAAATGCTTCTTACCTTTTCCATGAATTTTCCCTCCATTCAACCCACTGTGGCTTATATCAAATTTTGATTTACAAAATGTACAATAAGCCTTATACTGGTCATCTTCAACAGGGCGCAACCACTTTGAGTATTTATTTTCTTCAACAGTCAGCCAAAACTCTTTGAACGAACATTTACGAGGCATCTTTTAACAGATTAGCCTAAACTTCACACATACAATCTTTGAATGCCCCCCAAAAAATTGATTGGGTATAGATTTATCAAACATAGAGAACCTTTAGTGGGTTAAGGGTTAACTAATAGAACCAGGTATAAAAGGGGTAAAATATTGATTATGATTTTGTTGATTTTTCATATGAAAAACTAGCAGTAGTCCCCGCTGTTTCTGAAAATGTTGGCAACAACACCTGTAATAATCAATTGGACTCGAGATCAGCTTGTACTAGGAGCGGAAGGAGAATTCGAGCTCCAAGGTATTTAATGGATTATGACCTGTCAGGCTCAGGTTTGAGTGAGATTTTGGAACAGGATTAATTACTTTGTATTATGTGTGGTTTGATTTTATTGATTATTATTTTTAAATACTTGAAACAAAAATTGATGGAAGGTGTAAGATAATTGGTGTCTACTGAGTGGCAACACTGGACACCAGTGGTTTGTGTATGATGATCTGTGTGTATTATGGTCGGAGGCTTATGTGAAAGTTAACCAAGTTTCTGATAACACCACTTATGTATCTTTAATGATTTAGTTATTAACACAATACAACACCTATTTAAAGCATGTAGTTTTTCCTGTTTTTTCCCCAGACACATGAAATGCTTCTTGTGTTTTCCAGGTGTGTCTTTATATCTATGAGTCGCTGCTCGGCAGCACACAGCTAAGGTTGTGAGGACAAGCGTTACTCAATCTCCTACTATGGATGTTGTGTCTGGCTCGAGTTTTGTTACGTATTAAACTTTGAAGTATTTAATGTTAAAAGCATAGGTCTGTTGAATATATAGCTTAACCAAGAGAGACCCTGATTTGTGGTAAATAAAATGACTGGTTTTCGTTAAATAAAGTGTTGTATTTCAATATAAAAAGTTGGCAAATAAAAGGCTAAATTCTGATGTGGTAAATAAAACAATTGGATTTCTCTAAATAAAAAGTATATTGGTAAAAATAATCTTTAAATAAAAGGTTGGACCCTGGTTTGTGATAAATAAAATTATTTTATTTAATTAACCCCTTTAGTGCCATGGACCAGAGATCGGCTTCACCTACTATAGCTAAAAGTGCCCCAATCTGATTGGCTCTGCCTACTGCCGTTAAAAGTGCCAGATCCGATAAGGTCAGCTCTCTAGATTTGCGCTAGTTCTTGCTTTTTCTGATAGTGTAGTAGTGTCATGCATCATTGGCAAGAGAAAATTACCCTCTATTATTTTATATAGGGTTGGCAACAAAAATCAACCGTAAATAGTTATTGGAACCGGGGGTTTAGTACATTTACAATGGTGGATGGTCACATTCTCAATGTGCTAACTGCGGCTAACATTAATAATGATGTAAATAATTTTCAAATGTACGGGTTAAAAAATTGTTCATAGTTTAGAAATAATATATTCTATTTAAATGTTCATGTTATGTCATGTGGATGAAAACATTTATATACCAATTTAAGTAAATAGGTGTAATAACTTTAAAAATTTCTATATGTAAAAAAAATATATTCATTATAAAGTTAAAAAAAACGCATTCATTATGTGTAGGTATAAATATTTATTCATGAGGTAAGCAACAAAATAAATCTTGCTCTAAAGTAAGCAATAACAGCCCAAATATATCTAATGTATGATATTGAATCAAAATTCCTGTAATTCCTATTTATTTAAAATTTTATTTTCTTGTATAAAACTAAATGCACTACAACACAATAATAATGATATATATATATATATTTATTTTAAATATGTTAGCCTTAGTTTAGGAATTGAATTTTTAAAAATTAAAAGATTTTAATTAAACTGTATTAATTTATTACTATTAAGGAACAGTACATGTGAATTAAAATAGAAAAATCAAAATAATCATTTGATAAATAAAGATTTGGCGAATTTTATTGCAAACCTTACAAAAATGAGGAAATAGCTGTGGCATTCTTCGCACACAAAACCTAACAGGCCTTAGGCACTCTTCGCACACAAATTCTGGAATAGGCGTGGCACTAAAAGGGTTAATAAACTTGTAATATAAAAAGTAAAAGCATATGGTATTTGGGCAGAGGGGTGGGGCTAAAAATCACAATAAATAGATTTTAATATAAATTGTTAGAATAGAAAAATTACTGCTAGGTTTTATATTTTTGACTATTCCTGGCCTATTATAAACACAAGTATTTAAATAACATCAATTTAAAAAAAATTATATGTAAAAGCCATATTTTGAATATTCAAGTTAAATTTCGAAAATACATAAAACTTGCCATTTATAATTTCCATACACCTACTATTATATTTAATGATTTTCCATATAGCAACATTTAATCACCACACTCCAAAATTACATTTCTTGATAGTGATTTAGGATTGAAGACCAAAGACATGGTGATAAAAAGATCTCAATATAGCTTAACTGTGATGATAATTTTATTCTTTAAAATATCTGTCTTTGGAGACAATATGGCTACGAAAGTAGCCAGCTCAAAAACTTCTCTTACTGTACTAATAATCTTTAACTAAAGGATTTTTTAATTTTTTTTTTGTATTAGCACAGTTGGTATTCTTTATTTTTCAGGTAATATCAAAATAAAGACAAAACAACGTTGTTAGTGTTAATTAAATTCACAATTATATCAACATTTTTTGAATAAGAAGCCAACAGTATAACACATTTTTTTATATTAAATTACTGGTATGACTTTACTGGCATCGCTGAGATTAGTATTTTCAAAGCTTCGAAATAAATAAAAATGAAACAAGAAAACCAAAACTTCCAAGCTAAGAAAAATTTGGTATATGTAGTCATATTAAAAAAAAATTTTTTTATATGATCAAGTGTTAGAATTGATCGATAGCAACATCGACATCACTTTAAAATAAGTTTAAAAAACTTGAAAAGTATGATTACAGGTTTTCCATTTTCTTCAAATCCTCACTCAAATGCAATCTATCAAAAATAACAAAGTACCTAATAGCTGTAGGGGATTATAAAGATGTAGTAACACTTAACTCTTAATAATAATTTCACCTTTTTCACAAAAAAAAGTTCAACTTTATTTATTCCTCTTCATAATTCCAATCACTAGGCATTCAATTTTTTTTTTAGCTGTTTCCGCTTCTCATTTCATCGAATATTCTAACCAACAATTTAAAGAAATTAAAACTGAATGGTTTTAAGGTAAAACTTGCAAATAATGGACATGTGGGAGCTCAGCCGCGAGATTGAGGAATGTGAAACATTACACCTTTGGTATGTGTGTGTGCACATGCATGTGTAATAGCTAGGGATCAGATCTTGCCTATTTAGCTTTTATTTTTCCTGATAGAAAAACAATGACAGTTTATATATAAATGAGTTTCATTTTATTACAAATATAATGTTAATTTTATAGCGCCTATCTTATTGGTTTTTGCCAATTTTTAGAATAAGTGCCTTAATGCGCCTATTTCAGCTTTGGTCTCTTTCGTTTTCATAAAACATATATTTTCTGCCAAAAAAAAAAAAAAAAA
>CABFOV010000032.1:193788-211072 GCA_902141375.1 Timema poppense | reverse complement strand
AAAAAAAAAAAAAAAGTTCAGTTTCTTTTAAAATGTATATTGTGGCATACTTGTTTGGAGTAGGTTTAAAAAGTGACACTCGTTAAATAAATTCATGAGCCTAAATTTGTTGGAGGACAATGGGAGCAATGGCAAACATCTTGGGAGGAAACAGCATGTTGATGAAGGAGAAAGGCTCAATTTCCTTGGAAGCGACAAATTTGAAAGTTCGCCCCTTGACATCGTGTGAAGAAGGCTTAGAACTTGACTTGTCAAATTATACAAAATATTCATGGGATCTATTCAACTTGACCAATAAAATTCCCTACTTTTTCACTGGTCATTTCCTAAAATTCCCGACTCACAAGTATGTCACAGCTTGCTATGGTTTCTAATTTTTCCTACTTTAGCCACACAAATGTGGGCACACTTCCTCAAAATTCAACATTCTTAATTCCTAACCCATTAATGTAATTAGTACATAAGCATATAACCCAAATGGGTAGTAAGATGTGATGAAAAAAAGGTAACATAACGTGTGAAATATGCATAGGATAAAAAAACTAATAAAAAATGTTGTCTTTTACTGCTTGATAAACACGTAATTTAATAGAATTTACAAATCTGGCAGGGGGATATATAGGTAGTATAATGAAATGGGTAATCTATAGTCTGTTCAGCGTAGGGATTGTTTTCTGAAAGGCCTTTTTTCCTACCAGAAATCTATTATATAGTAGGGTATTGGTAGGGAAAAAGACCTTTCAGAGAGTAATTCCTACCGTGAATGAAGTATACATATACATTGAACGGTCAGGATTTAAGGTTCATGCAAGCAGTTGACAACATAAGAGAACACACCAATTTAAGAAAACTCATAGCCCAATATATCAACTGAAAGGAAGACCATTTAATTAGGGTGATGAATAGTGTGATAATATAAATATTAGTGAAAGTTATGTTGATATTCTTTGGTTTCTGTAAGGTGTTAAATGGGGAAGCCAAAAGAGTGCAGCCAATAACAACTTGTCCCAGGTTACATGTTTTATTGTGAATGATAGCTCATAAATAATTAACTTGCTTTGCCAACTTAGGCATTAGACTTGCAACACAATTTAATGTCGTTTTTAGATTGGATATTTCCAGGTTTAAATCTCATCTGGACAAATTAAGAGTGAATTTCTCGTGATTCTTTCTATTCCCTTCCTATGCTAAATGCTGGCATAAGATATACAAAACCGTTGCCATCCACTCTACACCACCATCTAGTGCCTTAAATCACATGGGTTTAAAAATGAGCATTCATATTTACAAATTATGTTGTTCCTTCACATAGGGCCTACTAGATGAAATTATAACAATACTTACTAAGCCATGGAAAAATAATTTTAACTTAGCTTGTCTATTCCACTTTGATTGATTTGACTTCAAAATGAACAGGACTTGTTACAGTGAAGAGAGAAAAAAAAAAGTAAATATAACAGGAAGATGTACATGTGTGGTGTCGCCTTGACTCGTGCCCTTGATAGCTGCATTGGCAATCACGTGGTCAAGTGTAGACCTGTCCTAATAGTCGTGAATGATACCTATGCAGTCTTCTCGAGGTCTTGGTCAACATGGATACAAAGGCTACCAGCTGTGCGTTGTTCGACTGGCAATTGTTTTAGTATTATCGTTTCGTCTTCGACTAGCGACTTACATTTTCCGCCATTTTAAATAAGGCTGTTGCCATTAAAAGTTTGATGCAGTCTTCGCTATGAACAGCACGAGAAGTGTAAAAGGCATTAAGTCTAAAACTCAAAGGTACGACTAGGGAGCCTTGGTTTATTCGGATACAGCTTAAGAGAATAGTAAGGATGTGATGATGCCTATACTTTTCTGGCAAGAAGGTGGACTTAAAAACTATAAATATATACTTTAAGTCAAATAAGATTGGATTTAATGGGGCCCTTCCAATTACCAAACAAGGTACAAAATGTCAATGTGAGGATCTCAATGCATGATTTTCACTCTAAACTATAAAAATGGTATATAAAAAAATTATCTAACTTACTAGGTTCACAGCTAGGAGTCTCTTCTTTGCTACCTTCAGTGGTTTCCCCCATGACAGACTCCATGGGGAACAAGTTGGGGTAAACCTTCCAAACCACCTAAAATTACCAGATTCAATAAAAGGTTAAAAATTAGTACAATTTTAACAATTTCAATTATTTTATTAACATAGTTTAATATTAATTCAAGATGGCGGCTGCTGCTAGGAAATTGGATCATTCTAATAGAAATAGTGGCATATATGAATCACTGCAGTCAAAAATCACTATAATAAAAAATGTGAAACTTTTAATAATATTAGGATGAACTCACTTATTGATTAATAGGATTGTGTTATTATTCCATTATGATCCCTTAAAATATTACATGCGTCACACAAAATTGCTTTAACAAGGGTCGTGTACCAAGTCTTATCACACACTGCCAGGCCTAGACAAGGTGTATGTCAAATTAAGTGGAAATTCATTAACCTTTGGGAAATAACCTTGTCAGAAATGTGGAAAGACTCACTCAACCCGAAAAACATTTGCAATACTAACTTGTCGTTAAATTTGTTCGATTCCTATAAGAACGATTCGATAGAATAATGTGACACAAAAGATAGTTCAGTGTTGTCCACTAGAGTGCAGTAATGTCTTGGATTCTCACACTTTACAAGCACGTTGTGAACGATACTTAAAGTGAAGTATTAGAGCACAATAATACAAGTCACAGCAAGAGAGCAATTATATCACAGTTATCAGTTCACGGGGAAAATAAAATGAGTTGTGCTCAAAATAAGTCACGTTTCAGCCACCAATCATTCACCTTCTGACCTCCCGCCATTCCCTTCTTTTACAAAAGTACAAACAGCTACCGCCAATGAATGCTGGTTAAAAAGCGAAAACACTTGATATGATAATAGAATGACGTATTAGATGCCGGGACATTCAAACTATTACACCACAAGAACAAATTAATATACCTTTCAAATCTTTAGAACACTAACTTATCTTCGCATGATTGCCAAAAAAAAAACTTGTAAAATAAATTGAAAGTGTGTGAGTGAACCGACGTCACTAACCCTTACCACCAAAAAGTGCTAAGATGGCGGCGATGCGGGTCACGTGACCACAAAATTGTGACGTAGCACTTAACATGAACGAGGGCGCCAGTCCAATAGCATGGGTTTCTCATAACACGTGATAAAATTGCCCTTTTCAACCAATCGTATTTAAGTTCAAAATTATATTAATTGTATTCATAACATAATATTATTAAGTCAAGCTAGTTCCAAATAAGCATAGCCTACCTCACTGTCATAATAACTAAACTACTTTCAGAATTTTAAAAAATTACGCCGTCAAAATAAATGTTTATGTTCATAAGAAATTATCCATGCTAATAGCACCAACTCATTTCAATTAATAATGTGTTTAACAAAAATATTAATTTATGTACATTTCAAAATTATAAATACCTAACTGTATTTAATCAAATTTTGAATAGGCATTGACACTTTAGAAAAAGGAACCTTACTCAAAGTGCATTTTCCCTACAACATTGCCATAAAATAGGAGATCTAAATATTATGGTAGGTATGTGTGTTATATCAAGCGAAATACAAACCAAAATTCGGGCTCTAGTTTTGCATGTCTGAACGAAACCGCTACTGACCCTGAAAATATGATCTAAAAAAGTTGTAGAAAAAAAAACCTTTTATACTAGTTAAACTAATAATATATTGGTGTGAGATAAAATAGTTAAAATCTCAGTTTTAAGCACTATTATAATAAAATGTTAGGTCAAAATCCATCAAAACGCTTTATACATATATATAATTTTTTTCAAGTATAATTTATCAAAAGAATACGCCCTAGATAGTTAGAAACTTCCTCAAGGTAACTTCAAGTGCTCTCAGAATAAATCTGTTCAAAGAAATGCATCTCAAAATTGTTAAACTCAACAAAAGCAAAACCATAATTGATACAATAGTAGACATGATCAAATAAACTTATGTATTATTGACAAGAAAAATAAATTTAGCCCTAATATAGTAAAGTCAAATTTTGACATAAAATATTAATTAGCTACGTATCATAATAGCAGTTAAAGTTTTGAATTATTTCACTTTATTACAAGCTTAGATTGTAGCATATGCGAGAACGACGCTTTTTAAATTTTGGGAACGTCATCGATCCAACTAGAATAATAAACCCGTAATATTCTTCGAGGCAGTGTTGCCATATCTATTCAAAGACCTAAATGAACGGTTATGTCATTGGACATCGCAGCATGTGCGAAGGAAAATATTTTCACATAATCCAAAGGATTCCTGATTTTATCTTAAGTTTAAAAATAAATATTATAATAATGACATTTTTTTTATTGGTAGCGATGTGAACCCCTACCCTTCAACATTTAACACCGCCTGCAATGAAACCGCGCCCTATACCTAAACGCGCAGTGCTCAATTTAGATCTGCCTTACACCCCTCTGCTAGGAAATGGTTCGTCCCAATCCCCGTTCTGCCGATGTAGCGGTTGTGCGCTGGCGCGGAAAAAAAAAGCATGTTTCTTAATATTGGTATTCTTCGCGAAAAATTGGTTTTCAGAAATGTTTTGTTGACATATTTATAAAATAATACACAACAAAGGGGATAATTAAAATTGACTAAGGTGTCAGTTCTAATTCCTATGCTAACTAGCAGGATGGTTTTGGTGCTTACACTAAAATTAGTGTAGAACCAATTGGGCTACTTGAACATCAATAACTGAACAAAAGACTTGGAGGAAGCCAACAGGTCTTCTATATTCTTTGAAGGTCTACCACAACTAAAGAGGGGGTAAACAATGCTGCTTTTTAAAGGCATTGACGAAGTGGATTTAACTCAAAACTTTTGGACCTGGATGTGGCTTTGTTCGAGCCCCGGCCAAGTGAAATGGGATTGGTATGTCTGTCCTTTACCATGACGAATTCTGGCACATTTACTTCAAAATTATCGTTTGCTCTTCTCGTATTGTGAATAACCAGAAAGGTCTGACGCACAGGCCTCGCCTTCCCACGCTATGGCGGGGCGGGGGTAAAGTCGAAAGAAATTAAAAATCTCAATCTAGTCCAGCAGCATTTTCCATCTCCGCAAACAAAAAAAGTCCTCAGACATGACATCGAACTCCAGTCTCTCGACGCCATAGCCCTTTGGTCACTACATTGACTATTATTACTCAACTGGAGGCGAGTGGCAAACATCACTTTGGCCATACAACTTTATCGATTTTCCTATGGCAACGTCACGTCTACCAGCTAACCTAAACTCGCTAAACTTTGTAGGAACGATGGAAGAAACGGGCCAATCAGAGAGAGCGTACCAGCAAACGAAACAGATTCTCTCTCTCTCTCTTAACTCCTTTCTCCCATTCTCTCCTCTTTCTATGTGTTCGGCTGGTTCCACCTTCACGTCCGTCCCATCGTCTTTTATCCTTTCTTTCGGCTGTCCTAAGGAAAACCAGAACTAACCTGTCGAGAATATACTTTCACGTCTTGAGCTTTGTAGTCAAGTACAACATCCAAGGAATGATAACCAAGAAATTGGTAAATAAACAAAAAATTTAAATCATCCGAGAGTGGGTAATGTAGAAAATTAAAAAAATTAAATAATTAAATTTAAAGTTCGAAAATAAAAATAAAATAATATCCAATTATGAAAGGGGAGAAAGATAACACGCTCACCAAAATCAAGCGCCAACAATGATAATAATTTATGAGTAAATAAAATAGCTAACAAACGACGTAGACCGCATCGAAACCGTTCCTTCCACCACTGCCAATGCTTGGCTAGTTGCCATCACAAGGGGCATCAATGGGTTTCTGTAAACCGCAAAGAACGATAAGAAAGTTTTCTCGCGCAGCCCTCAACTTCACCACTGTTTAACAATAGCAACACATGCATTCATATTCCTATCAGCAACCAGTTGATAACATACACGCGGTTCAAGATGTTTTTCAAGTCAGCAATTCAGGTAGCTCCCACGACCCTAACAAGTGGCATGTATTCCGCTACTTGTCGAACTAAGCAACAAGATTCGTACAAAGGTCCTTTTAAAGAAAACAAACACATCTTTGCGGTCAACATTGGTTAACATATTACTATTATTATATATAGTATTATTTCCGCTTCGGTGGCCGCATGGTCTGACGCGCTACTCTCGCGTTGGACTAGATTGCCGAAGAAGGGGGGATCGTGGTTGGATTCCGGTCCGATACTGTGAGAATGGTTTTTCCTAAATTACTCTCCACTCTCCTTCCAAGCAAATGCGGGTGCACTCCCTCTAAATCAAACCGTTCTTATTCTCTAGCACATTAGTATAATTAGTACATTGTTGTATAGCCCGAACGAATAGTAAGAGGCGGTGCCAACAATTAAACCGTAGTTATTGATATCCATCAAAAGTGACAGCTGCAGATCACAAGCCATGACGTATGAATACGTGAAAGAAGATCAGTAGCTTTTCTAGCTTCCAGAGAGAGTATTTTCTATGAAAATTGGAAAGTATACGCATCATAACGCACGAAGTAAAATGAAAGCATTTCTAATTATTGAGTTTCCAATAAAGTACAAGAATTGTGATTTCAAGACATGATTTTTTTTAGCATCGCGTCTTACTGCTCATTCGGATCTTTCTTACTCTTATGTACTAATTACGCCAATGAGTTAGAGACGAGGAAGGTTGAATTTAGAGTAAATGTACCCGCATTAGAAGAAAGAGTGGGAAACCGTTTAGGACCCCCCGCCTGTCCACCATACCTTCCTGAGTCCACCCGAATGGGATAGAACCAAGATCTCCTCGTCATTGGCAGTCTAGACTGTTGCAAGAGTAGCACCTTAGATCACAGAGCCACCGAAGCGCGTTCAAGACCTTGTTCATCAGGAAAATGAATACTATACTTTTGCACCAGTTCATCCACCATTGGCGGCTCGTGGCTAAAATTATTGGGGTTGCTGCTCCAGAAAATTTTGAGCCTTAGTTTTAAAATTAGGTAAAAGAGGAAAAAAAACATGTATAAAAAGAAAATTTATTCAGGAACTTGATAAAATCATAACAATTTTTTTTTTTACTTAGTTTAACTTAAATTGTTAAGAGTTCAAGCTTGATCTATTCATTTAAAAATGAAATCCGTTCTTCTTGTTTTAATTTGCGCAAAAAGTTCAATCATTTTCTCCTTGATCTCTGGATGACAATTGAGGAAATATTTCTCCATTGATAGTACTGCAAGCGCATTTAGTCTTTATGTTAAATAAAAGAACCGAAAAAAATGAAACAAATAGAATAGCTGGAAGCAGAATAATAATCTAATTTCCACTCTTCTAAACTTTATCACATTCAAGAATATGGTACTACGGTTTTTAAGCACAACACACGCTGAGTAAAAAAAAACTTCCTTCCACCATCACGCCAGAGACGGCACTGCGAGAGCAACAATGTTCTCTCTACTTGGCAGTCCCCCCTTCCTCCCCACCCCCCTTCTATGTGCGTATGCGCACAACAGTCAAACACCACGTCACTGGCACTGTGAAGCGCACAGTTCCATACAAAGATGTTTGTATATTTTTCATAAACCGGGAGATGGCTACTGAAGGAAGTACTGGCATTAAGCTTAAGGAATATATATTGTACTAAAAAAAATAAAGAAAGCATTAAAGAAAAACGGACTAATTATAATGTTATTGATCATATCAAGTGTAAACAGGGGGTACTGCAGTTCCACAGAGCCTATACACGAGCCGTCACTGTCATCCACATACATTTTAGAAAGCTGGTATGAAACATATTTTGGTGGTAGCCACAACTTATTCCTGTCCAGTAGTTTTCAAATCAAGACTATGTTATCTATTGAAAATACTATTAAAAGTTCGCCTCTGAATATAAAATAATATTTACAGATACTGTTACACGTGCGACAGAAGCCGTGTTCCGAATGAAGGTGATGTAAATTCTAAAACAACAAGCCCAGACAGAAACACAGTACAACTGATTCTAAAACGATTACTCACTGGCGGATATAAATAACTCACGCAGAGAGATAAGTAGAGTATTATTCAGAGAAAGCTCAAGCACAGACTTTAGCATGTCAGAAAGAAAAGGCATCCATTGATTTCGCCACCTTAAGTGTTTTTGTGTTTGATTTTAAGGTGTGAGTGTAGGAAACGCGAGTTAAAGGCAGTTTTTCTTTTTAAGTTTTTTAAAAATTATAATAATTATTATTATTATCATCACCGCGTCTTACTACCCGTTCGGGTTATACGCACTTACGCTAATGTGTAATGGTAGGGTGATTTGGTGATTGTGAGATGAAATGGAGGACCTACAGTTTAACGTGGAATCCGAACAACGGTGAAGGCCTGGCATTCCCCACATTCACAAGATGTCTTGTCAGAAGTAAAGGAAGGGTTTAGTAATCAGATAAATCTTTGCCGTGACCGAGGATTGAACCCCGGCCGCCAGCAGAGAAGTCTGACACCTTACCCCTAGACCGCCAGGTCACCTTTTTTTAAAAAACCGTTATTGAAATGCAGCTATGCTGATGACAGATAATCAACAACTGATAGTACCATGGGAAGAAAATTAGACTTATGTCTATGCTGGAAATTATTTTTTTAAATTTTGGCCCCAAATAAAGTTTTTATATTTAAATAAAACAGCAAAAACCCTGCCATTAACTCGCATTTACTACATTCCCACCTTAAAATTCGAAAGGTTGAAGGGTTCGAATCCTGCTCGGGTTGACTTGAGATAAATCTTTACCTAATTTTTTTATAGCACCGCGTTTTACTACCCTCTCGGGTTATATGCTTATGTACTTATTACGCTAGGGTGTTAAAGATGGGGAAGGTTAAATTTAGAGGAAGTGTACCCGTGTTTACGTAGCAAGAGAGTGAAAAACCATTCAGGGAAAGCCACCCTCAGTAAACCCGACCGGGGTTCTAACCTTGATCTCCCCATCGTGGGCAGTCTAGTATAACATGAGAGTAGCGCGTTAGACCATGCGGCTACCGAAGCGGGTTACATCATGTGGTTTACCATTCTCTTACCAGGCAAATTATGGTGTATTTCCTTTTCATCCTATCCTTATCAATTTTCTCTGGCAAGTTAGATTTAAATATGTAATAGCACATTGTTACTAGACACGATTCACTTGCCATGGAAGCAATTAAATCTAAAAAAAGTAGTATAAGAAACGTTTTTTAACAAACAGTAACCAGCTTCGATAGGCACTACTCTCACAATATAGATTAGAGTGCAGACGATGGGGAGATCGTGGTTCGAATCCCGGTCAGCAGTACTGAGAACGATTCTTCTAAATGGTTTTCCCACTCTCTCCACGCAAATACGGGCTTACTTCCTTTAAATTTAACCAACATCATTCTTAATCCATCAGTGTAATTAGTACATGAGCGTATGACCCAAATGGGTAGTAAGACGCGGTGTTAATTATTATTATTACTATTGTTCATGAAATTAATTCTTCTATCAACTCTTTATCTCCATTAATGTTTAATCAGAAATGATCCACGTGCAATAGTGTTCGTTTAAAAAAATATTTAACCCAAAGAACACCCATTTTGTATTTATTTTATAAATTGAAGATTGAATTGAACTGTACAAATATGCACATAGTAGAATTATTTTGATGTCCTCGATTTTGTTTTTTTTAAAAGTATTGATTTTACGAATGAATTTGTTAAGAAAACTGAGATTAACGGCCAGGCGGTTCATTATGCTGACCACATGACCGCCTCTATCTGCAAATGTTGGCACTATTATCACTAAAAGCGGGGGCCGCTCTGTCGGTATAGCTCTATTGCGAGCTCACACCATGGAGTCTTTTTTTTAATAGCTATTGATAATATCTATTAAAAGTGACAGCTGCAGATCATATTACTTCCCGCATGAGCTAACGCGCTGGTTTCGTGTTGGGATTGACTGCCGAGGACGAGGATATCGAGGTTCGAACCTCACCCGGATAAACTAGGGGTGGTTTTCCCTAATGAGTTTCCCACTCGTCCTACACGCAAATGCGGGTTCACTTCCTCTATAGTCAACCTTCCCAATTCCTAACCAATAAGCGTAATATTAGTACCTACGCGTATAAACCGAACGGGTGGTAAGACGCGGTGTTAAGTATTATTATTATTGTTCATTAAATTAATACAAATATGATTATTTTTAATGTGAATGTTTCTCTGTTAAAAAAAAAGCGTTTTAATATACTTTTACTGTTATAATAAAATCAGCCTAAAGTTTAGACTTGGTCACCTTCCAAACGATTAATGAAAAATGGAATCATTTCTTGCCTGCGGGGGGCTGTGTGATTTTGTCCTCCAAAGAGCCCAATTTATTACCATTCACCAATAGCTAGGGAGCTCTTTAATATCTTAGGATTACACTACTTTTATTTATTTGAGATATTTAAGGCGCACTTTCTGAACAGACAGATTTTATCAGCACATACCTTATAAACTAATTTAAATCTAGAACAGACCAAAAAAACCACTCCCCCACTAACCCCTGCCGTTAATTTATCACTTCGAACGGGAAAATCCACATTTCACTAACTATACATTTTTCAGTCGTGCTGGAAATCAAACACTGGACCCTCAGGGCAGCGCTTTTCAAACTGTGTGCTGCGGGAGTTTGAGTGAAGAACAAAAAGCGAGAAAAAAAATTTTGAGTAAAAGTATTAAAAAAAATCCCTCCCTAATCAACACTTTTTTAAATAGCACTAGTGTTAGAATTTTAGCTTTTAAATCCAACCTAAGTACTTTTTTTTTAAATGATAAAATCTCTCCTTAAGGAAATGGTATGGTAATATTAAACTAGAGACATTTACTTGAAACTTGTACAATTTGTGAAAAGAAATAATATACAATGTTGCAGAAACACTACATAAAAAATAACGCTTCTGTAATAAGATACAATGCTACAAATACATTGAGAAAAGAGGCGCATATCTGTCTCCCAAAGAGAATAACAGTCAATTTCATGTATCTATAGTAGCTCCATGACTTCTTTGGTGCTGACTGACAGCTCAGATGACAGCTGACGGTTTTGAAAAGTTACCAGACCAAATTATGTATCCCTATGCCGAACCAGATGATCTGAAAAAACATGTATTTAGCAGCTGTCTCTTCTGACAGTCAACATTTAGGTATATTCCTAAATGTTGACTGTCAGAAGTCAGGGGTGAACTGTCAGTCAGCACCAGATAAGCCATGGGGCTACTGTAAGTATCTCATACAAGATATATATGTTTGCCTATAGCTTAGGAACTAATGGTTTTATAAAAATATATTTCATATAAAAGATTTTAATCTTTAACAGTACTACAACTTTACAATGATAAGCTATTTCGTATCTCAAACCGTTGCGGAGAAATGATCAAAATTGAGAGATTTGCGCTAGTGTATATTCCTCTCAAAGTCATTTTTATGGAAAAATGAAAATTGCCATTTTGTAAGGTTAAACAATTTCTAAACAAAAGAAAAGATAAAAATCATTAGAGCGGATTTTGAAAAAAAATATTTAAATTTCTCTTTTTTGTCCTTCAGTAAACTAGCCTTAATTTTAGGGTTGGATATCTAATCCCCAAAACTCCTCGGGGGTACCTTAACAACAACCTAGATTCCCAAAGTTTTAGCCCGATCGGTAAATGGTTTAGGCTCTAGTCCGAGAGACATAAAGACAGACAAACAGACGGGAATTCAAAAACCACTTTTCCGGTTTCAGGGAGTTATGAAAAGTCGACATATATCAAAATCTCTATAGAGTTCAATTTTTTTGACGATCATACTACAGTAAGTTTCACTCACTCTTGGCCTCTGTGTGTCCATTATTTTTAAAGTTATACGGGAAACAAACTCAGGGGCCGAGAACGAGCGAAACATCCTGTAGTTCTCTCTTAGAGAGGCCTACAGAAAGTAAAAGTGATGGTTTGTCTTGGGAATTTTAGCGCATTGATCGGTGTGCCGTTAGTTGGAAAAAGGTTTAAAATCTCTCGGATAAGGCATTACACTCGTGCTAAACTGGCTTGCTGAGACAGGGAGATCAGGGTTCAAATCTAGGTCAAAGCTAATGAGGGTGTTTTTTTCCTAAATGGTTTCCATCTCTTCTTTCACACAAACGCGGCTAGATTACTTCTAGAATGCTTCCTTCCTCAACCCTAACCCATTAGAGTAATTTATCATATATGCGTACAGCCTTAACAGGTGGGTAGGAAGACGCGGTGAAAAAAATATATAATAAAATAGTTCATTTTATGTGTATTTTTTCTGAGTAAGATAAAAAACGATTTATTTAGTTAAAAGCTGAGAACTGAAACCAGTTCAGGTTCTTAACAGCCCGCCACAGCACACAGATAACACCTAGCTTAGGTAGGTAATACAGCTAGAACCAGACGTCTTAAGAGCCCGCCACAGCACACAGATAACACCTAGCTTAGGTAGGTACAGCAGCCCCATGGATTCTTTGGTGCTGACTGACAGCTCACAACTGACTTCTGACAGTCAACATTTAGGTATATACCTACATTTTGACTGTAAGAAGTGACAGCTGCTAAACACATGTTTTTGCAGATCATATGGTTTGGCGTAGTGATACATAATTTAGTTTGGTAACTTTTCAAAGCCGTCAGCTGTCCACTATGAGCTGTCAGTCAGCACCAAAGAAGTCATGGGGCTACTGTAGTACAGCTCGAACCAAACGTCTTAAGAGCCCGCCACAGCGCACAGATAACACCTACAGTAGCCCCATGGCTTCTTTGGTGCTGACTGACAGCTCACAGCTGACAGCTAAAAGCTTTGAAAAGCTACCAGACAAAATTATGTCTCCCTACGCCGAACCATATGATCTGCAAAAACATGTATTTATCAGCTGTCACTTCTGACAGTCAAAATTTAGGTATTATATCTAAATGTTGACTGTCAGAAGTCAGTTGTGAGCTGTCAGTCAGCACCAAAGAAGCCATGGGGCTACTGTAGCTTAGGTAGGTAATACAGCTCGAACCAGACGTCTTAAGAGCCCGCCACAGCACAGCACACAGATAACACCTAGCTTAGGTAGGTAGTACAGCTCGAACCAGACGTCTTAAGAGCCCGTTACAACACATAGATAACACCTAGCTTAGGTAGGTAATACAACTCGAACAAGACGTATAATCGCGGTGGGGTTTTCCGTGATTTTCATAAGGAAAATGTAGAATGAAGAACCAAGTCACTAACTCATTATTAATAGTCTATAATACAAGATATGAATACACGCATAAAGTGATATTTATAACGTGAAACATTCCTCAGATATCAATTTTGAACCAAATCGATTAAGCCGTTTTCGAAAAATTTCTTATTTTTAAAAACAAACCAGTAAACTCTGGATTGATTTTAGTAGGAAGAAACGTATCTTGTAGTTAGCAAAGCTACTAAAACAATTTTAATATATTCATACATGAAGTCATGTTATCTGCAGTTGTCACGTTTGATAGTATTATCAATACCTATAAAATGAAACTTAAAATGGCTGTCGATATACTCGTCTACTGCTATTGTTCTGCGGAAGAAAGTAAATATATCAAATGGTCCACTAGCCCGCCATTGGTACCACTGCTGTGGTATTTTCCTACTAGGTTTTAATACAATGAATTTGAAATGATTGAATGAAATATTTTCCTGAGGTGACGTATATATCCAGGAGGTGGTGGAGTATGGATGAGAAAGTGGGTTAGGGAGGAAATCTATTGCTAGGTTGCTGGTAGACAAGTTTATTATTATTATTATTTAGCACCACATCTTACTACCCGTTCGGGTTATACGACTAAGTATTAATTACTCTAATGGGTTAGGAATTGGGAAGGGGTTGAATGTAGAGGAAGTGAACCTGCAGTTGCGTGGAGGGAGAGTGGAAAACCATTTAGGAAAAACCGCCCCAAGTTCACCCGACCGAGATTCGAGCCTCGATCTCCCCGTCCTCGGCAATCTAGCTTAAGCTGACTTCCAGGGTTTGGTGGATAAATTGATTTAAACCCTTATAATATAGTAAAATGTTATCAATATTGGCCGCAAAGAAATATGTTTGAATTTTCTAAACTGTTCCGACAACCAGAATCAGGGTATACCCGCGATATTAGAGTTAGAATAAAAATCGCGATTTCGTCTCGATATGACCATATACCAACCAAATTTTGGACGAAATCTACAAAATTGTTTTAGCTTTAGCTCTAAATACAAATAGAGGAACGCAGGATAACAAAACCCACTTTTTAGGGTTGGAGGCCATTTGAAACGTCAAGATTCATCGTCAAGGTCACCTTTAGGAGTGTGCAAACGGTACGGCCTCTAGATTTGGGGAGTCCGACGCTTTCTTAGGCGACAAGAGTGAAAAAAATAAGTTGGGGTGAGACATTTTTAATAGGCTCGCTATAGAGGAGATCTAGCAAATAGTGTCAGTGTAGAAACATAATAGTGTGGTTTGATTTATCTAACGAGTGAAGCGAGGTGTCTGTTTTAACTCCACTGATTTGTATTTGTATGTTTGTCTGTGGTGGATATGTCTCGCGATAACTTTTTAACGAATCGACCGATTTAATTCAAACCCAATCAAGGTTGTTATTGTAACCTTTATACTAGTGATCTCAAGCTCAGAACCTTGGCAGGGCCACTTTCAAGTTTCGAAGGAGCATAAGGGGCCACATGAATGTCTTATGAATAAATACAAACTTTACAAAACTATGGCTCTGCACTAGAGTGAGATATTATTTCTAACTATCGGGAAATAGTAATAGCAAACTGTTCATTAGTTACTTTTATTTATATCACATTATATCACTGAAAACTATCATTTTTATATAATATATTTTCACTTAAATGTTTAAAAGAATCAAAAAATTTACCAACTAGACACAGTGAAGAAATTATTACATTTTCTGACCAGAAATTTGTGCCCTCTTTTTTTTTTGTCACTAGCTTTTCGATATCTGGAATTATCTCCTTTGAATATGCTAGTGATGCTACTTTAAAAGTGAGCACAAGTGAAGGTCACTTTACCAATTCCTTTCAAGAGATTTTACTTTATTCATGTGTGTTGTCAGCATTATAACAAAATGGAAACTTGAATGTATTTAAAATATTTTCCATGTCTGAAAAATTCAAACCACCTGATGAAATCCTCTTGGATTCGAAGACATTACGTCGGGAGAAGACACCTGCATCTTTCTTTAAAATTCCTTTTGAGGCACAATAGGCATGCTTAATACTGCTGCTCTATTCGTAAATAAACTTGTTACTTATAAAGATAATGGCTTTGCAAAGCATTACTATGTTTATATTATATTAGAATATACTTGAAAAAAAAAGGGTAATTTATTTTTATTTTGTAATCATTTATGCGGGCCAATGCGGGCACAAAACCGTTGGCGCCGGGCCGCATGCGGCCCATTAGTTTGAAACCACTACTTTGTAAAAATCAAGTTCGTCGGGGAAGAAATTTTAATAAATTTTAACAACCCTCATATGTATAAAAAAAAGAATGGCTTTTAGCATTAGTTATTACAAAACATATATTTACCTCCAAGGAAGTTTCCTGATCTATATACGGCTGGAAATTGGTATATAGGGGAGACTTTTTTCCAAGAATTACACTAGCCCCGTCACTTGTAAAATACACTAGATTTTGCTTCAGATATTCATAGTCAAAACCATGTTTCTCAAGGCATTTGACAACAGCGTTAAATATTGTTTCAGCTTTTGGATTATCAAGCTCAACCAAATCTAAAAATAAATTGTTTGCTGAATGTGCCTTACTGATTTCACTCTTAAATAAATAATTAACACATATTTTGAACTTTGGCTGGTAGATTCATCGATAATAAAGGAAATTTTCCCTGGTGTTTCCTTAATTTTTTTTATAAACAATCTCAATTGTACTAAATCTAGAATGGAGGCCAATTCCAACAGCCATCCCATTTGGTTTTTTGAAAGTCTAGCAAACCAAAGTGGTCGGAGTAAGGCCAGTCATAGTTTTCTAAACTGAGTTCTGCAGGGACCTTGAGCTCCATCATTGTTATATCGGTCTCTGTGAAGCAATTTTAGAATATTCTTTGTTTTCACACTGCAAACTACGGTAATAACACTAATCAATTATTGTTTTTTGTGGGGGTAGGGTGTGGGGAGACAAATAAATAGGGGCCCCACAAACTAAGTTTGCCCAGGGACCCATGTCTGCTAAGGGCAGCCCTGTTTATCATAATTCAAGGTCAAAAAAGTTCAAGAAAAAAACTTTCTTTTTTACAATATATATGAAATTTTAAATATTTCTTTTGAAAAAAAAAATTCCTGCTATCTTAATGAAACTAATGCAATCGAGAAAGTAAAGTTTAATTTGTCCAAATGACGTTAACACCAGAAACATTAATATGTAAATTAATTTTCCTTTTCTCAAATTCTCAACGAGTATATCCCCTTACCCGCTTCGGTGGCCACATAGTTTAAGGTAGGGATGGCAAATAATGTATATGCATGACAATGGGTGGCACGCGAACACTACCTGGGTGGAACTCCGACATGAAAAAATAAGCACTATATAAAACCGGGTCTAGTTTTTTGAAGTGATACATTTTCGAGAGCAATATAATTCAGTGTCATTTCACAGTGAGTTTATTGAGTCAACAGCTAGTGATCGACTTGTGGGCTGTTTAAGACAAGTAATGAGCCGAACAGAGCTATCATGATTAATTTTAATTATTTGAAAAACGACACCTGGACACGAGACTCGAACTCAGGGCCTTTGGCATATAGCACCAATTCTTTACCACTGAGCTACCCAAGATGCATCCCTTACTCAGGGCCATTTTTAATTCAAAGTGCATAACAGCCCTCCAGAGTTGCATATGGCTGTGGTATCTGATAGCTCGCGATACATTTGTTCACTCATATGTGTCTGACATATGCACGAACCGAGTTTGAGTGAATGAGAGGGTGGAGTGGAGTATAAAAAGTTGAGCTGCAGCAAAGGAGATAGGAAGTAATCGCGCCTTCTACTCCACTTCACTTTCTAGTTCCCTAAAACTCGTTCTTGCATGTCTTCCTCAGCCTTTAGCCTGCTTACTTCTCTATTCCCACACCAAGGTAGCACCGACCAGGCTGCTTCCTTGGTACTTCGAACCCTTCCAGATAGGGTTGCGCTGCTCCTGGCTGCGTACCTGGAAACCCCTACGCCCCCCCCCCCCCCCC
>CABFOV010000032.1:162904-193402 GCA_902141375.1 Timema poppense | reverse complement strand
CAATCCCTCAACCCTGCACCAACCCACAGCTCCACCGAGATCAACAACCTCTTCCCCCCTCTCCCTCAAATCAGATCTTATTGTGCCCAGCCCGACTACTCCAGAAGACCTTAACCTTCCTCCGAGCTCCCTCATAATAAACATCACACCTATAACGACATAGCTTCGGACCCCCAGCTGTACCTTTGACCTTCCGACTCGGCCTCCCTTGGAACTAAAGGTGTCGGGTATTTCATGAAAACACCGTCGAGACTTAACGCATCAACTGCGAACACTTTCAATGGTACTTCTCGTCAATTTTGAGACAAGACGAATTCTGACTAAATCGAAGGGATTCGCCCCTACGCGACACGCCCATCCCCTCATGAGCTAACAAACCAAACAGTCAGGAACACCAAACAATAAAATAACAGCCTCCCTTGTTGAAAACCATCGTGACCAAGAGAGTGGCTTAAATACATGATAAACTACAATCCAGCCATTGGAGACATGAGCACACTCAGACCCTTCCTTCACCTCTGACAAGACATCTTGTGAATGTGAGGAATGCCAGGCGTCCACCGTGGTTCAGATTCCACGTTAAACTGTAGGTCCTCCATTTCATCTCACAATCACCCTACCATTACACATTAGCGTAAGTGCGTATAACCCGAACGGATAGTGAGACGCGGTGCTAATAATATTAATAATAATAATAATAGCACACTCAGCCAAACCCAGCTGACTGTGCTTTACGAGGACTTCCTCCCAACAAGTGGCTAAAACTCAATGCTGAAAGGTGGACTAGGATATCTGAGACGTTCCAACAACACTCCTAGAACTTAGGATAACAAGTGTTGTCACCTTAACTTCTTCAACTGAATCAGTCGGGTCAGATTACATTAAATGATTATTGCAATGGTTGTTGTTACAAATGTGTATGTGTACATGTGTGAATGAATTGTTTTCAATTTAAGACAAGTACACCAGCACCATTGATGAGAACCCTACTTGATGTAAGAGTATAGCAGGTCAGAACAGCTGTAAAAGTCTTTGAGTTTATGACATGTGTTCCGACTTACTACTAAAACCTAAGAAATAAGAACAGTGCTATTTTATACGGTAGTGGTAAAACTTTGTTTGTGGTGAACAAGGGACAATGGAGGGGGGGCAGTAACAAAAAAGTTTTTAGGGACTTTCTACCCTCCTCTTCCAAGTTAATGTTATAAAATGTAATGTTCCTAGAAGCTATTTATAGTGGTCCTTGTTTGGAGAGTTATTGAAAATTATACTCTTTTAAGAGTTATTTAAAATTGTGGTACCCTCAAAACAAATTTGAAATTTAGATACTTCTAGAGGCTATTTGGAGTAGTCCTCCTAAGTTAAATTTTTGACAATTGTTATACTTCTAAAAGCTACTTTAAGAAAAGCTCATTAGCATTTTTGCTATAAAGTATATTCCCTAGAAGTGGTTCTCACCTGATTTTTTTTAAAATTTAGAATGCCCTAGAAACTATTTAGAATGTTCTTGGCTTGATTTTTTTTTTCAAAAATATATGTCTCTCAAAGCTACTATTTGAAGTGCTCTTACACCAGCAATTTTTTGAAATTTGATGCCCTTAGAAGCTATTTGGAATGATCCCAGCCCGAGTATTTTAAAAAATAAATTTAAATGCCTTTAGAAATAAAAATGGTAATCCCCTTTCGAATTTTTAAAAATTGAATGCTTTTAAATTCTAATTGAAGAAGTTCTCAATTGGATTTTAAAAGAAATTACATGAATATATAAGCTATTTAAAGTGATATTCACTTAGAATTTTTTTGAAAATCAAATTCCTCTATAAGATATTTGGAAATGTCATTCCTTAGCACAATTTTGAAAAGTGAATGCCTCTTAGGTTATTTGAAGTTCAATACCAGGCTATCTTTAAAGTTTAATATTAAAAACGTTGGAAAATTTTGATGGGATTTTTAACCCCATAAGCCCCCCTCCACCCTTTCCTTCCCTACGCTCATGCACGTGCATATGGAAATACTCAGAAGTCCATAAACATAGTTACTATTTACAAGCAACCTCAAAGGATCGAGGAAAGAGGTGATAAAGAACAATCCATGGAAACAAAAACAGACAATCAAACAACATCAACGCGGAGTAATACATTTAAACTAATTTTGAGAAACTATATAAATAATATATTCTTATATGCAGAATAACTTGGTTCCCACAAATTCATTCAAATCTCATTTCATGACGAGTTATACCAGTCTAAGGTACAAAAAAGATTACTTAACACAATATTATATTGAGTAAAAGGCATAGCTCATCTGGAGTTACACTGATACAGGCTATATGAAAGTTGTTTTTCCAATCGCTTAACAAGCAGTAAAGGGCCATTAACATCTTGGGTCTTACTTCTAGTAAATGCACAAATTCTTAAAATATTTTGCCTGCAAACGAGGGCAATATCAAAGTAGATAAACCCCTCCCCGTTATTTTGCGAATAGAGGTAAAAGGTTAAACGAGTGTCGTTCGCCTCCCCTACCTTCAGCTGTCGTCGTGCTCCTCTTCGTCGAAAGACAGAAGCGTCTTGTTATTCACGGCTTTGGACTTTCTGCGCTTTCCCGAGCCGGCGTCATCTTCGTGAACTCTCTTCAATTCAGGTGGGCGGAACACTATGGATTGGGACAAATCAGCAGGGGCTTGTTCCTTCTCTGCAACAAGAGATACATCAACATCAACACTTCGAGCCCAGCAGCCGAAACTACGATGGACTGAGACAAATCAGTAGGGGCTTGTTCCTTCTCTGCAACAAGAGATACATCAACATCAACACTTCGAGCCCAGCAGCCGTAACAAGATGAACTGGGACAAATCAGTAGGGGCTTGTTCCTTCTCTGCAACAAAAGATGCATCAACATAAGCACTCGAGATCTAAGACACTGGGCTCCAACAAACTCGACAGCGTAATATAGATGGGGGAACTTTAGGCCTTATGCAAGAACGAGAATTAGTTAAAGTGGCGTGTTAGTGATAAAAGTGTGGGTGGGGCTAATGCTCTTGATCTTAGCCATTCAGGCGAATTCCATTATCCCCGAATAGAAAAGGCGTTGGATGTTGTGTGCCTACAGGAGCCCTACAGCACCAGAAACGGAATTATCCCGCAGATGCCAAAAGAAGACAGAATTATATCGAATGGGAAGGCACCAATGAGTGTCATTATAGCGCTCAACAGGCCCATAACAATGACAAGGATTAATCAATTTTGCAATGAGGTCATATGTGTGGAAATTCGAACTGGGATAGGTGGATGTTTACTAGTTAATATGTATTTCAGTTTCGAGAGGAAAGAGAACCTTATATAGAACAACTAGAAAATATAGATGAGGCATTCCCTAATATACCAGTTGTATACATGATGGATGCAAATGTCAGGTCTCCACTTTGGCACAGCAATGACATAAGAAGGGCAGATGGTAGAATAAGAGGGTGTAGGGCGTATCAAAGAGGGAAACTACTAGAGGATACAATAAAAATAAGGGCATCTGGAGGGGGTAAACCAACCAGGAAATCCTGCAACGTATGTAGGAAGGGCAGGAGCCAGCTCTAACATTGAAGTCACCTTGTGTAATACGGAAGCAAGAGAACTAATAGGGAATTGGCAAGTGCATGTTTGTGAGACATCCAACGATCATAACCTGATAACTTTTGAACTGGGTAAAGAAGTAGACAGGGAAAATGTAGGCATGCGACTCCTCTACAACCTGAAAAAGGCAGATTGGCAAAAGTTAAGAAGAGAGCTAGTACTACTGCAACCTGTGTCACAGGGAGACAACATAAACCTCAAAGCGAAGGAACTCACGGGGGCCTTGCAGGCGGCAGCTATGAAGAAAGCCATACCGGTTATGAAGCAAGTCTCGAGACATGTAGGAAATCGACCATGGAATTAGCAGCAGCAAATGATACGTGGTTATGCAAGGAGAGCAAGACCAGAATACCAAAGATGCCTAGAACCAGCAGGAAGAATCTCACTATTGAATATATACCGGCAAAGAAAGGAAGAATTAGAAAATACAATGAAGATTGTTAAAAAATTATAGCTGGTAAAGATTTGTTCAAGAAGAATTGAGGAAGAATGCATGGGGTGTACCCTTTCAGATTGCAGCAGGGAAAGGGAAAATTAAACCCCCGGCTGTCATTTCAACACCCTCAACAGTACGGCTTTAGGAAGGGCAGGTCTACAGAGGATGCGATCTGTGCTGCTATTAACTTGGTAGAAAAATCTAGGGCAAAACATTTGATAGGAGTATTTGTGGACATCTCAGGTGCATTTGATAAACTTTGGTCGCCAGCCTTATTAAAGTGATTAAGAGAACTAAGCTGTCCGCGAAGTCACTAGATAAACCTTAAGGACTACTGTAGGTACAGGTAGGAATAACAATAAGCAAAAATTAACAAAAGGATGCCCACAAGGATCGGTCAGTGGTCCGATGTTATGGGACATTGGTCTCGAGCCTGGGTTGCTGGAGGTTGAAACACCCCCTGAAGTGGTGGGGTTGGTTGCTTTTGCTGACGACTTGCTGATAGTGGTGGAGGAAAATTCGAGGAGAAACCTGGTAGAAAAAAGGAATAAGGTACTGAGCGGCTTGGATAAATGGTGTAGGAAAGTAAGACTCAGCCTGGCGCCGGCGAAGACAACTTACATACTGCTCAGGGGAGTGTTTAAGAGAGATCTTATAATTAAGATAACAGAACAAACAATTAGAAGGAGTTAAATGGTTAGATACCTGGGGGTGACGATTGACGAGAAGCGTAGTTTCCTAGCTCACATGGACAACGTATGCGGGAGAGACTTGAGGGTTATGAACGGGATAGTCAGTATAAGGCAGTATAAGTTCCATCTGCCCTTAAACCTGATTATATTATACCATCAGGAGTTGTTTGTGTCCATAGTGGGATATGGAGCAGGATTGTGGGCACAACAACTGAGAGAGGACAGAGCTAAAATGATTTAAGTCCAAAGCAAGCATATCAAAAGCAAAAATGTATATAGTCAAAATAACTTAAATAGGGAAAGAGGGACAAGTAGAGTTATCATAATGGTATTGATATATAGTAAACAGAGCTGCTAACAGGCACAAGGCGAGGTAAATTGGTAATGATCATTAACAGGACAAGTAGTTTTAGTAGTAGTATATGTTTATATTCCAAAAAGTTTATGTGTAAATTTTTAGATTAACTATATAGAAGGAATATTGTATTATTAACAGAGCAGAAAAAGTCCTGATTTATAGTAAAATAAGATGTCAGGACAAATGTATAAGGAAATGGAGGGGGGTGTGGGTGGAGGGAATTCCCAGATGGTCCCAGGCGGCAACTGGGAGATCATGCGGGGGAGGGTACCGAGCAATTAAAATACCTGAGGCGGACCAAATGGCACAAGGTGAGACAAAATGATAATTTAGGCAATAGCATGACAAGTATTTTAGTAGTAGATATAGGTTTAAATTCCAGATAGTTTATTTGTTAAAATTTTGAAATTAAATATATAGAATGAAGATTGTAAAACTAATATATCAAAAAGATATTGATTTATAGTAAAATAAGATGTCAGGACAAATGAATCAGGAAGTTGAAGAAAAAAAAAAGTTCCTAGATGGTAGGATGATACGTGAATGATGCTGGTGGAAAATAGAGGGGACCTACAGTTTAACGTGGGTTCCAAACCACGGCGAGAGCCTAGCATTCCACATATTCACAAAGCGTGAAAGCACACATTTTGCCAGAGGTGAAGGAAGAGTTTAATAATCAGATAAATCTGTGCCGGGACCGGGACTTGAACTCAGGACTCCTAACACAGAAGTCCAACACCTTACCCCTAGACCACCAGGTCCCTGGGTGATGAAGTGTATTAGCGTTGATTTGCTTGATATTAGCGTCGTCCGCTCGAACGTACCCCATTAGATTGCAAATCAATGCCACTAACTTCTAACTCACCCTTCACTTTTACTCATTCTCGTTCTTGTAAACGGCCTTTTGACTCTGATGGCTGTCACAAATAGAATGGGACTTATTCCTCCACTGTAAGAAGAGATACATCAACACTCCAGATATAAAGTAACCAGGCTCCAACAAACTCAACAGCGTTAATTATCTTCATGGCCTCACTTTTTTGACTCTGGTGGCTGTGACAAGTAAAATGGGGCTGATTCCTTCTTTGGAACAAGAGATACACAAGCACTAAGACTCGAGACACAGCTGCACTGGCACTGTCGACCCTGCCAAGATAACTCCAACTGCCCGAACCGGACGTTGAAGCTCTTTAGAAAGTTACTATGAATAATATATTAAGAATACAAGTTATATCCACTGTTTCACAGGAAGCTACCAGTCCTCGCTTCCATCGACGTAAATAACCTCAACTATGGGGATCAGATGGTAGGTTTTAAGGAAAAACACCATCCCACGCCTGGTTAAATGGGGGACACTGCAATTTTGGAAAATAACTACAATGTACCTAGTTGGGGGTAGAATCTAAGTATTCCGTGTCGGAATATGTATCACTCTTAAAGGTGGTAAAAAGACATAAGAGGTGTCAAGGCGATCCTTCAAGTGAAGGGTAAAACGTTTTATAGCCAGTCAATTATTTTGAAAGCCACGTCAAGAGGGCCAATCTTTTAATTCAATTGATTGTTTATGGAATGCAGACGACTTCTTCGGTATACATTTTTCCGCGTCTCGTGAACTATAAAACTTTTTTTTTTCTTTTCAAATCGTCCAAATTCATCAAGTGTTTAGCTCGAGTTTTTACGTCACTTTACGTTACGTGAATCCTGATAACACAAAAGTTTATTTAAATTAAGTCAACGTTACGTGAAAGCTATTTTACGTAAACGTTAAGATGAATATGATCTCATTGTAGTGATATTGTGTGTGTGTGTGTGTGTGTGTGTGTGTGTGTGTAATCGCTGTAGGAACGTAAGTTTAAAACACACACAAAAAAAAACTTTTTTCTCTGTAAACATTGAAAACAATATTACTCACATCGGTGGTTTCGTGGTCCAAGGCATCACTCTCACAATATACTGGATTACCAGTGACGGCGAGGTCAGGGTTCGAATTCCGGTCTAGTGTACTGAGAATAAATTTAGTACTATTAATTCTACATTCATCATCCCTACCCCTGTGTAAATATGCGGAGAGACCGGTCGGGTGGTATGACGCGGTTCACATATTTAAATAAATAAATGTGTTAATGATTTTCCCTCCTTGTTTTACCGCCTGTCCAGGTTTACCATATTTTATAATTATTCTAATGTAATAAGGATGAAGAAGGAAGCATTTTAGAGGTAATTTACCCGTATTTACGTGGAAGGCGATTGGGAAACCATTTAGGAAAACCCACTTTCAGCAGACCCGACCGGGATTAGAACCCCGATCACCCCGTCTTCAGCAGACCAGTCTAACATGAAAGCGACGCCTTAGTCCATTCGGCTATTGAAGCGGGGGTGTTAATGATAATGATACGAGTTTGTCAAAAGGGCTTGCTTCAAAGAACTCTTACACACATCGGTGGTTGCATGGCCTAAGGCGTCACTATTGTTATAGACTAGAGCGCCGATGAGGGGGATGTTGGGGTTAGAATCTCGGTCGGGTGTACTTAGGGGAATTTTACATAAATTTTTTCCAAATATATCTCTCTCCACGTAAATGCAGGTACACTTCCTCTAAATTCAACCTTCATCATCCCTACCCCATTAGAGTAATTATCATGTATCCGTAAGCCTGAACAGGTAGTAAGACGTGGTGATAACAATCACAAGTTCTCAACAGGCTCGGCCGTGGTCGGGGAAGGATTATAGCAGCTTGGTGTGACGGCCGCCCAGAGTACTTGGGTTACATACAGGCCTTTCACACTATCAGGTTCCGGACCTGGTGGAAACCTGAATGGTAGTGCATTGAAGTAAATGGGACCTTTCACACTATCAGGTTCCGGACCTGATGGAAACCTGAATGGTAGTGCATTGAAGTAAATGGGACCTTTCACACTATCAGGTTCCGGACCTGATGGAAACCGGAATGGTAGTGCATTGAAGTAAATGGGACCTTTCACACTATCAGGTCTTGCCGGTCAGGTTCCGGACCTGATGGAAACCGGAATGGTAGTGCATTTAAGTAAATGGGACCTTTCACACTCCAGGTTCCGGCCCAGCCCCTGATTGCAACCGGACAAGACGACTGGGCTGTCAGGTTCCCTGACGGATGGAGTTTTGGTGGGGTGTAGTTTGCAATGTGCGCTTTCACACTATCCGTTTTTTCCCTGACCGGTTCAGTTTGGTTCCCCTAATGACTGGAGTCTCGCGCAAATATTGTGCTGTGTCTTGTTGTCTTGTGCGGTGTTTTGAGTAGTGTCAAGAATGAATATTTACACACAACTCTTGATTTTGTCCGTTGAGAATCGAAAGTGAATATCATCATTTATCATTTTTTAAAGGTACTTTGACTACAATTAAAGATTTTAATGAGGAGGACCCCGTTGACATCCAAATGGGAGTATTACAATTGTTGATCAAAGGCATTAAAAACCAAATACCAAATCCACCTTTTCCATCTTCTTCCCTGACCAACATTTCACTACATCCGTCCACGCATAACTAACTCCACACCTTATCAGCAGACACCTCCACCCCAATCTCCCATTCAGCAATTTCCTCGGACCGAGTCATTCACTTTATTCCTTCCTCGGGTGACCTGGCGGTCTAGGGGTAAGGTGTCAGACTTCTATGCTGAGGTCCGGGGTTCAATCCTCGGTCGCGGCAAATATTTATCTGATTACCAAACCCCTCCTTCACCTCTAACAAGACATCTTGTGAATGTGGGGAATGCCAGGCCTCCACCATGGTTCGGATTCCAAGTTAAGCTGTAGGTCCTTCATTCCATCTCACAATCACCCTTACCATTAAACATTAGCGTAAGTGCGTATAACCCGAACGGGTAGTAAGACGCGGTGCTAATAATAATAATAATAATAATATATTCCTTCCTCAAAAATCCCATCAAACCTTTTAACCTTTGTCCACAGCAACTCAAATCTACCAGTATTTGTCCTCTCCCTCCTCATCCATGACCTCACCAACGGAATCTCAAATTAAAGACATAGCTCATTTTTGCTTGTATTAAATGCTTTTATTTTCATTTTCTGTATTTATATTATCTTCATATTTTTGTAATATTTTGGATTAACTAGACTAAAACTTTTAACAGGTTACCTACCATACAAGTATAAAAGAATCTTCAATAAACTAGTTCTTCCAAAATATACTTAATACATAGGTGTCTATTAAATAATTAATATTATGTTTATGAGGTAACACAATTATATAAAAAAACATAAGATATTTGGAAGAATAAACAGAAGCAGTATCTACATTTTATTTTTATTAATCTTACCTGAAAGCTACCGCAATAATTTCCTTAGGTTGGATGCAGTTCCTCATTTTTGTGTTCTGGCGCTGAAGGAGTGGCTGTAATTTATCGTGTGATTTTTCCAAAGATGAAATTGGCATTCGGAAAAAATTAAAAAACTTTTTTTCACCACTCTTTGAGTTCTTCATAAAGATTAGCAAAGCTCATCACGCTTTTGAAGCAATGGGTGTACCCAAATTTTTCCTGTTTCTTAATTTTTGTATTACGTCTCCTACGAAAGTACTACAAGGCAATAAGAATACCGCGAGCCATGTTCTAAATCAGACCGAGAGCTCTCTCAGAGCTTGGGAAGAAAACACATTTTAAAACCGGACCTGATGCTACTTTTTTCCCCAGGTTTTAAACCGATCCGGCGAAACCTGAGTGTGTGAAAGGGCTGTTAGATTCACGGGCAGATTTTTCACTAATGGTTTTCCAATACCACGCCATAAAAATCCAGGTACAATTTGTATAATTCTAACTCAATACCTTAGTCATTAGTGCAAACACACAAATACCCCAAAAGATTTTTTTTGGTCAACGCGTTTTACTGCCGGTTAGGGTTATACGTATAAGAACTAGTTACAATAATGTGTTAAGGATAAGGAAGGTTGAATTTAGAGGAAGTGTACCCCAATTTGCCCGAAGGGAGAGTGGAGAAAAATTAAGGAAAACCCGCCTCGGTGGTCGCGTGGTCTAACGTGCTACTCTTGTAGTAGGCTAGACTGCCGATGACGGGGAGATCGAGGCTCATACTTGGTCAGGCGTACAGAGGGTGACTTTTACAAAATGGTTTTCCACTCTCCCTCGACGCAAATGTGGATTCACTTTCTTAAATTTAACCTTCCTAATCCCCCCAAAAATTAGCATAATTAATACATAAGCGTATAACCCGAACGGGTAAAAAAAGGGGAGGGGGGGTGAGAGGAAGAATACACTAAATGCACCCAACCAAGATTCAAACCCCGATCTCTCAGTCATCGGCAGTCCAGTGTTTTACGAGTGACAGCTGAAACTACCCTAACACCGAAACGGGTCGGGAGGGTATAAAGACACGGTTCATACACTTTGATATACAGTAATCCGCGTCTTGTATACATCACTAACATCAGAGTTTCCTGGTCCGGTGTAGACCAGATAATATGTAAATACTCCAATATTATAACCAAAACCTTTACCAGAACATTCCCTTCCCCTGGGATTCCATTGTATTAAATTTTACGATTAACTCACCAGGAAATATTAATCCAGAGTGGCGGTGTTTAGAAACATGACGCCGACTAGAGAACCTCAACCATGCTCCGGATGTAAAGAGGGCAGGTGTGTGAAAGTAGGGGAGGGGGGACTGAGGGTCCATCTGCTTACACTCCTACCGGGTAGGGGGGGGGGGTGCAATATCAGACCCCGACCTTCCGCAAACAAGGACGAGGAAAAAAAAAGTTCACAACACAACGCTTCTCACGATAAATCTGTTATTTAAGGTTGTGATATAGGGGACACGAGGAAAGGTCAGTGTTTCCGCAGTTTTTATCAAAGCACAGTGGTGGCGCGTGATATTTATTTTTGGTGGGTAGCCAGGTCAAAGCTTACCGGTAGTGATTTTTCTCTCTCACCACGTGTTAACATAATATTAAGTTAAGTTCATCTAAGTTTTCTTAAGAAAGAATAATAAGAATCAATAATAAAATAATACAGGTTTTGAATTAAACTTACCAAGTGATGACATTTCTTATAGACACCAAATGATAAAAAATAAATAAAATCTGTTTTTCTTCACTCATTGTTAACCACAATTATGGTTTCCCAAACAACATATTAGAGAAAAAAATGTCCTTGCTATCCACCTGTATAAATGTAGTCACTAGGCTGATGTGCTCCTAACCTTTTAATTTCAAGTTTTTCTTGCAGTTTTTAATAAATAATCTACTCTTTTCATTTTAATTAATCACGTTCACTCGTCATCTTACTTAATGGGTCTTTAACACACGATAATACACGATAAAACAAAATATAAACCATCTTTATCGAATCGCGGGCCAGCCTAGAGCGGCCCTATGAACTACTGTGTAGCTGGCAGTTGAATTAACTTAAGAAAAATCTCCCACTGGACGACGAGGCTTATCTGAGAGGGGCTGGCCCATGTTAACTTCTCCTTTTAGTCAATGGAGTTTCCGAGCGGTGGTACAGTCGCGTGACGATTGCAGAGAGTACTGCATCCTCTTTGGACTGACATATTGTATAACGAATCGAATAATTCATTGTGTGTAGAGAATGGTGTTCCACTTCATATTAATGTTTTTTTAATTAATTAATTTTTTTTTTGTAAAAATATATCATATAATTCTCCAGTAGAAACATAGATATTTATTTTCTTCACACGGTGACCTCGACAAATTTTTAGTATCTATAAAGGATGTCCTGGAATTTAATAACAACTTTTTCTCTTCATTTAAAAAGTTACTTATCTAATGCTGCTATGCTCAAGACAGATATTCAGCAACTGTTGATATAACCATGTGAAGAAAATTAAAATCTATGTTTCTACTGAAACCTAATTTTTTTTTAAATTTTGACCATAAAAACTGCACACACATTACCTTTTCTCGCGTTCCCTACATCCCCGCCTTCATAATATTTTCTCGCGATTTCAAGCATTAAATATTCTTGTGTTATCAACTTATCAACTTACATCTAGAACAGACACAACACCCAGCCTCCAGGCCGTTAAATTCATCACTGTAAAAATGAAGAAAAAAAAACATTTCACAAATGACACCTTTTTGCTCATGCCAAGAAACCAACCCGGGACTCTTAGCTCCTTGAAGATTATACACGCTAACGAGTGAGGTAAGAAAGGTGACCAGTGGGATTATTAACGTGCACTATAGAAACACAAGCGCATGACAGGGATACATAGGAGGACAAGCCGTTCACGGGTGAGTGCGTAACGCTACGCCCGCTCTCAATGCGGTGCGGATCCACGGCACATCTTTGCTTCCGATCTAACATCACCTCCAGTACCAAGTTCCGACACAGTCAAGAGTGCTCCCCCGTTAGTCGAGTGAATGGCACTCAAAAGGTATTCCCCGTTATTGATAGGAAGAACAGTATCAAGTAGTTAACTAAAGTGACTACAACAATTTTAAAATATTCATAAATCAAGTAATGTTATCTGCAGCTGTCACTTTGATAGTTATTAATACCTATAAAACAACAATAATAATATAGTAAAATATTATCATGTTATAATTATGGATGTAAAGCGTGGGCTTGTCAGGAGAAACACAAGATCAAGGCGAATGCGGTTGGAATGAGATATCTAAGAAATGTATGTGGAATGACTCGTATGGACAGAGTCAGTAATGAATGGATACTGAAGGAGTGTGGTTTGAAAGACAATCCAATATAGGTAAATGTGAAAGAAGCGTCTTAACGTTGGTTTGGGCATGTTCAGAGGAAGAGTGAGTAGACCCCGTACTATTGCAAATTACGGTATGACGAGATTGAAGCGTGTTGCGCATGCTGAAAGCGCACCCATTACTTTGCTAGCATTCGGTTAGGGCGGGAAAATGATTTATTTATGTTGTGTTTATGCAAAAACAATGGTGTTAACCTGCTGTGAAGTAAACTGTACTAACAAACATGGAGATGCAAAAACTAACTCTCCAAACGAGTCAATTTATATTCACAGGTAAGTAAGCATTTTAAGAATAATAGTGGATGAGCCGAGCTTAATAATTAATACTAGTTTTATAGTAAAGTGAAGCGTGGATTTAAAAACAATATTCCATGTACGTTTATGTGACATGAGCGGTGAGACTATTTAATGATACCTTCAACTGCTGTACCCGAGTTTGTTTTCCGGGAGGAGTCTTACATTTTATTTTTCTTATGAAGAATAACTTATCTATGTAGACCTAGTTACGTTTAGTGACATTCTTGAATTAATTATTGGTCTTTAATAGAAAAGTGTATTTTTTTAATTTTTATGAGTCAAACTTGACAAATGAGGACTTTAATGGATATGTGTTGACATAAAGATGTGCAAAGGAAATTAAAATTTCAATAATTTTTATGGAAGTGCAAATTGTCTCAACCCCCACCCCCCCACACACACACTCACAGGCACATCAACCGGAACCACTGGTGGAGGGGAGCGACTATGGGGCCCATCTTCGAGTGGGAGATACCCCTTGAGACCTTACCCGAAAAAATTCCTCTCCCCGCCCCCTCCAACTCGTCTTTCTCTCTAGACGCAAATCTAGAGCCACTGGGTTTATGGGGCCTACCTACCCCTCTCTTACTCCCGGACTCATCTATGGAGAAATTTCCCCCACTCCTTTCCAGCCCCCCTTTCCCTCCCAGACACATCCCTGGAACAGTTGGATGAGTGATTTTTATTACAACTACCTCCTATAAACTAAGAAAACTAATTTACAGAGCGTACATTAATTACTTAAATGGTTATCTCCAAGCATAAGAAACTCCAAATAGCTTCTAGATGAATTTAATACACATTTTCTTTGACAACGGTACCTTTCTCCCCAAAAAAATATTATTGTCTAAGGTGTCACTCTCGCAATAGACTATACTGCTGGTGACTAGGAGATCCAGGTTTGAAACCCAATGGGTGTACTGAAGGTGATTTTCCATTCTCCCGCCACGCAAATGCGGGTACACTTTCTCTAAATTCGACCTTCCTTACCCATAGCTTACTAGCGTAATTAGTACATGTATTCCATTCACCTATTATAGGTCTTGTTCGTTCGAATCCCGATCAAAGTTTATTATTTTTACTAGGTTTACCCGCCTCGGTGGCGTAGTTGGCTAACGCATTTGTCGTGTTGAGCTCGGCTGCTGAGGACAGGGAGATCGAGGTTCGAATCTCGGTCGGGTGAACTGGGGGTGGTTTTTCTAAATGGTTCCACTCTCCCTCCACGCAAATGCGGGTTCACTTAATCTAATTTAACCTTCCCGATTCCTAATCCAGTAGAGTAATTAGTACTTAAAGCGTATAACCCGAACGGGTAGTAAGACGCGGTGATAAATATTATTACTAGGTTTAATATTTTTACTATTACGTTCAACATCAAAGTTACCCGCTTAAGTGGTCGAATGGTTTGAGACATCACTCTCACAGTAGAATGGACCAGGGGCGGATACAGAAGTAAGGGGTGCAGCCCCGGCCCTACCACACACCAAAATTGTTTTTAGTTGTTTATTAAGAATACTAATTAATATATTAAACCAATTACATCTATGTTGTCGTCACTACCAGTTGTACTGTCACGCAATACCTCACTTGCCAGTTGCTTCGCGTGCCATCACTGTCAATAATTGGTTTAAATTTTCAGCACACAATTTAATGAACAAAAAATATAAATAAACAATGAGTTCCTATGCATTGTATTATAAAATTTCTAATTAATTTCTAGATTACTCTCAAATTTATAATCAAATTTTAAAGGATTTTTACGTCAGAATTTCCCGATGGGAGGACTTTTCCCGGCCAACGAAAATCCTGGACTCGACGGCCAATGATGGAGAAGTCAGAGTTAGAATCTCGGTCGGGTTTACCGAGGGTTTTCCCCTCTTCCTCTACGCTAATGAGAGTACACTTCATATAAATTCAACCTTACTCATCCCTAACACATTATTAAAAGTTAAGACTTAGATAAATTTCTTTAGAAATAAATAAACACATTAGCGTAAATAGTTAATTAGTGTACAACCAGAACGGGTAAGCCTAGTAGGACGCGATGATGAAAAGAAACAGCAAGGTTGATAGCTTAATTTAAAGGAAATGCACGGACATTAGTGAGTAGAGGGTATGGTCCACTCGAACCTGGTACTTCGGGGTAAGCGGGACGCTGGCGAACTAGAAGTTCTCATACTCAGGCGTTCTGAGTCTGCAGACCACTTGTGTAAAAAGAAGTATTATTGTTTGAGTTATTATTGGATGAAAATTAAGAAAGGCAAAGGTACATGTGCACTGGCTTTTTTTTATAACATTTAGTCGTTTTTGCTAATATATTTTTGGGATACAAAGAGCCATTAGTTTTGAATTCTCAGAAAAAACTACGAATATGGTTACATTTTATATATATTATCACCGCGTCTTACTAACCATTCGGGTTGTGCTCTTATGGTTTTAGGGATGAAGGCGGTTATTTTTAGAGGCAGTCTACCTGCATTCGCGTGGAGGTAGAGTAGAAAACCATCATGGAAAAACCACCCTCAGTACACCCAACCGAGATTCGAATCTCAATATCCTTGTCACCGGCAGTCTTGTTTACTGCGAGTTACGCCATAGACCATGGAGACACCGAAGAGGGTTACATGATATAGTTTGAGGGGTAAAAGATTGTCATATCTTCCCATATTCTGTATTTCTTATATTTTTATATTCAAGATTTGATAGATCATACAAAATACAACCGCGCCGTTTTAATAAACTTCTACACTTCACTCGAGTTTTTCAATTACTGTCGCCGCGGCCAGACGGGTAAATACTCCAGGCATCGTTCAACCGCGAGGCAGAACGATGGCCGTGGTAGAAAGCAAAAAAGTAATTAGCGGGCACGATTTTCGGATCGCCTTCTATGTGCTTCTTTTATACCTATATGCATCAGTTGACCGCCACCGCACTGGTTTGCGCTCCGCAATACGGACGACCCCTTCGCCGAGCTTTGTTGGTCTCAAGAGGTAGGCGGAGAACATCGCTTGATTGAAACGTTCGCACAGAATTAAAAGCAGAATCTGCTCCAGTTAACCAGAAATTTACACGCTAGTAGATTTGTATGTTGATCCATAATGCTTCGCAACTCAAGATTAAAAAAGAGGACTATCAATATATTTAATTTTCTAGCGGATAAGCAGTTTTGTTATATTCTTGTCACGATTAATCTTTTTCTGATATTTTGTTGTGTAGTGAACAATGGCGGCTCGTGTATAAGCACTGCGGAACTGCAGCACCCCCTATTGCCACTTGATAATATCGATAACATTTAATATAATGAGTCATTTTTATTTAATTCTTTATTTATTTTTGTAGTACAATATATATTCCTTAAGCTTAATGTCAGTACTTCTGTAGCCATCCTCCAGTTTATGGAAAAAGATACAAAAATATTTGTATGGAACTGTGCGCTTCACAGTGCCAGTGACGTGATGTTCGACTGTTGTGCGCATGCGCACATAAGATGGGGTGGGGAAGAAGGCGGGACTGCCAGGTAAAGAGAGCACTGGAGAGTGGGGGTAGGTTACATAATGAGTTACATGCCCTGTACTCATCACAAGACTGTTTGGATAATCAAATTTGGGAGGTTACGGCGGGCAGGACATAAAACGCGAATGGGAGAATCAAAACCCATGTTCAGGGTATTGAATGGCAAACCCAATGGGAAGACCTAGACGCGGATGGGAGGATGGTATCAGAATGGACTTGAAAGAGAAAGGGTGTAATGAGGTGGACTGTGTAGAACTAGCTCAAGTCTCAAGAGAGGGAAAGGGTGTAATGAGGGGGACTGAATAGAACTAGCAAGATAGGGATAGGATGTAATAAGGTGGACTGGATAGAACTAGCTCAAGATAGGGATAGGATGTAAAGAGGTGGACTGGATAGAACTAGTAAGATAGGGAAATATGGGGTATTTTTGTAAGTGCGGCAAGTACCTTCAGCTTGTTTGGAAATTTTAGCCTTAATTATTTTATTTGTTGTACCTTAAACTCAAAAGAGGCAAAAACAAATATTTTATTTACCGACTTATTATGCCGAAATCCAACTTTTTATTCAACGAAATTCAATCATTTCCCCTACCACAAATCAGGGTATCTAAGCATTAATATATCACGTTCATTAAGGTGCGTAGAAATTAGGCGAGCCGAGCCTGAAATGTAATGCTCGTCGGTTTGGACGTGGAACGAGCACGCAGCAAGCAACCTCTGAACTATTGGCGAATAGAGCACGCGAGTAGGTGACCTGGTGGTCTAGGGGCAAGGTGTCGGACTTCTGTGCTGGGGGTCCGGGGTTCAATCCCCGGTCCCGGCACAGATTTACCTGATTACCAAACCCTTCCTTCCCCTTTGACAAGACATCTTGTGAATGTGGGGAATACCAGGCCTCCGCCGTGGATCGGATTCCACGTTAAACTGTAGGTCCTCCATTTCATCTCACAATCACCCTACCATTACACATTAGCGTAAGTGCGTATAACCCGAACGGGTAGTAAGACGCGGTGCTTATAATAATACAAGATTCTATCAACTGAAACACACAGATTCCTCAGACCAGTTCTCCATGCTTGCGACCACGCAACCGACAATCGGCGAATGGTTCGTAGCGTGCTCGCAGGCCCGTCCCAATCAGACGAATCTGTTACATTACAGGCTCGGCTCGCCTTATGTATCGCTACATTTCGTAAAATGGATTGACTTAGTATAAAAAAAACATGACTATTGGGACTTTTATGTATCATAGAATGGAAATTATTCTCACCGGCTCACAATGTTGATTATAGAGTGGATGTCATCCCAAAAAACCTATAAAAAATATCATTTCATACGAATGCCAACATAAGTGCCTTTTTAACAACTTTGTTACGCACTTTTACTATAATACCCTTTTTGGGTTGTAGGTCTACGTATTATGTGTTCTAATCACGTTAATGTGTTACGGATGAGAAATATTGAATTCAGGAGAAGTGTACCTGCATTTGCGTAGATGAAGAGTGAAAAGCCACCCACAGTACACCCGAGCGGGATTTGAACTCCGATCTCCGTTTTGTCGGCAGTCCAGTCTTTAGCGAGTGTGGCGCCCTAGTTTAACCATTCGATCACCGAAGCGTTTTTATGAGTTGGTAAGAGGTAATCATCGTGTACTATATAAATATGTAGATTTTATCAGCACACGACTTATAAACTTATCCTAAGACAGCGTGTGTGTTTTTCTCAAAATGGTATGTTAGAACGTGACCAACAAAGTATTTTGTTTGCATCAGAAATCGAACCAAGACTCTCTAGACTTGTGGTAGACGCCTATAACCACTGAGGATAAATTTAAAAATCTGTTGACGACGCCTCCAACTCCTTCCAACACTTCGATTTCGGGCGAAGACTGAAATAATTTTAATGTGAAAACTGGGCTCATTTCCAGTTTTATAAGTGGCAAATTAACTATCTAGGGTCTGGCCGTTGTATTTAACATAATGTAGAATGCATTCCAGGTCGTTTACAATGACACGAATAGCGTAGTCGTGCTAACCATCATCTCCCAGGATACCTAAACTACAAATTTGTACAGTTCAATTAAAAGGAATCCAACATCTAAAAAAGTTACTAATTATCGTATTTCTTCTATTCTAAGACGAACTTTCCCCCCCATTTAAACCTCTTTAAAAACTGGGTGCGTTTTAGGAAGAGATGAATAACATACTACTGATGTGATACTGGTGTTTGATTGAATTCTGTAGTAAAAATATTTCTCTCTCTCTCTCACACACACAACACACACAGTGTTTTAGAGTTGTGTTTATTTTAAGAATCAGCCTTTTTTTATTGGTGAGAGTGAAAAATTAAGGCGTGTCTTACAATCGATTACGTCCTAGGGCTGTATTCAAGAACTTGACTAAGTGGATACTTTGTGGACACTAACGTGGGTTTGCTTTCTTCATCGTAGGTTAGTTAGAAGTGTAGAGATAGTGTACTCGGGACCACACTATCGCTCCACTAAGCACTCACTAAACGTTCTTGCATACCACCCTTAGAATCGAAGTCAAGTCATGTGATCTTCAGCTGTCACCTTTGACCTCAACACCTACAAAACAGCACTAATTATAATTAGTAAAAATTGTCTCTAAGGCCTGTTACAAAAGACAGAACTGCAGATGTAGGAGATCAGGATTCGAAACCCGATCGTGTGTATGAAGAAATTTTTTTCTCCTAAATTGTTTTCCAATCTTCCTCAGCGCAAATGCTGGTACACTTTCTCTAAATTAAACCTTCAACATCCCTTATACGTTAGCGGAGAGGTGGGCAAACTTTTCTCCCCGAGGATCACATGGACATCGGTAATAGTAATTACGGTAGCTATTTTTTTTACATAGCTACCGTGATTACCATTTACCATAAACACAAGCTTATATTTGTACATACATCTAACATTATAACCGAGCTTGTTCATTTGTTCACATGTTTAAAAACACGCACTGATTATATATTTAATTTGTCATTTTTGTTAGTAAAATTAGAAAAGTTTTAAATTTGTGTGCGGAACGCATAGATCAAAGTCGCGGGCCCGTAGATTGGCCAGGGGTTCGTTAAAGTAATCAGTAAATATGCGTATAGTCCAAACGAGTAGAGAGATTCGGTGACAAAATACTATCAACTTTGGCTGCAAAAAAAAAGTTTGTGTTTTCTAAAGGGCCCTTTCTATGAAAATGTGACTATAGAACTAAGACAATGAAACTTTGTTTTGATATAACAAGCAAGATAAGCCTTTGTTCGCGGTGAGGAACTTAACTACAGGCATTGAAATACCATAAACATGAATATTATATTATATTAACGGGGATCCGTCATCTTAGCCAGATAGATTACATAACTATATTAGATCCCTAGGAGCCACCAACACTTTTTGAACATATTTTCTTTTTTTAAAAACATAGTTTGTAAAAAAACATTTATATGAAGTTAAGCAACATTCTCTACACCAGTGATTAGCAAGCAACCAGGATTCCGCGAGAATTTGCAAAAGCTTGCGAAAATATAGTACAACTTACCACCTTTTTTTGGGTAAATTAATAAATAAATTAAAATATTAAGGTTTCAATGTGACATATAAATAAAACAAAGAAGCATTTTGAAAGTTTAGCTTGGTTAAATATTTGCTTGATAGTTATTTAATAAATGAGAAATATTTAGGGTGCATTTTCTTAAAGACGAATCGTGGCTCCTGAAACTAGCATAACTGGAGGATATTTATGAACACCTCTATAAGTTGAACACCAACATGCAAGGTCCCAAGGAAAATATTTTGACGTGTACAGACAAACTTGTAGCATCCAAAAATAAAATTGGTGTTTGAAAAAAAAACCATCTTTCTAAGGGTAATTTTGAAATGTTACCCCTATTTTCTCATCTTCAGAGCATTACAACTGACAACCACCGTAAAACAATTTTGCCCCTGATTTCCGGCCATATGGAATCTCGGGCTGAAAATCTTGCCAAGTACTTTCCTTCTTTGTCATCGGAAGAGTATGATTGGGTCAGGAACCCTTTCAGAGATTCTCCACAAGTAGTTGAGAAAATTTACTCAGCCTGCAGGAAGAATAACAATTGACTGAACTGAAGTATGATCGCACACTAAAAATTAAATTTAATGAAGAAATGTAATCAGATATGTTTTGGATATAAGTGTAAACAGAGTATCTTGCCATCTCCCAGAAAGCTATTAACATATTGCTGCAATTCTCAACATAGTACTTGTGTGAGCAAACATTTTCGTGTTTAATGAAAGTAAAAACCAAACACAGGAACATACTGTTGTCTGTGGAAGAAGAACTTTGTGTGCGCCTATCAAAGAAGCGACCACGAATTAAGTTATTGTGTTCAAAAAAGCAAGCTCAAATTTCACATTTAATTAATTGACAGTAGGAATCATTATTATTCTATTGAAACCTTTTCAGTTGTAAGTTAATAATAAAACAATAAAATGTAGCTTGCTTTTTCGTTAACGAGTTTATAAAAATAATATTTAGCACCGCGTCTTACTACCCGTTCGGGCTATACGCTTTAAGCACTAATTACTCTAATGGATTAGGAATTGGGAAGGTTGACTTAGAGGAAGTGAACCCGAATTTGCGTGGAAAGAGAGTGGAAAACCATTTAGGAAAAACCACCCCAGTTCACCCGACCGAGATTCGAACCTCAATCTCCCCGTCCTCAGCAGTATAGCTCAACACGGCAAGCGCGTTAGCCAACTACGCCACCGAGGCCGGTGAGTTTATAAAAACAACAACATAATAACACAAAACTATTGCAAAATATATACACCAAGTTTGTTTATAACCAGTAGACCAGATGTAAACTGAAGTATTTGTAATTTTGTTTTATTAACAGTAATATTAGTAAGCTAAACATTAATAGGCAGTAAATACTTGTATAATATTTTATTCAAAAGTATGATTTAATTATTATTTAATACTGCCCCATTTTTTTTCGTGTTTTTATTTAATTTAGCCCTGTCGAATCTATTATATGTCAGCCAGGTAGAGGTTACTTGAAATTTTTCGAAATATTTCAAGGGTTCCTCCAACCAAAAAAGTTTGGGAATCACTGCTCTACACACAATGAATTATTCGATTCGTTATACAGTATTTCAGTCCAAAGAGGATGCTTTACTCGCTGCAATCGTCACGTGACTGTACCGCCGCTCGGAGACTCCAATGAATAATTAGAGAAGTTAACATGGGCCAGCCCCTCTCAGATAAGCCTCGTCGTCCAGTGGGAGATTTTTCTTAAGTTAATTCAACTGCCATCTACACAGTAGCTCATCGGGCCGGTCTAGGCTGGCCCGCGATTTGACAAACATATTTTATTTTAGAGTGTATTAGCATGTTGTTAAAGACCCATTAAGTAAGGTGACGAGTGAACATGATTAATGAAAATGAAGTAGATTATTTATTCAAATCTTTGTCTTTTTTATTAGAACTGCAAACTCTAAATTAAACTGTTAGGAGCACATCAGCCGAATTACATTACATTTATTCAGGCGGATGGCAAGGAAAAAATAACTTTTTCTAGTGTGTGGTTTAATAATTAATAATTGTGGTTAACTACGAGTGAAGAAAAACAGAGCTTATTTTGTTTTTATAGTTTATTATTTGGTGTATAGGTCTCCTACAAGAAATACCATCACTTGGTAAGTTTAATTAAAAGCCTGTATTATTTTATTAGTTCTGTTTGTAGGTTTGTTAAGTGAGATTTTTAAAATAAGAAAACTTAAATTAGTTTAATTTAATATGTTAACACGTGGTGAGAAAAAACATCATTACCGGTAAGCTTTGACTTGGCTACCCACCAAAAATAAATATCCTGCGCCGCCACTTAACTAAATAATAATGGTTGCACCCACTCAGTGGCTGCATGATCTAAACTATAATTCGTTACTCTCGAAATAGACTGGTCAGCCGATGACTGGAAGATCGGGGTTCAGATCCAGGTCAAGTGAACTGAGGGAGTTTTTCCCCCTTAAATAGTTTTCCAATCACCCTCCACGCGAATAAGGGTATAACTCCTCTAAGCTCAATTTTATTCTTTACTAAAACACTAGCGTTACTAGTAATATAATATGTGTAATGCCCGAACGAGTAGTAAGACGCAGTGCTAAAAGGATGATCAAGTATTACGGAAGTACATTTTTGGCAATTTTTAACCCCTCCCCCTATGTAAGCAAAAATAAGCTAATTATCGCCCCCCTCAACCCCTCCCCTGTCTTGCTTATGTAAGATTTGTCGACCTTTTTTCATTTGTTCACAGGAATAGCCATTCTCTTTCTTATGCAATTTTGGCTCTGGCCTGAACAGGTAGTAAGACGCGATTTTAAAAAAAATCATGCAATTTATAAATTGCTGGTAATTATTTACAGGGAGGTATAAATTAATATTGCGAAATAATTGACAATTAACACTGGTATACAGTGAAATTAAAGTTATTGAACAGGTAAATTTAAAACAAGTTATAACTTATAAAAGTTTACAATTTTAATTAAAAAAACACCCTAAGGAGTAAACTCCATTTAATCAGATGATCAAGGTCCTTAAATCCACGTCTCAACACTTTCAATTATTATGTTTCTATTTGGGGGATTAGGTCACTCAAGCTTCGGCTTACTTTCTATAGACTTTTCCACTTCTTTCTCGGTTAGCCATTCAGCATCTTCATTGTTGCCCGAAGCTGCCCGAAGTCCAAGCGGCTTGCGATGAGCCCTCCCTCAATTTTGACCGTCTTTCTTCGTCTTACGTAAGCATTGTTCTGACCCCCCTCCCCCTTGTCAGTAAAAATAAGCAAAGCTCGAACCCCCTTCCCTACTGATGTGCTTACGTAATATTTGAACATCCCTTAAAGAAATAATTGCATCGGTGGTCACGCGGACTAAACGTCGACCTAGTCTTATTTGCCGGTGACGGTGGTTTCCCACTAACACAAAACGCAAATGCTTGTACATTTTCTCTAAATATGATCTTTCTCACACATATCCCATCATTATAATTAGATGTAGATAGTCTAGGTAAGAATAATTAAATAAAAAATTAATTATTTTTATCAACCATTCGAGATGAGCTAATATTAACTAACTACACTAATGTGTTAAGGATGAAGAAGAATTACTTTATAAGAAGTGTATCTTCATTTGTGTGACAGTAGAGTGGAAAAAAAACACTTCGGAACATGAGACCGGGATTCAAACCCAGATCTCCCCATCATCGGCAGTCAGGTCTATTGCGAGACAGACGCCTTGGATAATTCGACCACTAAGAATGTTTAAAAACAACTCTGTAATGCATTGTACTTCATCTGCTTTCACGTAACGCGAAACAATGAAACTATACCTTCCCTACCAAGAGTCGAACCAACGCTCTGTCAACGTCTGAGACCTAACACATCAATATCTTTTCGTATGTTATATATAACATGGAGGGACATGTCATCCAGGTCCAGTCGCCATAAGTGTAGACCATTAGCCTCTATGATGGCACAGAATGTCGCCCAGGGTACACCTATGGATCCCACAATGAGATGTGATGATAGAGATTATGAAGTTGTGGAGCCGGGGTGAGCCTTAACTTAACTTAGGCCTAACTAACCAAACCCTGGTGACCTCCGGCATCATTCCCCTTAAGGGAAAAATACACGAGGTAACAAGCGGTAAACGAACCCGGGACCCCTAAGCTCGTAACCAGGTGCAATGACCACGGGGCCGGTTAACTCAAGGTTAGTTGTAATAAATAATCGTTTAAGAATACTGGGAAAACCATCTTGTCCTTAAAGACATCGTTATCTGTTTCCACAATCTGTCGCAAAGGGTTACATGACCATAGGACCCCTTAAATATGTCAGAAGTGTGTTCATCCTAGGATCCTGCGTTTGATTCCCAGCAGAGATTACATTTTTACGATCGAAAAACGGGGTCACTGAATGGTAGATTAACGGAATGGGGTTTGGAAGTTGTGTTTTATATATAAAAAAAATAATTGAGCAATTAGTAGTCATATCATGACTGTCGGGTGTCTGAGATTCGACGATAGCTGCATTCTGTCAATAAACATTTTAAGTGGTGTTTATTAGATTAAATTAAATAAAATAAAATAAAAATACACTTTGTCGATGTTAGCAAATAACAGGATTTTCTCAAGTATCTGATATTTCATGTGCAAATAACACTTTGTCAGATGCATCTATTAGTTTATTTTAAGTGTGGATTTATAATTATTTTTTTTTTAAAGTTTCGAGTTCATGACCTGATACTAGTTTTTTGTTCATATTTAACAATGAGCAATAAAAAAACTCGCCAAAGCTTGCTGAAATCTTGAAGTTAAGTGCGAATTTAAATTTAATATATATATATAATTAAAAACTAATTATTATGCTTTCATGAAGTTATTAAATCTGGTGAAATTCCATTGGTACAAGTGACAACCCTGCAGATCGTGGCAGCTGTGTACCAGTACTGGTACGCTTTCGTCTAGTACTAGCTCAGGAGCTAGCTCACAGCCGCCGCTATGAAACGCATGGGTCAAACCACTTTCAGTCGGGAGGGGTGTGCGCAGTAACCATATCCTCCCCCCTTACCCCCTCTAGACTGGGAAACTCCGGCAGTGGACTGTACTCTAAAATTCAAGAGGAAAAGGATGACGCAAACATCAACAGGGCGCGTTCAGTAAAAGCGCGCTGCGAAGACCAATGTGCATTCTCCCGCCATAATCCAAACCGTGGCGCGCTTCGGCCAATAGAAACATGCCACACTCTAGCGGGAAAGCGAGAAACCTAAGAACGTGACGTCACAAAACTTACTTCCATTTATGAATGAGCCCCCTCTCAAACAAATGCTGCTCCTTTTGCAAAGCACTTAGAAGCAAAGCTAATCCAGTGAAAGATTAGAGTAGAAAACGTATTGGCTTTGCATTTAAAATATAATTACATCAATTATATCAGCTAACATCAGGTTTATTAAAATATTAATTTCCAGAATTCAAGTCAACCAATATACCACTAAACGCCTAAAGCAAGAAATTTGTTACTTTATGGAATTTATATTTACCTGAAAAAGTGTCATGTCTTCTAATTGTAAGACGAGATGAAATGGTTAAGATTTCTCCTTGACATGGGTCAACAAATATTTATTTTAATAAAATAACTAATCCTAGTTACTTAGATACACACAAAATTACTAAGAGATTACATAACATTACTTACTTCAGACTTTTTAAATAAATTTCTAGGCACACATGTACCGACCAACAGACGAGCACAAAATGGTATCGTCAAAAAATTGCCTAGTGTACAGTAAGATACAAAACGTAGTACACTTCGGGGCAGAGCAGTACACTCTGTTCCATTATGTTAAGCTGATCACATTATGATTTAATGCAAATAGCTTCAACATAAAAGATACAGCACAGCCTGGGCAATGCAACAATAATAATACAAAATGCCAGTCATGTTAGGCCTTTTTCAACTGTGCATTCATGCCCTAATCAAAAATATTATAGAAAAAAAAACTTATTTTTTATTATTTGTTTTCAACAGTAGACCTACAGCTTACTAATACCAAATAAATAGCCAATAAACTATATAAATAATAATCAACTACCTTATATGCCCTTTAAATGCAACAATATCAAAGGACTAAATTAAATTTCAATACGGTACCAAAGGAGAACAGGACTTAAAAATATATAAAGGTAAGTAGGGCTAGGATTTTTATGGCCTAAAAATTGCTTGAAAATGCTTTATAAATAATGCATTTATGAGCAATAAAACAAAAAGTATGCCCTTTAAAACAAACAAAAAGTGTGCCCATTATAACAATAAAAAGGCCCTTTAAAATTTAAAAAAAACAACAAAAAATTTACATTAATATTTTTATTTCCTTGCAAAATTAATTAAGAAAATAAACAAAAAATAATAATCTTAAAAATATGATTTAGTTGGGTGACTGTGTGTCAACAGAAATTCTTTATTTTACTAACTTTACCTATAAAACCAAAACAAAGAATAAACAAACAAAAAAACCTTAAATTTTACACAGCTTCTGTGGCAAACTAAAAATGTATTGCCCAAAATGATGTCCTATACGAGAGGAAAAAACCCACTTAAAATTCAATTTAAATTTTTACAGTTTCTGTGCCAAACTGAAAGTCTTTAAACAAAAAATATGCCATGTAAAAGAAAACAGGGGAGGGGTGGAAGTATTCTTACAGCTGTGGTGGCACCACCGTTTGCTATGATGTGTGTAGCGATGTTCTAAACACTCCCCCCTTCCCTTTTTTTCTTCTAAGTCTTGCTTCTGGCTTTTAGGAAAAATTATACAAAAATTTCTTTATATTTAAAACACTAAAATATGCAAAGCAATGACTCAAAAATAAAAACAAAAAATGGCTTAAAATTAATGAAAAACCTGAAAATATGCTATATTGGATAAAAACATAGAAATATGCCAAAATATGACCTAGCAAAGCTACTTAAATCAGCTAAATTTCTTATAAAACACATTTGTGTACACTTGAACAACATTCTAGGTTTTCCAAAGAGAATATGCAAAATCAAAAAACTCCTAGCCCTAATTATAAGCATATATAAATTACAAGTTGAAATATTTACTCAATGAATTTTGTTTTTCAAACTCAAATAGGATGAACAATAAATTGTATTTGCTTCAATACAATAAAAAAGTTCAAGAGTGAGTTTTTTTACAACAATTCTAAATTTAATATCAGATTGTAAATGTATTATTGAAGTAAAATATAATCTTTGCAAGGCATACAAATTTTACATAAAGACACAAATTGGTGAAAAAATGAGCAAGTAAGAGAAAATAAGGAAAACATGATTTAGAAATTAAAGATATCTAGGGTCAATACCAGAGATCCAAAACAGTTTTAAAAAGATTGGTATTCACAAGATTAACTAACTTACTAATAGAATAGAGAACTAAAATGCTAAATGGAAAATGTATAGTATTGCAATATGGATAATGATAATAAGGCTTTCAATTGAAGTGTTGTATAAACTTCAAAATAATAATCTCTATTCCCTAATAAATAAAATAAACTTTTATGTTCAAGTAAATACAGAAACTACATAAGTTATTGTGTCTAAACTTTCGTTACCTAGTATGCATCATAAGTGAATTAATTAGCAAAAGGATGATATGTATTTTAATGTAATTTAATAAATATAATTATTATATTACATCAATGTGATTTGTACAGTTTTTTAATCCCATTCAAAATTAGTTTTTAAAACAAATTAAATCTGAAAAAGAAGCTTATTTTATATTGAAGTAAACTTTTAATATAATAGGCTATGGTATCAATTTTCATCCATGTGGCAGTACTAACACAGCTTTTGTTTTAAAAGCAATTATTTATCATCAAGACATGCCAAAAACAAGAAACAACCCCAGGTTCAGATTAGAATATGCTTTAAGTATGAAATCTACTACCAGTATATGAAGATGTTGGATTTAATAAGAACAATAAGTTATATTTAAATATCTGTAGAGTTGGATGAACTGAATAGGACCTTGGATTATTATTGCTTTTGGTTGTGGTTAATAGGGAGGTCACAGTTTTGAATACCAGCCAAGTATGCCACAGGGGTGGGGTTTGGCCAAATGTGATTTCCTCAACCTCTTTTAAGGTTAATGCAAGTGAATTTCCTTTAGTCTAGCCTGCTTAACCTCGTCCATTAGATTGACATAGAGCTTTACGTTTAGTAATGAGCCTTTAAATATGCATTACCTAATCAATATCCATCATCGCCATAATCATGAACAGTTTCCTGCTACTGGCTGGGCCTGTTTGGGACATAAGCTTCTCCAAAGTCTCCTTTCTCCACACCTTCACAAAAAACCAATTCTTTCCTATCTACTCTTAATTTATCTGCACTCCCTTCCGCCATCTGTTCCTTGGTATTCCGCTCCACCTCCCACCCCACCCCCCTCACTCCACTATCCAAAATCTTCTTTGAGATCATCGTCTCCTTCATTCTCCTCATATGGCCATATACCACCTTAGTTGTGACTTCTCTATTGTGTCCTGCCCTGGCTCCTCCTTAATTATTCCTCATTTCTCATCCTATCCATTCTTATAACTCCTATAGTAGGCCCTAATCCTAAGAAATTTCATTTCACAGACTTGAATTCTGCTTCCATCCTGCTCCTTCCTTAGTCTTTATTAGTATTATAGTATTAGTTAATACCAATAGTTTAAAGTGTTTTAGATTAATTTTATTTATCATAATTGTTATAAAGCATTGTATTGTTGCAGTTATTGCTGCAAATAACATTAAAACATATTTTAAAAAAATATTGGAAAAAGTTCTATAGAATGAGGCCTCTCTCGACTTTTTAGCTAAAGGTTTACTCATCAAGGCTATCAACTTTACATAGATTTTGAGCTTTAGATGTTTAATTCTAAGCGAAATGTAAATTTTTCTCTTTTACAACCAGGAGAATTTAAAACCATCCCTATCCTAGTGATCTATGTCCAGCTATGTCTAATTTTATGGGAGTGAAACACAGTGATGTTGCATAAGGGCAAGCAGTGCTTGCCTTTGCTTGAAGATGTGTAGTTATTTTATTTAACGTTTGCAAAAATATTCCCTGCACACGAGAGTAACCATTACATGCATATAAGACGTACTCTAGTCCATTGTAAAGAAGTTGAAAGTATATTTTCTGGTTTTCATCCCACACCTATAGCCAGTGTAATTCTTGTTTGTGACATCATAGATTTAGGAGTGGTGTGAAGGGAAAGAACTGTCGGGTAGAAATACAACAACTTATCAACAAATGAAGCTATATGCCCAAATGGTGACGATTAAAACCAAAGTCACTGAAATATTCCATCGCATACCACTCCTTTTCGCTTTAAAAACACAAAGTGACAATAGTAGAAGATTAAGGGGGTGGAGATAGGATTTAAGGCGGTTTTGTGTAGAAGGTGAAATTTCAAAAAGTTAGAAGTTATTGATCCTGTGCCTACTCTGCTTTTGTGGAATTTGTTGAAACAGGTGATTTTTTTTATGTGTGTGTATCAGTGAAAGCCAACAAACAAAAGTTCATGTTTTATAGACTAGGTTATATAGTAACACAATGAGTGGAATGCATGTGGAATGAGCGGCTATAGCAATAAGTGGAAATGTGTTATTTGTAGTAGGCACTATACATATTTTACAGGAAGAAGTTTTGAAGAACACTTCGAAATAGTGAGGAAGATCAATTGCCAAGTTAAATATAACCACATTAATAACAAAGGATGAATTCCCTAAACATTTTCATTAAAACATTTATTCAAAGCATTCTTGGCTAACTGGGTCTGGTTAAGAAAACAAATTGCATTTAATATCTATAGATAATCAAATGACAAATACACTGAAAATATGCTGCAGGCTGCAATATAATTATGTAGGCCTAGAAATAAAAAAATATATTTTTTACAACTTATATATGTTTATTTAATATACTGTAATTAATGAACACACAATATAATTGGTTTACATTTAAATATACATATAATTTTTATGTGTGTATATTTAATTTAAAAATTGTCAGCTTTAGGGTTGGCAGAACTGTGGTGGGAGACCCAAGAGGAGTTTCCTCGCAATTGTAAAATAAAGGAGGGAAGATATGTTCTGCCCTCTTACACCCACATACTCTTCGATATGCACAATAAAGATTATAGTGCGTGCCTTATGTAACTCACAGAACATAATAATGTCCCAAAACCACAATCATAATTAAAAAAAACCTCTAAATAGCTTCTTGAAGCATA
>CABFOV010000032.1:144267-162724 GCA_902141375.1 Timema poppense | reverse complement strand
CCCCCCCCCACACACACACTCCCCTCCCTAGAATGCCTAAGAATTTTGGTCACAAAACACTAATGGGAAAACAGTATTTACTTGATTCTTTAGTAAATTAAGTAATTATTATAGTAGGATTCCGGTAGGAAGGAACTTTTATATAATATAAATATACATGTCTATGACTTGGGTCCATTCCAGATATAGCTCTAAAGTTACGTTTTCTTCAAGGGTGGAATTAGAGCAGCTTTTTAAGAAATTGAGTGCAATTACGAAAAAAACGTTTATTTTACCCTGGTGCCTGAGCTTGAGATCTGTAAAATTAGCAATTTTGCGCCATCCAACAACTTCTCCAAGTCCTACAGTTTCCAATTTATTATTAAAATACAGTGAAATCTCCCTTAACTGATTTTCTGAATAGCAAATTCTTCTTTATAACCAACAGTTTAAATCTCCCTGGCAAAATAACATGGGCTCTTACAGTGAAACAACTTCCCAATAACAGCTTTCTCAATAACAAACTAACACTGCTAGAGATGCATATTTATTCATAAAAATCTTTAGACAATGGACAAAAATTGTGCAAAGTGTGGCCAGTCTTGCCTTCCCTCTCAAGGGAACATTTCTAATAGAGCCTATCTAGTATTGACTTTGGTACTTCAAGGTCGCTACTCCTTCCCTTTTCGAGATAGTGGAAGTTGTTCCTTCAGTTTAGTCTGTGCTCGTGCTTAGAGTACAAAAGACCTAATGTTCACTTGTCATTTTATTTCTGTATTGTTCTGTGTGTAATGCAATCTGTAAATTAAGTTAAGTACAATATTTATTCATAATATTATTATCATTCAATATTGCACAATGCAGTAATTTGATTGTTGTAATTAAAATACACAGTATTTATGTTTTTATGGATTAAACTGTGATCAAGTAGGCCCTACTATGGTTTAAAATATACCAATATATATGTAAATATTTTTCCAAATAACGGGCACTTCTTAATAACTGACAAGTTATTTTTGATTTCGAAAAAGTCCACCACTAAAATATTTTACTGTATTTATGGAATTATATATCTTATGTATATAGATAGATACATAGGCCTAATAAAACACTTTAGAAAATAACATTTTTTTAGCTCAGTGTCTTACTACCTGTTTGGGTTGTACTTATATACGTACTAATTACACTATTGTGTCAGTGATTAGGAAGGTTTAATTTATAGTTAGTGTACCTGCATTTGCAAAGAGAGAGAGAGAGTGGACAACCATAAGGAAAAACCGTCTCAATACACCATAGCAGGATTCAAACCCCAGTCTCACCATCATCAGCAGTCCAGTTTATTGCGAGAATGATGCGTTCAGACCATTTTACAACTGAGGCGGGTTTAACCACTTGGTCTTGTCATTGGACGTAAAATGGGTGATTGAATAATAGTTTTTGAACCTGATTTTTTCCAGAATAAAAGCAGCAGTTGTTGGTCATCATCCCTTGCAAGTGACTTGAACCCCCAGATATAATACCTACCTTCTTGTTCCTTCACCTGCAATTGAGCGACCTCCTCGGCAGACAAGTCTCCTGGTTTCAACACTACAACTACTGGTTGCTCCTCGTCCTTATCCTCAACATCCTCATCAGTTACACCAGATAGCGACTCCCTCTGAGGAAAATATACCATGTTAGGATGATACTCGAGACTCAACAACAGGATGATGCGCAAAAGTCACACAATTATCACTATTAAAATGTTAAACAGATTCCATGACACATACACATCTAATACCGAGTGGGGGAAACAATAGCGTGAAAGAGACATTTTTTTAGCACCATGTCTTACTATCTGTTCAGGTTATATGTATATGTACTACTGTAACTATGGCAACGTGTTAGAGATGAGTAAGGTTGGATATCGAGGAAGTGTGCCTGCATTTGTGTGGAGGAGTGGGGAAATATTATGGAAAAAACACCCTCAGTAATCTCGACTGAGATTCGAGTGTCACAATTTTTTCAAAATTAAAGGTATAAAATGGTGAGCATTTAACAGCCATCTTAACACTATTGTTTCACCAAATGTAATGTCTGCCTGGTTCAAAGGTTAAAGAGAGTATCCTTTGTTGATAGTGAAAAGTAGTCAAAAGAGCTAAGCTTGAGTGGCTCCACTAGGGTATGTCTTATAGGAGAGTGCAACCAGACTCATGGTATAGTGGTCAGAGAGAGGCCCTAGCTGCTGAACTAGAGGTCCCGAGTTTGATTCTCGGCTGGTACTAGAGGATTTGCTATCGAAAGGGGAATTATTCCCATGGTCACTTGGGTTTGGTTAAATAGGCTTAAGTTAGATTAAGATCTTCATTGGTTTCACTCCGTCATATTTTTATTTATTTAGCACCACATCTTACTACCCGTTCGGGTTATATGCTTGAGTACTAATTACGCTAATGGATTAGGAATTGGGAAGGTTGAATTTAGAGGAAGTGAACCCACATTTGAGTGGAGGGAGAGTGGAAAACCATTTAGGAAAAACTACCCTCAGTTCACCCAATTGAGATTCGAACCTCAATTTCACCATCCTCAGCTGTCGAGCTCAACACGATAAGCACGTTAGCTAACTACGCCACCGAGGTGGGTCCATCATATTCACTATCATCTCATCTCATCGAGACATCAAAAGACTTTCTATGGAAAGGATGTATGATTAATACATCTGGGCATCCCCTGGGCAACAATACACTACCACCGGCTAATCTTTCCATAAACTGACCTATGTACATATATTGCTGTAGCCCAGACATGCTATATTATTATACAAGAGTTAACCATTGTTTCGTCTGCCATGTAGTAAGAGTGTTACCTTTTAGCAGGGGAAAGTGTGTGCTAATATATTAAAATTGTTAACATACGATTAGAATAAATAATAATCTTCGATTAAAACCCATCACCTTTGGGTATATTTAGAATGAACAGGACTATACATAGAATTAGGCCAACGCAAATGCTTTAAAAATTAATGAAAAAATTAAACAGTAGATCATAAAGATAAGATATAGTAGCGGGTGGATACAAATTTACAGTTAGGCTCTGTTATTTCTAAAAAAAATGAAGGAATATGCTATGGATAAGTAATGTTGTTTTAACGTGTGCCTGCATTAATTAGAATGGGGGGGAGGGGGTAGGAAGGTATGGACACAATTTACAAATCACATTCATAAAAACCCAACCTGATGCGCTAAGCGTCCCCACCAGTCTAGTGTAGTGTAGTGTATTTCGAGCCTGAAGCCTTCAACAGTGACACTAATAGAGTGGGTAGCCTAACTTTTATTAATTTTAAACATAATTGGTAGGCCTAATTTTCTCTAAAAAAAATATTTTCTTTTAATTTTAGAATGAAAGTGTAGAGTAATAAGGTGAGTAGAGATAGCCCTTTTATAAATGTTATGAATGGTTCGCATTAAATATTTTAATGGGGTGGAATGTAGTATATTTAATATTGACCACCGGCTATAGCTCGCGTTACATCCACACCGCGAATCAAGACTTGAAATATATTCTATTCAATACGTGTAATAAAAACAAACAAAATAAAGGCAGCTACTTTGTTTGACCTAGCTTAGAAACAAATCCTAACCCTTATCACCTTTGTTTCAATTGTGTCGGGTTCAACGTATCCAGCTTGTGCTTTCAATTCTCTGAGGAATTTAGGCTCTTCAGGCTTGATGTAAGAAATATTTCTTTTGGACATTGCAATTTATTACATCAAAATTGAAAAAAAAAAGCTCATGTAAAGATATTTTACAAAACTGCCATGTTTCAACGTTATTAAAAGTGTTACCAATACTACTCAACTCAGGGTAAAACTAGCAGATACTAATCTTACCTCAGTATAGTAAAATACATAGATAAAGGAGAGTAAAATATAAAGTGTAGTAGAAAAACAGTAGGATAAGAATGTGTACTTGAAAGATAGATAGATCTATCTAAAAGTTTGTTGCACATGTTTTAAGTTACGATAAATTAGTGTATTTTAAAATGTTCATACCTATTTTTATTATAAAAAAACAAAATTAATAGCATACTACGGTTTAAATGGTATAATGTTTCAAAAATGAGTTACCGGTACTTATATGTTATATAGATAAATAGCGTAATTAAATGCGGCTCTATTTTTGATATCCTTAAAAATAAATTTAAAATGCTGCTAAATTAGAAATGTATATTTGATATCTATCGTCAAATAAAATTTATAATATTAGTATTATATATATATATATATATGGAGTGAAAATTTAAAAAAAGAAACCATTCTCATTTGTTTTTATTCCTACCTACCTATCAAATTGTTTTTGGTTTAGTGTTGAGGTTTAGTCGTCAAATTGTTTTTAACCTGTCATAGATATTAAATAAAATGCCAAACTCCAATGATGAATTTACTTGGTCAACAGTAGCTTTAAGAATTCTAGTGAATACTGTTTCCCATCCAATTGAATATGCTAAAGTTTTAGTTCAGGTATGATTATGTTAAAAAAATTATCGTAGGTTAAAATAATTTTTTAAATATATTAAGGCAATTGTAATAATTGTATATGTAGTTTTATTATACAAAATAAACATCATAAATATCATGTTAAAATGTGTAAAAGTAGGAACAAGTTTTACAAAATATTATGTTAAACATCCCTTAGCTTGCCTATCATAGTTTTTTTATTTATCCCCTTTATTAAGCAACTGGCCTGGTGGTTGAATCTTTAACCCACAATAAAGATCTTGCTGTTCCAATTTTGATTTATGGCTTGGTTGCCCCTTCCCTTGACCATACAAATAAAGGCCAGAGATATTTCCTTTGATACCTTCTCAATCTCTACCCATTGGAATAAGTTATGGATGACCTTTATATTGACAGGCTCTTTAAATTAAAAATCTAGCCTTTCTTTATTCCAAAATCTCCCACCTTTGAGAACTTATTCCAATAATTTAATGATCAGTTTATAAATTGTAATCATCATATATCTTAGATTTGGTTCGACCCTTTATTGCTATGATCTCTTCTCCACCCTTCCAATACTCCCCTGAACCCCCACCGTCTCCGTTACTTAGCATTTTCCAACTTGCATGTTATTGTACTAAGCGCAGCATGATCCCTACTTCCAATGACACAACTTTGTATGTCATCTCCCGTGTTTGTTTCAGATTGGCCATGAGCCTATTCCTCCGTATCCAACAAAAACAATTTTTGGGAAACCAGCTCTTGCATTACCAAATGTGTTTAAGTATGGTAAGTAGGGGCCTAATCATATTTGTGAAAGTTTACCAAATGTTTTCTTAAGCTCTTTAGAGTCTAGTTTATGACACTGCATTAGTGGTCGTGTGGTCTAACGCGTCATTCTTATGTCAGACTGGATTGCTGGTGTCAGGGAGAGCAGGGTTCAATTCTCATTCAGGATATACTGAGCGAAGTATTTCCTAAATGGTTTCCCACTCTCCCTCCACACAAATGTGGATATATTTTCTGTAAAAATAAACCTGCCGCATTTATATTCCATTAACTTGGTATGATTCTTGTTTGCATAAAACCCAAAATATTTTTTAAATTCTGGGAAGTAATTAAAATATTATAAAAAAGCTAATGGGTGATTGGGGATATAATTAAAATATTTTTACTCTTTAAAAATGTTATCACTACCTTTTCAGGTTATACACATATGTACTAATTATGCTAATTAGCTAGGGATTGGAAAGGTTAAATTTAAAGGAAGTTTATCCACATTTTTGTGAAGGGAGAGTGGAAAAACACCCTCAGTATACATTACGAGGATTTGATCATTGATCTCCCTATCATCGGCAGTTTAGTCTAGCATGAGAGTGACGGCTTAAACCATGTGGCCACTGAAGCAGATTTCATTAACATTAAAAGGACTTGTGTAGGCCTAAATCATAATTTAATCAAGAGATAAATTTATAGGATAACATTTTTTCAGAACTTTTGAATGGTATTTTATGTTTAGTAATATTTGTTGTATGTTATCAGTATTATACATAAAGAGCGTGGATGGGTTCATTGGCATTTACCGTGGACTAGCCCCCAAACTCTGCTCTAACGTCATCAGTGGTTTCACATTCCACAAAGTGTCAGATGCTTTGCGTAGAAACACTGATGATAAAAGTGAACAGTACGCTGAAGATGAGGAGCTTTCAGAAGAGCAAAGGTAATGTGGTGTTATAAATATTACTGTGGTGCTTACATACACTTAACCAAATACACTTATAACTTAACCAATCTTCAAGATTACATTTAAAGGTAACTTGAAACTAAATGAACTAAGATGTCATGCATGTTTTCCTTTATGGGAAGAATAAATTTGCACCAACCAGTAGCCTATTTGAACCGGTCACTCATTCGAGCTGATTGGTCGGCATTGGGTTAAATGTTACCTCAATAAATCACATTCTAGATCTTATTCCAATATATATTATATATTTTACAATCTGATAAAATTTAAACTAAAGCTTTATAACTTGTTAGGTTTTGGCTCATTAATTTGATTTTTTTGGGGATGGAAGGGGGGTAGTGAAGGAGAGCTGAGATAATCTTTCTGACATGATTATTGATTAAATTAAAATGTTTCACATAAGTTTTAACAAACATTTTCTAATTATCTTTTGACCAGTGGAAATTTTTTCATAAAACTCAAGCATAACATTAAATATAATTTAATCAACAGGGCTTTTCTATGTCGGAAAGATCCACCCAAAAAGTATACTTGAAATATCAAAAGTTATATTTTAACTACATAATTCATCATAATTAATTTAGGCAGTAACTTCACAAAAAGGTTTGTGTTAACTTCAAATTTGAGACAAACTGTTTTAAAGATTGAGAATAAAAGCAAACTTTTTCAATTAACTATCTGTAGCCATGTTTTTAAATGATTTATTATAATTAATAAGAAAATTTCATTATTGTAATGGAAAAGTACCCATTTTTAAGTAACTTAACCAATAAGTTTGTGTGTTGGTTAAGTTGAATTTATTTTCTTTCATTGCATTGGTTTGAATGATTCTTTATTTGGTTTATAAAAATAGGCAAGTGGCTCATACATATATAAACATCCTAGTATTGGCGTGGATCGAAACCAATTAGTTTTAAACATTCAAGATTATGAAAAAAGTTTACAGAAATTTATTAGATGTCATCATCGGGTCATACAAAATAAATTAGAAGCAGGAAGCATCAATATGATAGCAATAATATATTATATTACAAAAAAGAAGATAAAAAAATACATTAGTATGGCCCACATGTGTACATGTATGCAAACACACATCCTAATTTGGTAAACTGATAACAGCAAAAATAGTTCATTTCCACACAATTCACAAACATTAGGTCCCTAGATGATTTTTCTTTAAAAAAAGCCCTGTGGATTATACATATAACGTTTATTCCTCTATGTAAGATTTAGTATATATTATTTTCCTAAATATATTTCTTAACTTCTCTTTTAAACCTATTTAAGCTTAGATTCTTATCCTTAATTTCTTTTGGTATTTTACTAAGGATTTTTAAACCCTGCATCTTTATTGAAAAAAGACCCTATGGGGTTGTGTTAACTCGATGCTGGAAAAAATTATTTCAACTTCTTGTTTTGTAACTCTGCCTAAACTCATCACTATAGTCAAATGGAATGTTGTCTGACTATTTAACACCCTCCCTTGGCAAGTTGGAAAATATCTTTTTAATTGATATTTTCCTATACAATAATTCTATTTCAAATGATATTCCTTAACAATATACTTTCTCTGCCATTTATCCCCTAGAACCCATGCATAGTAAACTTGTTATCCCTTCACTGCGTCTTTGGGGGTAACTGGTTGATGTTGTGGCGACGTTGTGTTCAGACATGTGTGAGTAGGGGTGGGAAAAAGGCCGGCGAAAGTTTTCCGGCAATGTTAGTCGCGATGGAACAGAAGGATGTCCCAACAACGTGAGCCGCGGTGGAACAGAAGGATGTCCCAGCAACGTGAGTCAAGGAAGTCCTGGTAACGTGAGTTGCGGTGGAACAGAAGGATGTCCTGGCAACGCGAGTCAAGGAAGTCCCGGCAACGTGGGGCGCGGTGGAACATGAGGAAGTCCCGTGGTGGGGCGGTAGGGTGCTGGTCCCGGCAGCATGAGCTGTGGTGGGACGTAGGGTGATTGTCCCGGCAATGTGATGAGTTGTGGAACACAATGATGTCCTGGCAACATGAGTCGCGGTGGAACATGAGGAAGTCCCGGCAGTGTGAGTCGCAGTGGGAGGTAGGTTGACGGTGGGAAAAGTGGGGGTTTAAACAATACTGCTCCTTCGTAACATAAGACATTTTAATAGCTCTTTCAAACAGGTGGCACACCTGGGTTGTGTAACCAATCTCCGACTGGAACCTCCGTGTTAAATACCCTCCACTACTGCCTGGCCAAGCAAGCCAATAGAAAGAGGAGTTCTCATGGGTGCTGAGTACAGTGGGGAACTCATCTCGAACGGCTTTGAGAACATGAACTGTGGAGCAGTCCAGGCAGTAGAGAGGGTGGGTGGCGCGGCCTGTGCAAGTGCGGAAGAAAGATACAAGGACTGACTGAGCAGTGAGCCACAACAAACATAAAAGAAAATTGCTAACCCATTCTCTGGCGTGAGCGTTGAAAAAGTTTTTGTTTGCCCAAAAGTTCTCTTATATGGGTGTAAATCAACGTTTCATTACAATAAGTTATGGTGATGCCATTTATAAATAAACTTCTGTACTTTTAGTCGGTCTAAATACTTCATATTGAAGCTAATATATGGGACTACCAGTTATATGAATATTGCAATAAATGAGAAAATAAGTGAGTAGCGAAAATATTTGTCATATAAGAGTATATGAGAAGAAAAAGGGCTGCTGAGACTATGCAGATCGCGCCAGGGATAACATCCTAACAGCTAATTTTAAGAAATTGTAACTTAGCAACAATATCTTATTTTTGGAACAACCCATAAAATTCATTTTAGACTTGGTATTTTAAAAATGAGCAATGAACAAACACTTGCACCTTTTTCTTTCAGGAGAGCAAAGTTTGCTCGAACTCTGACTAATGACATCGCCGCTCAGGCAGCAGCGATAATTGCCAGCCAGCCATTCAATGTGATCGCTGTACGGATGATGGCCCAGTTTGTTGGGGCAGAGAAAATTTACTCGTGAGTTTCAATACCATTAACTGTTTGCTTAGTAACAGTATCTCATGAAGTAAACCCTGATTTTTATAGAAGCCCACTTTTGACCACCAACATTGATTGAAAGTCACTAAAGTTTGGCATTCTAAAAAATGTCATATTTGATTTGTTAGTCATTAAATGAGTTAATCTAAAATGTTATCAAAAGCTTCCAATAACACTTCCTTATGAATTATTACTTTGTAATTTTTATTTACATCAATAGTTAAATTGGCTAAACATGTAAATAAAACTTTAATATTTGCTTTCTCCCATTGTGGGAACATTAGTTTCTAGTTTTCAAATAATGGGCTTACTACAAAAATTAGACTGTAGTTTATTGATACAGGAGAATACACTAAACTGCCTCTAATTATTAGGTATTTTAAAAACAACGAATGGTTAAGATAAAAGTGTCAGCCTCTTTACCAAGACAATTGCCCCATATCATAAGTTAATAAAAACAACCCGCCTTGGTGGCGTAGTTAGCTAACACGCTAGTCTTGATGATCTAGACTGCTGAGGACAGGGTAATTGAGGTTCGAATCTTGGTCTAGTGAACTGGGGGTGGTGTTTCCTAAATGGTTTTCCACTCTCCCTCTATGCAAATGGGGGCTCACTTCCTCTAATCCAACCTTCCCAATTCCTAAACCCTTAGCGTAATTATTACTTATGCATGTAATTCAAATGGGAAGTAAGTTTTGATGCTTAATAATAATAATAATAATAACAACAACAAAACAACAATAGTTCATAATGTCACTTGAACTACTATTTTACCCCCTACTGTTAAAATTATACCCGCCTTTCCCGCTACCCTGCTCCCCCCTCACTAATTTCAAAGCTAAAGGATATGTAGATATTTTTGAAAATGTTTGATTGTGGCATCTATCGTGTGCACCATCAATAGATTTACTTATTATGAATGTGGCATAAACAAACTATCTTGTTTCAGTGGGGTCCTGTCGTCTATAGGGCACATCTACCATGAGGAAGGGCTCTTGGGTTTCTTCAGTGGGCTGATGCCGAGGTTACTGGGGGAGCTGGTCGCTCTAGTAATATCTAGCACTATCACCTACTTCATCAACTCTTACATCATCTCCGATAGAGAACTTCATACCTACACTATGGCTACCTCGAGAGTTAGTAGAGCGGACTTTCTACCATTTTTCTTATTTTTATTAATGTCATGTATATTCATTGGAGTTTGTATGGAAAAAATCATGGCGCGAGCCTGCAAGAGAGCTGTACCAACTGAGCGTCTCCCTTATTTTAATGAAGATAGTACCAACATTCCTGGATAAAGGGTGTCACGTGGTTGGTACATTGAACCCTACAGCTGTTAATCTCAGTATTGGATGTTGATGAGAGAATAATCTTTTCTGTGTTCTTGCTTGGTTCACTCATCTTACCTAAATAGGCACTAAGACGTGGTTTAAAAAAACTCTTCCAAAAAAAAAGACCCTTCTGTGAAAAATCTATTTAAAATTTACTGGAAAAAATGTTTAAATAATTGGTTAAAGTAAATAATTGTTTTATTTAACTTAGAACCTCTATTTAATACAGGTTTATATACACCACTAAACAATCTTATAGAATAGTACTAAGATTAATTGATGGAAATTTCCCCCCCCCACCCCCTAAATATATTGTTTGTTTTCATATTTTTCAGTTTTTTGCCAGTGCCATTACATACCCTTTCCATGTTGTCGCAAACTGTATGATAGTCAACAACACAAAGTGAGTATCTTTTTGATATCTACATTAATTCTGCAATAAGGTTGACATCTTCCTTTCTTCCCTTCTAAAAAAAAGGATCAATCACACATTCAATGAAAGACTAAGGTTTTATGTTTTGAAACTTTCAAAATGAAGTAAGTTTTGTGGGTTCAAACCCAGCCTGGATCTTGAGCAATAAAAATCTGTAGCTCAGCTACCTTCAGAGGGGAAAGTAAAGCTGTGAGTCCCATGTAGTTTGTGGCGTGTAAAAGAACCCTGGAAAGCTATGTGAAAATACCTTCCCAGCACAATTGGTGGTACTTTCGCTCTTGCTTATAGAATTTCTTGTATAATGATATAATCAGTTGATTCAGAAAGTGAATTTTAAATACCTCAAAATAAATAAAACTAGAACTAATTTTGGCCTATTCAACCAGTCCGAGATTTTAACCAAAGGAAGCCATAGGTAAGTTTCCTTCACTGTCTTTGTCATTGCAGGCATCCAAACAGAATAAGGTGCTTATAATGAACTGTGCTGCTCACTGAATACAAGGTTCATCTATATTCCTCTTTAGTCTTTAGCCCAACAGTTCTGCATTTTATCCCTGCAGGCTTCTTGCTGGTAGCCCTCCCCATATGGCCCTGTACGAGTCGTGGACAGACTGCTGGTCACATCTCTCACGGACCAATCAGTTGAAGCGAGGCTCGAGTATGCTGTGGCGATATTATACCGGACCACAGGTTGTCATTCAAGGCCGTGCTATGCCGGTCAACACAGACAGCTTCTTCAAGCAGTTGTAGAGAAATCTTCCTTACATAACATCATCATGAAATATGTGTGCTGTCATAAGAAAGAAGGGTTCTTTGTTTTGTTTTTGTTTATAGTATGTGTATTATTAACTTGGCATTTAAAAATAATAAAGCTTAAAGTGTATTCTTTTAATTAACTCTGGTTTCATTATTCAATTGACTATGCTAGTGAGGCAATACTGTTTGTAAACACATTTGTGTTTTTGCTTTGAACAATTTTAATTTGTTCCAGGTGTCCTCAAGCTAATTACTTAGATTGTAACATGTTGGTAAGTTTCATTATTCAATCAATCTCTTATGTTATTATTAACTAAACAATGGAGCTACACATACACAAACACACACAAAATAACTTAATGAATAAAGATATCTTTTTTAAGGGTGTGTGAAGGTCATTTTTTAAATGCGAAGCAAAGCCAAAGCGAAACTTAAAACATGCAAAGAAAAGTCAAAGATAGGATTTTTGTTATCACTTAACGTTATTTTTTATTTTTAAATCAACCATTAAATAGGCCTAGATCTAGGTTAAAGTAAAAGTGTAGAGAAAAAGTTAAAGCACATTATATTATTTTATGCTTACATACAGTATCAAAATTTGTTTCCGTTAAATATAAAAAAATAAACACACAACAACAAAAATAATTATAGTATTTCTCTTGTATATTATTGAACTTTATGATTTATAAAAACAAATAAAATCAAAATCTTTAAATACATCTAAACATAAGAATTGCACAAAAATAATGTTCATATGGTTGCGCTTCAAAGCTTTGAGATTTGCTACAGCAACCATTTTCTTAAGAAGTGCCCCCTGAAATTTGGATCATTTAACATTGAGATTAAGTGTACTCTGTCTTGTTTATGTACTACAAACTTTGATTTGATTGATATAGATAAATTCTTGGCAAATATGTTTCCCTCAATTTTCTTTATCATAAACTTATTAAAGTTTGAATCCAAACAATGTAGAACGAGTCATCATTGATGAAGTTGAATAGATGCTTAACGTTATGGCTGTTGTTATTTAATTACTGGTTCATGTTAAAATACTGTACAGTAGCGGTTTTAAATTTACCATATCTTGAAATATGTAATATTTAGTGATAGAAATCGGTTAATAGTTACCAAAGTCTTATCCTTCCTTTGAAATTTTTTTGAAGATGCGAATGTTATTGTAGGTGTCAAAGCGAAGGAGATTTGACCTTCATTTTCAACATTTTTAAGCTTTGAACATGCCTAGTAATTTTTTGCTTATATAAAGGCTACTTCAAAAATGTAAGCAGGTTTTATATTATAGTTCCTTAAGAAAAAGTTTTAAGGATATAAAAAGGAAGCTGCTATAGGACATGATGGAGAAATCAATTTGCGACCTGGCGAAAGTCAGAACCCTTAATAATATAGTTTATACTTTTGTCTGTTTTTTATATGTTTCATTCAATATACAGAGTTCTTATTTCTCCCTTTTGTATTTTTTTGGTTTTCTTTGTCAAAAAATGTATGTTACACACTCCCTACTGAAAAGACCAGATCTTATTCCTCTGTGCCTTTTCCATGGATAAAATATAAATTAAATATACTAGGCACTAAAATACATAGTGTTTAAAAGGACCTCTGATGATATTGTATTGAAATAAATGAACATAAAAATTGAGTATTTCTGCTTTTTCTGTGTTAGTAAGTCTTGCGGTTGTGCCAATGTAATAAAGTGATTTAAAACTTGAAACAAAATGTTAACAAAACATGTAATATTTTATCATATACCCACTTAATGAATTATTGTAATGTTTGATAATCTTAATTAGAATTTTCTTACATCATTTATTTAATTTTCTAGCATGACACCTAAACTGTTCAGGTTATACACATATGCACTATTTAAGCTAATATGTCAAAAGATGAGGAACTTTACCCACATTTTTTGTGAAAAGTGTTTTTATGGAAAATCTCCCTCAGTACATCCGAAAGTGATTCAAACCCTGATATCCCTGTCATCGGCAGTCTAGTATATTGCTAGAGTGACGCCTTAGACTATGTGATAACCAAAACAGTTTACACAAGTAATTATTTACTTTAAAAAGAAATAAACATAAGATAAGGAAAATGTTGGATTTAGTGTTTGTCAGATAATTATACATTGCACCTATAAATTGTGAATTAAAAAAAGTGAACAAAATCAAAATTCCAAAAACTTTTTTTCCACCACATGCCAAATTTTATTTAATTAATTCATAGTTGAGTAGAGTCTCAGAAACTCGACCTAATGTGGACCGAGATGGTGTCGAGTTTTACGAATGAACTTGCATAAGATGCATGCTTCCTATGTCATGTTTATTAAACAAGGATGAATCGCAGTACAATATCAAATATTATAGGTACATTTATACTGTACTGTAGTATTGTATGGTACACTAACAGTACAATATATTACGTGTTAATATAATTGTGTATATACATATTATGTACAATATACAGAAATGCATTACAGTACATTACTCTACATATAATATTGTATTGATTCTAATAACATGTTACTGTATTGGAAAACTAACAAACACAGCACGACTGTTACACTCGAGCTACACAAAAAAAACTGAGAGGTTATACAGTTAAATGACCTTGGATTGTGATGACTGGCACCAACAATTGTGTGCATGTGCGCGTGTCGAGTTACACAGAATGTCCGAGTTTCCGAGAGACTACTGTACCTATATCAAAACAGTATTTTATAATTTAATATTATCGTTCATTGACATGCTGGTTTGGACATCAATAATGGTCATTATGATTTGAGAGATTTGATTTTAATCCTAGAAGTATCAAAGCTGGTAATATATTAAGAATAAAATTAGCATAAGTAACTATCCCATTTTAAGAGCTCAAATTTGTAGAATATAAATACGGCATGAATAATTCAAAATACCGTGGCATATCAATATTTAAAAAATCTTTCAAATTGGTTATTAATTTATTTAATGTCGTTTGAATTACCTTTAACAAAAAATATGCTCCTTCACTGAGCAAATTCAAGAAATCAATCCTAAAGGGGGTAAATCCCTAATATTGTATTAATCATATATTTAATTGTATTTGTAATGTATAATTTATTGTAATATATTATTACTTCTCTTCTTTTATTTTATTTCAATTTAAGTTCTTGGTCTAAGTATTTGGTTTCTCCATATTCAATCTTCTCTTGGTTTGGGTTTGTTCGCGGCAGTCGGGAGGGACCGGGGGGACGGGGGACGGTAGAGCATTACAAAGAACTCAACAGGGGTATTGACACTGGTAGGGGTGGTGTATCTTATGCGAATAACAAAATTTTAAGTTTAGGTTGAGTCAGATGTTATATTTTGAAGCTAGTAAACATTACAAGTCTGATAGTGCACTGTTGATTTATTACATTTTATACTTTTAATATTAAAAAAAAAAGTTATACGGTACTAGACACTATAAAAAAAGTTATACTAGACATTACTACATTTTCTTGAATATAATTTTCCTCTAAAATGAATTGGCTATATTCTAATAATTCTGATTTGGACCCCTCTCATATATATTTAAAAAATCATGGATGAAGTGCATTTTTCTTTAAAGTATTGTATGTAAAATATCCTTTTAATACTTCATCCATGGAGAATCACGCACTATTCATAACTAATGACAAAGGATTGTACCATTAAAACTTTATTTATTTATTTTCAAAAATCAACTCCGTAGTGTTTACTAAAAAAGCGAGTGACACTAGCTCCCTTAACCCAATAGGAAGCTAGCCTTCACAACACCTGTCACCAGGACTCTTTCGATTAGCTGGTTTTGACACTGGTTACGAGAGGTGCAAGTGGTAGGTCATATATAAGCTGCTTGTGCGTATTAATATATTGAATAATCACATAAATTTACACAGCACGGTACTAAAAAAACGGAACGTGAAGTGTTACAGAGAAATAATCTGTAGTTCAACTAAACTGTATCATATAAAATTATATCATCAGGGCTGAAGATAAAACCACTTCAATAAATCGTGTGCAACATTTCAAAGGTCTTATTTAGTAAGTTATAATATCATATTGTAAAATCGTAATATAATAATTGGCGCTCGATCACGGGGCTATTATCTCACTATACTACCGTACTGATTTAATTAGTGCTCGATCACGGGGCAATTATCAACTAATTAAATGGTATCACTTCAATCGGCGCTCATCGCCGATGCGTAACGTTTTAATTAGCGTCCAACGCAGACCAACTAATTTCATAAGAACACAAGAATTATATGAACTCTCATTGTTCTCACAGTCCAATTAATACTCTCAACAATGAAGTTTAGTACATTTCAACGCAAAATTGGCTTAATTAGTAATGGGTTGACCACAATCAACAATTACACCGACTCAGTTGAAGAACTCCAACAATTACATGACGCGCAAACTCAGAGATTAGTCTCTAGTCAAAAAGAAGCTAAATCAAAAAATGTAGAGTTCAGTGCTCTTCTTGGTAAGTTTCTAGAATCTGATCTCAAAGAGTTTGATGAAACTTTTGTAGCCACTTTGCAAGAGATTATATTAGATCCACACACAACAATTGATTGTCGAATTAAAGTATTAATTCCAACTATTCAGGAACCACTGTTTAGTAACAACACGACTCCGCTTACCCCTCCTGTTCCGCACGCCCACGCAGTCCGGCTGCCTAAGTTGAGTTTGCCCACTTTTAATGGAAACCTGCAACAATGGATGGTGTTCTCTAATTTGTTTAAGACAACAATGCACTCAAATACATCATTGACTCCTGTAGAAAGGTTGCAATATTTATTCTCTTCAAATTGATGCTCTCAAGATCATTCAAAGCCTCCCCATTTCCAATGATAATTATTCAATCGCTTGGAACCTAATTCAAATTCAACAACAGTCTCCAGATTCACTACAATAAATTCCCAACCCTCACACAACACGCATATCACTTCAAACCCTCAACTATATAGTTCAAGATATCGGTAAACTCAACCAACTACTAGGCCTACAGCCTTACTGACTGGCGTAGGCAAAACCCCTAAGAACTGTATTTTTCCACCAAAGTACACTCAGTATATATCAGTGTGCTCGATTTCAAAATAAGACTTCTCAAGAACGATTTGACTTCTTACGTTCCAGTAAATTTTGTTTTAATTGTCACGGAAATGCCCACACTTTAAGAGACTATAAATCGACGCGAACCTGCTCACACTGTAGGAAAAGACACCACACATTGCTTCACTTGACCTCCTCAAACCCACAATCATCTCAAGGTCATGACACTCACCAGCTAACAGAATCCCTCCATCGAAATTATTCAGGGAAGACTACTCTGCCTATTCCCTTTATTGGTCTTACAAGCCAATCAAAAACCACTGTGCCATTAGCAACCACTCTTGTCCAACTACAACTCCTTTTGATCCTTCACAAATAGTGCGAGGAGTACTACTGCGGCTCAATGTAACTTTATCACTGAGTGCTATGCTCAGCTTTTGAATGTAGATCAATCCCACTTGTCACAAGACATAAATGGCATATCTCTTTGTCATGTAAACACTAAGGGAATGACAAACCTACATCTTTCTGCCATTAATGACACTGTTCTAGCTCATTCACATCCAGTAACAATCTTGGACAAGATAACTTCGGATTTTCCACGTACCTACATTGATCTTAATATCAAACAAAAAATTAAAAGCTTTGTTTTAGCTGAACCCACGTTTGATATCCCAAGTCCGATTAACATTCTCATTGGAGCTGACCTCTTTGCCAATGCTTTCACCGGTGTTGCTATACTCTCTGCCCTAGCTTAACTGTGGCGGTTGGATCAATATTTGGTTATGTCATTGTGGGCACCACTCCCTCTTTGCAACTCTCACACAACAACAAACTAAATGATTTTGGTGGTTTGGTGACACTCCTATCAACCTCAGATCATGACCTTCATGAATGCTTATATCTTTTTGGAATTCCGAAGAACCACCCTGTGAAGCTGGACCAACTAAAGAAAAAAGCATGTGTGAGTACCATTTTCTCTCCACTCATTCACATGATGACATAGGACACACTGGCGCAGCTAAAGGGGGTGGGTTCAGGGTTGAAACACCTCCCCGGATTTCGCTGCCCACCTTCCTCTTTCTCGACCCTAAAGCTATTGAGGTCATACATGAGGAACCCTACGAATGAAGACAGAATTAATTAGCTTCATGTACATATATCCAGAGATATCAGTTACGGACACATATGGAAAAATGCCAGATCTGGGAATGCAAGATTTGGCCCAGTTCTGGGCATATCTGGCCTAGATATGGATCGATTATGGCCAGATATGATCTTTCCACATGGGGAGGATGAAGTTCTCAATGAACTTTCCATGAAACCAAAGAAAATTTACACAAGACTAAAGTGAATATTTCAAAAGTGATTTTGTCAGTTAAGAGTTAGTGCAAGTTGCTTATTTGAATTTTTAAATTTTAGCTCATAAAATAATTTTATAAATCAAATTTACAAAATACAATTAATTGAAACTTGCATGTTCGTATATTCTAGCAGTATGCATAGATAAAAATGTGTTCATAAAAAGTTAATAGTCATAATAATTAAAGAATTATGACCATTTTATACATTTTAAATTATTTTGGATATTATTGTATTTCTTTTGATGCATTTGCATTTTGCAGCACTTAAATTTTCCCGCGGGAAAAACCAATGGACCCCACTTAGTTGGTC
>CABFOV010000032.1:50987-129462 GCA_902141375.1 Timema poppense | reverse complement strand
TTTTTTTTTTTTTTTTTAGAAATTGCTAAGGTAATCGACAAAATTCCTAAAAGAAAATGTTGTTCATTTGTATCAATTAAAAGGTTACTCGTTTTAGTGGCCGCATAGTCTAAGGCGCTCCTCTATCAATAGACTAGACTGCCGATGATGATGACAACAACATTGTGGTTCAATCTGTCGGGTGAACTGAGGGTGGTTTTCATCAATGGATTCCCACTCTTTTTTATGCATAAATGCGGGTGCACTTCCTCTAAATTCATAATTCCTCATTCCTAGCCCATGAATGAAAGAAAACAACATTTTCTTGTCCTTTGTCGGTAAGGAGGAGGTGCTCCCCAAACTCCTTTTCATCTAAATTTAATTTTTGCTACAGCCTTGATGGTGTGCCTTCTTCATTGTAGATTTCTGGTTGCACCACTGGTTGTTCACATAGTACTTGTCAGCTTGTGCAGATTTTAGTCAGAGAATTTGTTATTTACATTTTCATGGTTAGTCACTTAAAAAGTGATGTTTTTTTTATTTTTTCAAAAATTATTAGATCCTTTGTCATTAAAATGTTAGCTCTAGTTGATTAAAAAACATTTTCGCTATTGTTTGAAAAGTTGATTCAGTTCCATATACAAACACACCAAAGTACTCTATATTTGAAGTGTTGTTTTGAAACTAAAACAAATTTTCTTTAACTAATGTAAAAATATAGTGTCCGACAACAATTGTACGTTTAATGTTCTGTGTCGTTGAGTAAAAAATTGCTAAGGATTGTGACACTCATTGAGCTATGGCTGGGTCCCTTTGTTTAGACTGAGCCTTTTGATTGAGCATGCCACCATGACACATGTGGTTTAAGGGAAATACAAGGTGTTGGCAACACTTAAACTTCTTTAATGTAACCGAGCACTTTTTTCACTGTTTTAATTAGTCACTATTCTTCCTAGTCTGAAATATTGGTAATATAGTTTTTCTTCTTCACTTTAATATATTTTATGAGCATTTTGGTAGCGATTTATCACTAATTTAAACCTTGAGCTTCTTTAATTAATAATTAATGATATTTTAAACACATACTTAAATAAATGACCGAGAATATTCTTTCATTTGTTTTCTACCTTCTTAGAAAATTTGAGCATTTTAATGGGTGATTTTAGAATATGCTTATTGTACACTCCGTTTACTTTCATTATTCCACTATGGCATAGTTTATAAGATAGAACCAGAGTTTAACCACTAAAGGAAAGATTGCCACCTTGCAGGGTAAACAAAGTGTACATAACTCATAATTTACTATTTCCTTGCTTGCCAACTATGCTTGACTGAAACTTTTAATGAAGGACTGAGAGTGTAATGCGAGCAGTTGGTATTCACAGTTGTAGCTTCAATTGTGTAAAAACTTTTAAGTATTTGTAGTTATTTTATTCTTGTTTGCTTCATAGTTTTCGCTTCATTGTGTCAAAGATCAAGTATCAGACAGCTCAAAAGGAAGGTTTCTTCAAATTCCATACAAAAAACTACAGAATAAGAATAAACATGTCACAGAACAAGCAACTGCAGAATTCTAATTATAATAGGATTTTGGTAGAAAGACACTTTTAGAAAATGAACTAACTCTTTTTTGAGTCAACATTGATTTTTTTTTATTATATTACTAATGTTATTTATATGTATTGATAATGTCTATTAGAAGTGATAGCTGAAAGTTACATGATTTGACATAAATCTAGTAAACATTTCAAACTACCAAATAAGGTTCTTTCTATGAAAATTGTGCTCTACATTGGTCAACTTCAAGCCATTTGGTTAGTGTTCTAGCCTCTCCTGATATTGAAGAGCCTGATGTGTCTTAAAAATTATTTTATTCTGTGATGTATGTATGTATGTATGTGTGTATGTATATGTTTTTATTATTTTCCGCGAGGCTGCAGTTTTGATCATTCTTTCCTATTACCTTGGGTTATACTCTATAATAATTTCATTCTTAAACCATACTAGTTAAATTTATTTATTTCTACTGTTAGTTACGTCAATTAAAGCAATACCAAGTTGAAAAGAAGAAATTAGTTATATAAAGCTATTTTAATGTATTGCTAATCAGGACATGTGTTGTAAAGATAGCGAGCGTTTCAGTGTCATTCTGATAAGCAATTCATGTTTCTTGCAAAGTCATTTATATTGCATTTGGCAATGTTTTGCTATACTAATCCAGTTAAGTAGAAGAATTGATAAGGCTTTTTTAATACATTATTCTAACCTTTTTAGTAAAGTAAACTAATTTTTTTTTTTTTACTTGTTTCTAAATTATGACTGTTGACCATGGTGTTCTTGGAGCAAAGTGCTCGCCTCGGGACCCAATGTTCATGGAGTTGAACCCAGCCGAGGTCAACAGATTTTTCTTGAGTAATAAAAATCCGTAGCATATTTTCAAAGGAGAAGAAGGTAGTAAACCCGTTGGTCTCATGTCTTTTATAGCATGTAAAAGAACTTTACTTTATTTTTAAGCTATTAACTTTTCAATCTAGTAATTTTAATTCATATGAAGCTTTTGTTAAAATTATACTTACATTCACAGTTTTTATTATTTTAATTTTATGTCTCTACCCAGAGGCTGGGTTCTATTTAAATTTGCACATACAGTTTCACAAAGTATAAAAGAGCTTTGGCGTGGGACAGCCATCCAATCTCAGCACTTAGCATTTGCCTTCCTTGTTTGGAAACTGGGGAGCGGGGTGGGGGGTCAGGTGAAGAGCTTGGGGGATGCAAGTTGGCTGGACACACTTCTCTGGTGGCGGAAGTGTGACATTCTTCTAAGTTTGATATACAAGACAATGAAGAGTTTACAGGTGAAAAAAGGTCCATTATGGTGGCTTTTATAACAATTTACATTAACATATCTGTGGTTTTATTTCGTGTTTATCATGCGGATTGAGATGCACACAATTTAGATCATAGATTGTGGGTGTCGGAAGGGGGGGAGGGACTGCAGCTCTTGCAGCTCCAATCCTACGTTACCTTTCGAGTATTTTCCCTACTCCCCCTTTTCTGCTTCTACACTTCACCACTATACAAGGGGTTCAGAGAGTTGCAGCACCAGACACCTAGCCAGTAAGTAGCCCCATAAAAACCTTCCTTCAAAACAGCACATTTACTGTCTGTAAAAATTACAAAATCTGGAATATGTTGAAATTAATTATAATTTTCTGGTCAACTGTATACTAGATTAATATAAATCGTTGATATACTTGTGCTGCGTTGCTTCTCATATCACGTAAAAAAAGAAATGATTGCTTATACATTATTAAATGAATTATACCTGATGAAGGATTGGGAAGGAAAATACATCACAGAAATATATAAGTTTATTAAAAAGTAAACAAAAAGATATAGAAATACATATGGGTGACAAGATTTAAATTCACTTAATTAATGACAACTGTATTTCGTTATCGAGATAGAAAAGATTAAGTTGGACAAATAGGTATTATTACTCTGTCCACAAGGAACCAACAGTAGTTGGATAGAACATGTTGTTTAGTTAAATAACTCTAAAATAAATAAACAACAATCTAGCCGGGCTAGTACTAGACTAATTACCAGAGAGGTATAAAAATAATAGATGGCTAACAATCAGGCATCTACACAGTATTTTACTATGGCCAGTCGTTTCCTAATACAATAGCTAGTACAAACTATCTTTGAACACTTACATAAATATGGCGCCTGAAGGGGCCAAAAAGAAAGCATTATCCTCGCGGGCCACCACTTCAATCTAGTAGTGCTCCCACAGGCTGTGCACCGTAAATAGCTACACAAACAAGGGTGCAATTGTGACTGCAATCTGTCACTGACCTAACTAGGTCCAGGAAGAAAATATTAAATGATCTGATTGTTGCCATAAAGAGATTCTAAACGAGATCATACCGTTTAATGTGTCATAAAAATATAACAATGTCTTAGGGCCAGTTTCATAGTCAAATTTAGTACGCCTCAAGTGCGGCGCTACACTAAATACAAGACGACACCTACCTAAACTCGAATGGAATGGGCCAGTTTCCTATGCGAGAACGGCCCATTCCATTCTGATTTAGGTAGGTGTCGTCAAGTACTTAGTGTAGCGCCGCACTTGGGGCGTACTAAATTTGACTATGAAACTGGCCCTTAGGGAATAAGAAAAGGAAATCAAATTCATGGACTCGTACTCCCATCACCTGGTCCTATACATCTGTAGAGCATAGAGCCCTCATATTTAAACTATGCCTCATAAGCATAGGGAAATAATTGTCAGACAATCTGACTAAAGAAACTATGCCTGATGGACATAGAAAATAACTCAGACGCACTAACACAATACACTGTGTCTGGTGCACATGTAAAGTAAAGAAAGACATTCAAATACACAAAACTATGTCTGAGGGACATGGATAGTAATGTCAGATATTCTTACATAATACTCAATGTCTACATTGCAAATGAAGCAAAACCTTCTAAGTCATGAAACTATGTCTGAGCGACATATATACAGTAGTCCCATGGCTTCTTTGGTGCTGACTGACAGCTCACAGCTGACTTCTGACAGACAACATTTAGGTATATAACTAAATGTTGACTGTCAGAAGTGACAGCTGCTAAATACATGTTTTTGCAGATCATATGGTTCGGCGTAGGGATACATAATTTGGTCTGGTAACTTTTTAAATCTGTCAGTTGTCAGTCGGCACCAAAGAAGCCATGGGGCTACTGTAGCAACATCAGACATTCTGACATAATACTCAACACTTCTCCAAAGAGGCTTCCTCCGAGACGCAGCAGTGAGACCAACGCCTGACACATCATGGCCACCAGTAATCTTCGATGCTGGAGTTGTATGGAGTAGTTCCTCCTCCAGTGAATAAATACAAAAATGGAATCCACGGGGAATTTGTTAAATAAATAACAACAGAACTGCCTCAGACTATAACAAAAGATCTAAAGGGGAAAGAGGAGAGGGAAGGAGAGTTGCGAAATAAATTCACTTCCTCATTTAGCACTTGTCAGATTTTTCTTTTCTTCAACATGTGCCCTTCGATCAAGACGTGAAAATGCTCGCGATACCGAAATAGTCCACTGGGGCAATATTCCTCAACGCTTAGGCGTTTCCCGGCAACATCAATTCAGAGTAAGTCACTACCTGTCACATCTTATTGGAATAGATTAGTACTTGTTATCTTGTCTTTATGGAATTTTGATATTTTTTTTATGAAATTTTGATTTTAGATGTCATATTATATAAATACATACTACACTTGTCAGTGGTAGTGCTGCAGCTCTTATTGACAAGCGCCGCTGTTAAGTACTTAGGCATAAATAGTTTTGTAAGGTTCATTTAAAAGATTAGGGGCTCATGGGTAAAATGAAGATCTGGGTTCAAGGAAAAGGGGATTCGATCCATCTTTAGGAGGAAGTATTAAATTATTAAATGAAAATATAAATACAATTGGATATCCATAGAAAGCCCGTTATTTTAATATCGAAAACTCATATTGCTACAATGTCGCTAAAAAATAAACAATGATTATATTTACACTCTAATCTCATTTATTTAATAATGTATAGTGAAACTATACATCAGTCCATAGGGAAGTATTACTTGCCTCAGAAGCCGAACAGTGTAAGGCTTCACACTCGTGATAATGATGGTGATATTTGGGTTTAAATCTCGGCCGGGTCTTTTGATGGTGTTTTTTCTAAATGGTTTTCCACTCTCCTTCCTCGCAAATACGGGTAGATTACATCTAAAATGTTTACCTACTCATCCCTACCCCATTAGAGTAATTATCATTATAACCTGAACAGGTATTAAGACGCAGTGAGAAAAATAAATACATAAAAAAGTATAGTTGGAATGTTTTGAAAAAAGTCAAATCTTAATTGGCTGAGAATTTTATTTTGAGATAATTGTGTGTCGAAAACACTTAAATTTATAAACCATGTTCATCATTCAAATGTTATTAAATATTTAGATATTTGGGAAGCAATTTTTTTCACTTTGTAGCAATTTTAAAGCACATATTCAAAAAGGATCTAAACTTAAAAGCTGAAAGAATTAAAACCGTGTTTTATAACTTTAAAGATACATTGTTTGATTCACTACGGACAATTCGGCTTTGGATAACACAATCAATGAGAAATACAGAAAAAGACCATAGCTCTGAGGTATAATGTTTCAATTTTGGCATGGGCCTAGAACAATTTATTTACAAAATATTTGTTAAATGTCCCAAATGAAGTACTAAAGTGAAGTCACACACTCAAAATAGAAATGTAATGTTGAGAAGTCTACAGGATGATTTAAATTTTGTGTCAATGAGTGTTTGTGATAAACTTTACTTCTATCTTTTGTTTTTTTCTCAAGGTATGCTCACCTTTTACTGTGCACTGATTTTCTGTTATTGTGGAATCAACACATTAAAAAAAACTGAAATTTGGTCACTTGATGAGATTTAGTTTAATCACTATAATCAGAACTAACTGATTTGTGGTGTGGATAAGCTTGTTTTTGTCTGCGCTTATTAATAAAATCTGAGTAGAAAAACCAATTAAATATCAAAATCAACTGATTCAATCATTGCATAAGAGCCTAAACCACCTGACTCAATCATCGTGCATGCGCCTAAACCAGCTAACACAATCATTGTGCATGCCCATAAATCAACCAACTTAATCATTGTGCATGCCCCTAAACCAACTGATAACCATTATGCATGCACCTAAACCAACCAACACTCATTGTGCATGCACCTAAATCAACCGACAATCATTGTGCATGCCCCTAAACCAACGGACAACTATTGTGTATGCACCTAAACCAACCAACTCATCATTGTGTATGCCCCTAAACCAACTGACAACCATTGTGTATGCACCTAAACCAACCAACACTCATTGTGCATGCACCTAAATCAACCAACAATCATTGTGCATGCCCCTAAACCAACGGACAACCATTGTGTATGCACCTAAACCAACCAACTCATCAGTGTGTATGCCCCTAAACCAACTGACAACCATTGTGTATGCACCTAAACCAACCAACTCATCAGTGTGTATGCCCCTAAACAAACTCACACAATCATTGCACATGCACCTAAGCCAAATGACTCAATACCCACATACGTGCCTACAAAGCGAGCTACAACCAGACAGCTGTATCATCTGTTGTGAAATGGCTAGAAGTAGCGTGTTAAATGGAAAGTTTGTTTGTTATTCTCGATTTGTTTCGCTACACAACATAATCATAAAAAATCATTGTGACAGCAATAGAGAAAAAAAGTTTATTTACAAAATGAATAAATATATTGATAGTTGTTTTAAGTATGTATTTCAAAGCATTGTGTCAACATACATGATTGTTTATAAGTGTGTGATTTGCTGCACACCTAAACAGATATGCTTTAAACTTTTGACAAACGTGTGAATCACAATTTGATGGCATGCTCTTAGTTTTGAATAGTGAATTTATGGTCTGTCATTAGTTTGTTTCTTTGATAATATTTTGAAATTCACAAATCAAATGCAAGCTCATGTGTCAAAGTAACCCAGCCGCTCAAAATAAAATTGCTTATATTATTTATTCATACTTAAAATATAGTTTGATATAAAATTTATACAACACAATTAAAACTGTGTAATTATCTGTTTTTTATATACAATTTTTTTTCTCTTTCTTTCTCTCTCCTCCCTGCCCCTCCCCAGAACTGGTATTCCTATCAGTTCACTTGCTTGCAGGTCCTAGAGTTCCTCAAGTCCAAGGAGAACTTTGGACAGCTGCTGCTCAAACATCTCGGCACCTCGGCCATCATGGACCTCATTTTTAAACTTGTAACACAGGTGGAAGGCACAGACATGCGGCAGAACATACTCAACGTGAGTTGGGTTGAAACGGCGAGGGATTAGTGCGTACTCCCTGTAGTACTAATAATCAACAGCTTTCGGGATCAAACCGAATGTACCATTTTGCTAGGTAGGCAGTGACCTTTACCACTGTGCTACATTAGGTTTCATATGCTTCTCTTTATACTCGACTTCCTGTGAAAGACAGCCCCACATTTACAAACATGGAAATACAGTCGAAATTAAATTCAAGTAACTTGTTATTATTATTTTCATTATTACTATTATTAATTTAAATTAGTAATAAAATTAGAGCCTGATTGTGTTGTAAATTGAGTGTGATCTTTAGGGACCGGATTTTGCCTATTTGCCTTTTCTTTTCCTTGATCATAAAACATAAACAGTTGTTATATTTGCTTTTTATGTTATTACTAGTACTAGTGCATATATTGCCCTTTTAATTGGTTTTTGCCTATTTCGACTTTGGCCCCTTTATTTTTCATGTGGTAAGGATTTTCTGCTGAAAAAGCGAGTCCATTTTCTTAGAAATTGTAAGTTTTGGCATACTTGTTTGGAGTTGGGATTGAAAATGACATGCAGTTGCAGGTTAAAAGTTAAAGATCTTTGAAGAAAGAAAATTTGAAATTTTGTTCCTAGACATTGTGTGACGTATAACTCGGCTTTCCAAATTATAAAACAAAAACCATTCTATATGAAAATATAACCCGTTTTATATTGAAAATCCAGGAAATGATCTAAAAAATTAACAGGATGTGTCCCGCTTCAGAGGTTGATTAGGCTAAGGCTCACAGTAGACTCAACTGCTGATAAAGGGAAGATCAATATTTGAATCTCTGTTTGGTGTAAGACGGCTGCATTTTAATAAATGGTTTGTCCCTCTCCCTCCATACAAGTGCAGATACGTGTCCTGTGTAGGTAATAAAACAGTAGGTCATAAAATAAATTTTACATTACCTATTGTGTGCTTCCACCCCACCCCCCTCCCCCATCCCCATTTTAAGTGCCTATTCTGTGCTCAAATCCCATATTTTTAATGCCTATTTGCCTGCTTATCTAAACATTTTTGGTGCCTGAGAATCCGCTCCCTAGTAATCATACAACCCTGATTAATGAAGCAATAGTCGTTAATGATAGCATATCTTTGTGTTCAGTGGTTGAACAGTCAGCATGTGGTGCAGGCCTTAGTTGCGCTCCTTGACCCCTCGGTGGACTCAGAGAGACAGAGTAACGCGGCTCATCTACTTTGTGACATCATTCAGAATTGCCGAGAAAACCAGAACACCTCCAGTGAGCGCTTGGAGCCAGACATTATACTCACCACGATCGAGTCGTACGTACCATCATATCAAGTATCATAGAAATGTTCCATTTATTTTAATTGAGTCACTTTTGTACTACTGACAAAAATTGCACATGCATGTGTGAAACACACTATATAGGCCAAATTAATGGCAATTGATGGGCTCACGGTCACAGGCATCAGTCTTGTCTCATTTGTTAGTTATGTTAAGACTGCAAATCCACAACTAAAATGAATTATTACCTAGTGGCTTGGAAATATATAATAAAACGGTATATAAACACTATATTACTATGAAGTAAGTGATAGTGAAGGAAGACAACCCAAAAGGATAGTTAGGCTAGGCCTAGATAAGGATAAATAAATACACTTCTCTCTTAATTTATTCTTAAACTTTTAACACTTCCAACTTCTTCACACTTTCACAGCAATGTGTAACTGAAAGTATGAAGAAGTTTGAAGTGTGAGAAGTGAAAGAAATTAAGGATAGGACCCTTGAATTTTTGAATCCTTAAAGAGTTTCGAGGATTTGAGAAAATTTCAGATTCGAGACTCAATTTTTTTTGTTTGTTTAGAACCAAATATAATTTAGGATGAACTAATAACCAGGCCCCTGATTAGTAATTTTAACACTTAACTGAATATATTAATATTATAATGAATGGATTATAAGAAAGAATATTCACATTTTAGTTATTATTTTTGTATTTTATATTATTCTGTTATATTTATATTTCCACTTATGTTCTTAATTTTTTCCAAGATTCGAGATTTTCAGTTAAATTGGAGATTTGGATTTATAAAAAAAAATTGATTTGACTCGGCTCTTAGTTATTTTTTTTCCATTATTAACTAATACACTTTTAAATACCTGAATATTTATTTGTTTATACCGCAATGTATATTACGAAACCATTGTCTGCGTTCAACAAATTTTTTGAGAAACTGTGTGTGTTTGTTGGCAGGCCTGAGACAGTGACACTACTATTGGACCACATATTGAGCGGAACAGAGAAGTCGGAGACCTCCATTGTAGGGGGGATCTCTGTTCTCTTGGCTCTCCTAGACTTCAGCAAACCCAAGTAAGAGGGATCATTGTGTCTGTCCTCCAGTTTGTGTCACTATGAATGAAAAAATAAAATAAAAATAACCTCCATGACGCAAGCGAGCTATACCGACCAAGTGGCCTTCACCATTAGCAATGATGATACCAACATTTGCAGATAGGGTGTCATGTGGCCAACACAACAAAAACCCTCTGGCTGTTAATCTCACTTTTCTATACAAGAGCTGCTACTTATTTACTCATTATTCCTAACAAGGCTGACTGCCTTACAAATCAATTTTGGAAGTGCCGGGATCGAACCAGGGACCTCTGGATTTGTAGTACGTCATTGCTTTAATAAAAGCTTTACACACTTATATTAATAAATATTAAAGACTGTTAAAGAGTATTTCATAAATGTCTCCTTTAGTATGCTTAGCTCTGATATGAACATGTACGGCGGAAACGGCGGAAATGTACAGAATGACGATACCTCCGGTGAGAATGAGCACCCTGCACGGGTTGTGTTGCACACCACCATGGCCATTCTGCCTCGGCTCAAGGACCTTCACCAACTCCTCTTGGATCCTCCGCGGGTAGGGCATTACTAATAAATCTTGAATACAATCTTCACCCAACTGGGTGACCTGGCGGTCTAGGGGTAAGGTGTCAGACTTCTATGCTGGGGGTCCGGGGTTCTATCCTCGGTCCCGGCACAGATTTATCTGATTACCAAACCCTTCCTTCACCTCTGACAAGACATCTTGTGAATGTGGGGAATGCCAGGCCTCCACCGTGGTTCGGATTCCACGTTAAACTGTAGGTCCTCCATTTCATATCACAATCACCCTACCATTACATATTAGCGTAAGTGCGTATAACCCAAACGGGTAGTAAGACGCGGTGCTAATAATAATAATAATAATAATCACCCAACTGGTCAAACATATTTTGTAACATGTACTGTCCTGAATAACATCATGACAAATTTTGCATGGTCTATTAGTAATAGATTTGGGCAGAGCCAAGAGATAATATATATTGTTCAAAATCGGTGATTAGGCAAGAATAGTAGTAAACAAATTTATTGTATTTACTGGGACGAGTACGTTCTTTGATAGGAAGAGCCATGTAAAATATTATTCTAAAATTGTAGGGATAGTAATATTTAATAACAATAATAATGATAATGATGATAATGATTTTAATAAAAGTATACAATTGTAGAGCAGTCCTACTCAACAAAGCATAATATGTTTAATATCTGATCGACGAAAACTTTGGTTTTGTCTTTATTTTTGAAGTTAATAGTTTCAAATCTGGCTGATAGTATGTCAAAGCTGTTCTAAGAACCTCATTCGAGGTGGCTGTTGGTGAGAACAACACGATGTTTTGACTTAACAAATTTCATCATAGGGAAGAGAGACTCACATAAGTAAGTTGTCCCAGAAACAAAAAAGTAGTCTGAAACCAATTTCCTGAAGATTGGGATACTTTGCTTCTGGAATTTGTTTCCAAAAGTCAAGAGATGAGCTTTTAGGTACTACCCTCAAACTCACATCTTCCGGCAGCTCATTAAGATCAGTTTCTATTAAAGCAACACCTGAGGCATAATGTGCAACAGAAGGAAATCCATCGTTGATGACATCAATGACCAAAGGATTCACAAGAAATTCAAAGCATGGCTATAGTTTTTTTAGTTTATTAAACCTATTTTCAAAATCATTATAAAGTTTTTCTATGTTTCCTTCATATTGTCTCAAATTACTGTCTTTAATGTATTATTATTATTATTAGCACCGCGTCTTACTACCCGTTCGGGGTCTTTAATGTAACATCAGGAAAAGCAGTTATTCTTAACTCAAGTTGGGAAACTGGCCAAATATTTAAATTGTCAGATTTCTTTGAAAAAGCTTTTATTTTATTCTGAAAACTGAATGGGCAAGTTCTGTAATAACTTTTGTTTCTTCCTTGAATTTCCAGATTTACATTTTGGAGGTCTTGCATTACATCTTTAAAAGAGTGAAAGTGTTTGCTTATTAAATACCCAATGGATGATACATCAAATAAAAATTCATTCAGGATAGTTGAGATCGTGCGTCAGTGGCCCACCTAGGCCAGTAATTTGACCTACCATATCTGGTGCTCCATCTGTTGCAATTCTAACACGTCCATGCGGTGGTAGTTGAGCATTTACTAAAGCTTTGTTAAGTGTATTTTTTTATGTCAATACCTTTTGTGGTTTCCTTTAAACTTACCACGTCTAAGAATTATTCTTTTACATTTTCATTGTTTGTAACATATCAAACAAATATAGCTAGCTGAGGGAAATCTTGAATGTCTGTAGATTCATCCAATGCTAAGTTGAAACCAACGCAACTTTTCAGATCACTTTGCAGTGAACATACGATTATAGAACTAATTTTAGAAATATGTCGTTCAGTAGTGAGACGGGAGATAGGAATGTGTTCTATCGCCTGATTAAGTTTTGAGTTCTCAAATCAAGCCCTTCATTTCTACGGAGTCTTCAATTTAAATCGGCATAAAATCTCTGCCTGTACTTTTTACGTGTTTGGTTAGTGCTATGCATTCTATGGACTGTTAGTTCCGAATTGTGGTCATAAAGGACATTTCATTACACATCTGAATGGAGTTTTTATAACTAGAACAACCCTGCATTTCACCCTCCAGGTAGCTCAAGTTCAGTGATTCTTAGTGTGAAGAATAGCATGCGCTTCTGTCTCTCGTGTTCATGCTGCATAAACATTTGCGAGGAAAAAAGGTTTATTGGATAGTGGAAGTTGCAGAAGTAGTGAATTTAGCTGTTGATATAGATGACAATGAAGATAAAATATTTGAATTGTCGGAATTAGTGATAAAATATAGAATCCAATGCTGTTCACGAAAGTGAACTAACTCTATCTGTAGACCTATTTTGTAAATGTCGACATGAAAATATTATTTTATACTATAGGGCTTAAATGTTTCGTCAATTATGAATCACATGTGTTTGAATGATCTTTGGAAGAAGGTATAGGAAAGGTGGATAGAAACATATAAAAGGGAGAAAAACACAATATGGCCTCTACAATGTGTTTGAATGATAAAGACTTGTTTGATTCATTACAGATAGGCTATACTTTCTGATATATAGACTATGGTACATTGTGCTATTATCTCGCGGGTAGGCCTTAAGTCAATAAAATATAATTTTATAATGCATTTATTTAAAAATCGAGTAACATTAGAATTCGAATGATTCATTATCAATTAGGAGTCTGCGAGCTTGGTTTTTTTTATCAGAGTCAAACTTGAATCGAGTATTTCTAAAAGCTCTCGATTTCGAGTACAATCATAATTTTAAAATGTAAAAAAGTTGGCCGATATTAAAACACATGTTTTTAAAATATGAATGGCACCCATTTTTATTAATAATAAATACTTTTGGGAAAAAAAAGTTAATCAATGGAAATATTGGTTTTTAAATTAGAAATAACACTTATAAAACAATTTAAAAAAAGAACACTCAAATAAAAATCTAATGAAAAATAATTAAAATGGTTTCAACACTAATATCTCTAAGGACATAAAATTACACTAATAATCATAAAAAAGTTAATAAGATGGATAATTGCATGATGATTTGGAAATGTATTACAAGACAGTGTAGAAACACTGTGCAATGATGTAAAGTAAGTGATAGTGAAGGAAGTCAACCTGAAATGAAAGTTAGGTTAGGCCTAGATAAGAACATGCTTCTCTCTTCATGTCTTCTTAAACTTAGGTGTCTACTGGGTCATGAAAACATCACCAATTGCAAAAAAGGCCACGAAGAAGTCATGAATTTTTAATATTTTGGTCATAAAGTCATAAAAATATTTTTAGTTTGAATTTCCCGCACACCGTAACAATGCGAACGCTTCACAGATAGCACTATCCACTACACGTGATGCCACGCAGCACATGTCAGCCGGAAGTTGCTTGATTGTTTTGTCTGTGATTCCAACGACAAGGTTAACGTTTGCCATCTTGTGTTAAATTTTAATGTGTCATGCTATTTGTCTCGTGGGGTGTGTGAGTGCATTATGCCTTGTGTGTGTCTACAAATAATGGTCTTCGAGTGAATGAATTGGAATTCAGATTTTGTATATGATACAGGAAAATACCAGGACACTTTCTACACAAATCGTGCATTCGCCTGTGTTGTGGATCTGGATCAAGATGTTGGCGGCAATTATCAATTTTTTACGCTTTCGGTGATACGACTGCAATTTGAAGGCGGTGTAAAATGTATATTATAATTTCAAATTAACGTTGGCAGCAAATAGCAATTGTTTTTGCAGTGAAATATGGCGTATTTTTTATAAAATATAAAATAATACTATTCTCAACTTTTACTATTACCATTCATTCAAAACAGTAATTTACAGATTTTAAAAATTATTTTTGATGTCTCATGAGCACATAAAATATTAGGCCTAAATTATTTTTTAATCATGTGTTGCAAAAAAAATCCAAATTTTTTTGGGGGGCATTAAAAAATGTTATGTGTGAAGACGCCTGGTAAATGTTCATTCAAAGAGTTTTGGATGACTGTTGAGGAAAATAAATACTCAAAGTGGTTGTGCCCTGTTGAAGATGACCACTTTAAGGCTTATTGTACATTTTGTAAATCAAAATTTTATATTAGCCACAGTGGGTTGGATGGAATGAAAATTCATGGAAAAGGTAAGAAGCATTTTGAACTAACCTCGGTCCTACTCCAAGGCAAGCAAAAAACGCTCAGCTTTATATCTGCTGAAAAAGTTGGATGTAAACAGCCAGAACCGGCAAAATAATTATTACCTCCACAAGTAGGCCTACTTCTGAAAATGATGTATATTTGGTTGCATCTTCTTCTACATTAGTTGTTTCATTTTCCTTACTTTTGGAGGACCTTTAAGTAAATTTTGTGTAAACGATGTTACTTTGAAAAAACAAATTCTGTGGATCATGAATAAGGTTATGACTCATACTTCTGACAGACGTTCATGTATTTCCAGTGATCTTTTCTCAATAATGTTTCCAGACAGTGTAATAGCACAGAAGTTCAAAAATGCAAAAAGACAAACTTGGCTATTTGACAACCTTTGGTCTTGGCCCCTTCTTCCAATTAAAACTCTCGGTGAAGTTAAAGACGATTGCATTTTTTGCAGTTTCACTTGACAAAAGTCTCAATAGAATTGCCCAAAAAGGACAAATAAACATCATTGTCTGTTATTGGAACTCAAGTTTAAATGTGGTTTCGACCCGATACTTTAATTCTGTGTTTTTAGGGCACTCTACTGCAGCTGACTTCCTTGATTCCTTTACGTCAGGTATGTCTGAAAGACCTTTAAAGGATGTTCTACAAATTTCTATTGATGGACCTAATGTAAATTTAAAATTCCTTAATGATTTCAATCAAATCATGGGAAAAAGTTAGATAACCCTGAAGACGAGAAACCTATTGATGTTGGCACATGCTCTCTTCATACAGTTCATGGGGCTTATAAGACAGTTCATAATAAATTTGAATGACAAATTCATAATTTTCTGTGTTCGTTGTATTATCTGTTTAAAGATTTTCCATCTCGAAGATCTGATTACATGCTCTAAAGTGGATCAGACCTCTTTCCATTTAAAATGTGTTCCATCAGTTGGGTGGAAAACTCAAAAGTAATTGAAATAGCCTTGAAAATGATTCCACATTTAAAGAAATATGTGGCTTTTGTGTGTTCCAAATCAGCTGAAACAAAGAATTTTGGTGTTGTACGAGACTTCCTAAAAGATAACCTTGAAGAAAAACTCTTTTTCTTGCAGTCAGTAGCAGGAGAAGCAGAACCATATATTACAATATTTCAAAATGACAATCCAAAGTTGCCCTTTGTACATGCCGAACTTTATTCAATGGAACATAGCATTGCTGCTCACGTCCTTAAGGCAAAGGTTATAAGCAATGTGATAAACTCAGGACAGCTCTTGGCAATTGATGTCAAAAATGAAAATCTATTGAGCTTTTCGGACGTAGACATAGGCATTTCTTATTAATTATATCTTTCTCATCCCTTTCCTATTAGCGCAATTGAAATGTTCATAGTCCGGACTGTTAGTAAGTTTTATTTCCAGCCTATGGCCTGGGCCAATATCATATTCGAGGCATGTACTATGTTTTTCCACTACCAGCTTGCTAGTCCTGTCATAACTTTATATGACTTTTAATTCAACTTACAACTAGGATAGGTACAAAATTCAGTCCCCGGCTGTTAATTTATCAATGTAAAAGGTTAAATTTTTTAGTTGTGCTGGAAATCAAATCTTGGACTCCTAGCTCAGTAAGAAGGCATGCTACTGATTGAACTAACGTGTCAGATTTGTAGTAAGATGCACTGCAACAACAAATGGATAGAATCTATTTAATTAAACCTGTTAGTAGAGGCTGTGTGGCTCACAACACACCCCGCGCTTGTGAATATGGCTCTTCGGCTGGCTTGGCATCACTGAAATTTATAAATAAACTGCTCATTTCAGTGAACTGAATCACTTTTAACTGTTTGCATAAGATAATTGATATGCCAGTTTATTATACACTCAACCAATACGTCTCACTTGCACCCCTTTCTATTCTCATTCACTATCCTCCCCCTCTTATTGTTAGAGAAAGAAAGCCAGCCCACAGGTATAAGATATCTCTGTAGATTACTTTATATTTTATGGTTGTTGATTCAAATTCTAGATATAAGGGATGAAGGGTGGGATTGAGTGTAACTCCTGAAAGATACTATTATTAATAAATTATTGTGATTCAAATGACTTTCAGAAATGATTAAGATTTAAGCATTGAAAAGACTTAATGCTTTAATGAACACTGCTAGAAAGTATATGATCTGAGTCATCTTGAAGCACTGCTTGTTGAGAAAATCATATTGTATTCCACAATGTTGACAACTGTGTTGGATGTTTGTGATGATCTGTAATTATTTAGAAGCCTGTTAATGCTCAAATCTATTGATTAAACTTCCCCACACATGGACCACCGACCAGCAGATTATTTACACACAATTTTACCTTTGGAAATATCAGTCATTGAAAGTGTTGTTTGTTGCATGATACAGAAAGCAGCAGTGAGGACGACCACTTGTGTTTTGGACCCCCCTCTGGGTAACACGCGGCTACAAGTGGCGCGCCTCCTTTCCGTGTTGGTCGCCACCAACAACGCAGAAATCAACAAGGAGTTGATCAACCTTGGCACTGTAGCTGTACTGCTGGTGAGTTGATACCTACTACAGATAACCATTTTGTCCGGGATTTCATTCTTTAAAAAAATCAATGGAAATTATGATATCCAAACAAGTATTTAATTATGTTTGCTTGTAAACACGTATTGATAAGCAACACCCATTCTGTTTATTTAATCTGTTCAAACTTGATCCATTAAACAAATCTTTCCAGTTTGAAAACATTGATTATTGAATTCTTTTATCATGATTGCCTCTAATATTCAGCATGTGATTATGTATTATAAAATAATAGTTACCTCTTTGTCCATTGGCAGCAGTGTAAAGTGTGAACTGTGTTCTTCTTTTCATTGTAAAGGCCATATTGTGTTTGTCCACCTTTTATATGTTTCTATCAACCTTACCCATACCGTCTTCCAAATATAACAGGAAAGGTGAATATTAACATATAATACCATAATGTGATTGTTCCTTTTATATGTTTCTATTCACCTTTACTGTACCTTTTTACAAATATAACAGGAAAGGTGGATAGAAATATATAAAGCGATTGCTCCTTTTATATGAGAGAGGCTTGAAAAGTTTGAAAATTTGCTGTGCCTGGAAAACCTGGAAAAGTCAGGAAATTCTTAAACATAGTTCTGCTGGAGACCCTGATAGTTCCTTTTACTGGTTGCTTAAAATGGTGTTATCAAGTATAGGCCTTCATAAGTTTATTCAAGATACTCTTTTTAAAATATTTATGAATCTCTCTAATAAGATAGGGTTCGAGGATTCGAGTGTTCCATCTCTAGAAATTATCCTTGCTTTTCCCCCCACTCAGTCTACATACAAATATTGCCTCATGTCTTTAAAATATAGCGCCCTCAATCTGAACTTTTTAAGCCTGTTATAATCCAACAGTTTATATTATGAATCAAATCCGAATCTTTGCTTACTAACCCAAATCGAATATTTTAAAATTAAACTGGTTGGAATAAAATATTTTGAAATTAATCCGAATCAAATTATTTTATAGTGAAATGAAATAGTAAATTAGACGTTTATTTTAATCGAGTCCAATAAACCATTTCCAAATATTATTTGGTTGTAGTGCATTTAGTTTTATACAAGAAAATAAAGTTTTGAATATACGAGGCGTGTTTTTAAGTAAGTACCATTTTGAAATTAAAAACACACAAGTGTTCTTTTTTTTTTATCAAGTTTATTTTTACATGAAAGCCTGTACTTTAATCTACTTTTCAACATAATTTTCACTAATATTAAGGCACTTGTCTTATCGTACAACCAGTTTTTGAATTCCATCCTCCTAGAAATCTGCCACTTACTTGATAACCACTGCAACAATGCCTATTTGAGTTCATCATCATCGCCGTGGCATTGACCACCAAGATACTTTTTTAAAAGCAGGAACAAGTGTTAGTCACTAGGTGATAGATTGGGGCTGTACAGAGGGTGATCAAGTTGTTTCTAGCCAAATGATGCGATGAGATCTTGGGTATGATAGCCACACGTGGGCGGGCATTGTCATGAAGCAAAACAATCCCCTTACTCAGCATGGCACACCTTTGGTTTTGAATTCCACGTTGCAGTTTAGTTAAGGTCTCACAATAGGTCTCAGAATTTATTGTGTCATTACGAGGCAAAAAATCCACGAGCAACACCCCTTTCCTATCCCAAAACACAGTACACATGAATTTTCGAGCTGAAATTGTTTCTCAAACTCCACTTTCTTGGGTGATGTTGAATGCTGCCATTCCATGGATTGTTGTTTTGATTCCGCCGTAACATGAACCAGCCATGTTTCGTCGCCTGTGAAAATTTGGCTTGAAAAATCATCACTAAAATCACTGTATTGCTCAAGGAAAGTCAATGCACTGGCTAAACGTTAGGTTTTATGCACATGTCAACCTTTTTGGTACCCAGCATGAGCACAACTTACAATAATTTAAGTGTTCAGTCACAATTCCATAAAGAACACTTCTTGAAACTTGAGGAAACTCATTAGATAAAGATGAAATTGTAAAGCGTCTGCTTTCTCGAACTTATCCATCAACTTTATGCACTAAGTCTTCAGTAATGACAGAAGGTTGCCCACTTCATTCCTCATCATGCACATTCGTGTGGCCATCTTTAAACGCTTTAACCCATTTTCTTACCATTCCTTCGCTCATAATGTTTTCTCCAAACACTTCACTGATCTGCCGATGAATTTCAGCCACTTTCACATCTTTTGCGTGAAGAAAATGAATAACAGAGCGTAGTTCACAGTCGGCGGGATTTTCAACTGACTGAGCCGCTTTAAATAGTCACAAACAGATGTAAACATGGTCGAATACTTCCGTAATGGAGTGTGGCTAGCCATCAAATGGAGGTACTCAAAGTGTGCCCAGAATGGCAGCTTCCAAATTTCAAAACGGTACTTACTTAAAAAAACATGCCTCATAAATGATTATAAATAGTTAATAATTACAGAAATTTTTATTTGATATCCTACATTGGATATTTTTGGTCGTTATTGTTTACCGTATAGCAAGATTTATTATATTGCTTACCTCATAAATAAATATTTAGGCCTACACATAATGAATGTGTTTCTCAAAAAACCTTTAATAATGAATAATTTCATATTTTTTCAAAAATCTAATAAATTTTATAAAGTCATTACGCCCATTTACTTACATTGGTAAAGAAATATTTTCATTCACATGACATGACAACATGAAAATTTAAATAATATATTTTTCTAAACCCCTAACACTTTAACCCGTAGAGTTTAAAACGGTTTACAAAACTGTTTATAGCAGAATGAATGTGAGCCACATCTATGTTTTTCAATGCAGCTCGTACGTAAATTTGCAATACACTTAACACATTGCGTATGTGACCGTGTAATTGTAAATGTACTAACCTCCCAGTTCCAATAACAACTATATACGGTTGATTTTTGTTGCCAACCTTATATAAAATAATAGAGGGAAATGTTTTCTTTCCACTGATATATGACTCTACTGCACTATCTATTGGATAAAGCAAGTACTAGATCCAATCTGGAGAGCCAACCTCATTGGCTCTGGCACTTTAAACGGTAGTAGGTGGAGCCGATCAGATCGGCTCGTGCCACTAATAGGGATAAGATTCATAAGGTGAGCTGGTGGTCTAGGGGTAAGGTGTCTGACTTCTGTGCTTGGGGTCCAGGGTTCAATCCTCGATCCCGGCACTGATTTATCTGATTGTCAAACCCTTTCTTTACCTCTTACAATACATGTATTAATCACAACTTGTGAATGTGTGGAATGCCAGGCCTCCACCGAGGTTCGGATCCCACTTTAAACTGTAGGTCCTCCAATTAATCTCACAATCACCCTACCATTACACATAACTATAAGTGTGTATAACTTGAATGGGTATTAAGACATGGTGCTAGTAATAATAATTAATATTCATACATTTCCAAGCCACCAGGCAATAATTCATTTCATTTTATCAAACATAATGATTCAGAATTTGTAATTGAATATGAATCCTACCTAACATGATTTTAGATATTAAAGCTTTGTGCTGGTTTAGTGCCCTCAGGTTAATGTGAGCTGTTGATTTCACAGGTGAGCATGAAGATTCTTGGTACTAAAATAAACCATTAAAAACAGACATTCCATTCTTCATTTGTGTAATTCCTTGTTTCAGGACCTGTTCTTCAAATATTCCTGGAATAACTTCCTCCACTGTCAAGTGGAGCAGTTTCTTGCTTTTGCACTCAACGCAGAAGTGAGGCCAGGGACCGGGGACGTCTTTCCTGACAGCCATCTTCTACAACACGTGAATACACATCTTTTACATTTGAACTTTTCAAATATAGATTTTAATTAGGGCTAGGACTTACGAACCCGTTGATTCCTTATAGATAGGGCTCTGTGAGTTCTCGTATTCCGAGCTTCAAGCCGAGCTCGTCGCTTAAGCTCATCATTTTCGAGCTTCCACTTGATGTATTTAATAATCAATTTTTATAGTGCAGTAGTAAGGATAGTCTATTTAATTGAGATGATATCAGCATTTACACTTATAAATCATTCGGTTACTTCAAAAATTGTTAAAAATTAATTTCAATTTTCAAATTAATAACATAATAGAGCTTTAAAACCACTTTCAATCAGCAAATTTTTTCAATATTGTTGTCCATTTTGATTTATACTTGATTGAAATTGTTTACTTGTTTGCCAGACAAAGCAATGAAAATAATAATAGCTAAGTAGATTAGTAGATGATCGAATGATTCTTTTTACTATTTTTACCTGGCCTCTTTCTAAAATAATAATTTATGTTAAATTAAAAATGTAATATCAAGAATATATTATTATATAAAAGGTTCTCACACTTAAGCTATTTAAAACTAGTATTAATTAATATGTTTAGTTACAAAACTAGCTCTAGTCTAGTTACTATTTAGTTATAGAATTATGTTGGTTAACCTGCCTAAAATCATTGTTAATCTTCCTTATTGCAATACATGGTATTTGACCAAACTTACCACATTTGTGTTAAAAAAACATTTACTATTTCATATTGTTTGCTAGAAATATTATTTGTCATATTATTTTTAATTTTAAAGTAGGTATTATCAAATTTTATAAGCTTTAAAAATCAAAGTTGAAGTAAATTTCTCAATATAATATATTAAGGTTGACTTACTTCATTATCAGTTAAGTTACATTAGATTATTGTGCATTGTTTCAACACTATCTTATTGTACATTTCCAAGTTTGCATGCAATTATTATTTATTTTTGTATTAATCGTTTGGTGTAATTTTAATGTCCTTAAAGACATGAGTGTTGAAACCATTTTAATTAATATTTCTATTAGGCCCTATATTGTTTAGTGTTCTTTTTTTAAAAGTATTTTTCTAATTCAAAAATTGTTATTTCTGTTTATTAACTTGATTTCTAAAAGTATTTATATTTATAAAAATGAGTGTCATTCGTATATTTTGAATATGTGTTTTAGTATATTTTTTAAATCTGAAATTTTAAAGATGTGATATCTATTTACATTTAAAATAAACAATTATATAGTCTTAACATTTTAAAATTATGAAAATATTCGAACTCGGGAGGTTTTAGAAATACTTGATTTAAGTTTCTCTAGTGAAAAAAACCCAAGCTCGCAGACCTCTAATAATAAAGGATGAACTTAACAACCAGGCCCAAGACCATTAATTTAACACTTAACTATATGCATGAATGTTGTATTGAATGGATTATAATAAAGAATGTTAACATTTAGTTACTATATTGTACATACATATTATATTACCAGTATATTTCCTCTTGTGTTCATAATTCCTTTCAAGATTCAGATTCCAGGTTCGGATTTGTAAGATAGTGGATTCAACCCAACTCTAATTTTAATTATCATTTTACCTGCTTCAAAGTTTGCATGGTCAAACCTGTTACACTCGTGTTGGACTGGAATGACTATGACTGGGAGATAGGGGTTTGAATCCTGACTGTGTGTTATGGTAATGGCTTCTCCCAATATTGTTTTCCACCCTCCCTCTATGTAAAATGGGCTACATTTCCTCTAAAATTATACTTTCCTCATTCCTATATCATTAACATAATTAATACATCTGTATAACCTGAACAGGTTTTTAGATGCAGTGGGGGGAAATACTTACTGTTAACTGTTTATATATATTTGAACTTTATTTATCATGTTTATAGATATTGGTGAAGTGCAGATTATTACAAAGGATACTTGATGCCTGGGATGACAATGAAAGCCAGTAAGTGTATTTAAGAAGTCTTACTAAGAGCAACTTGTCCAATGTTATTATTGAGTTCCATGACATTTGAATAATTTAACCCCTTATTCCACTGTACAAGCACTTCTATGTCAAACTCTACACCCTCGATTATTACTGGCATTTCGAAATAATTGAGAATCGTAATAGTTTTGGCATCCAAAGAAAATGACATTAATTATTTACTAGGTGTGTGCGAAGGCCTGTATTTAAATGTAAAGCGAAGTCGAAGTGAAGCTTTAAACATGCGAAATAAAATTGAAAGTCGAAGTCAGGATTTTTCTTGTATCACTTAATGTTACTTTTAGTTTTTAAATTACTTATTAATTACATCAAGGTCAAAATAAAGGCGAAGAAAAAAGTCATTTGTCGTTTCACTTCTGGGACATCCTGTATCAGCGATTTTAAATAATATATAGACAATACTGAAAAAGCTATGAAAAACATCTTGATAAAAAAAATCAACCTATAAATTTGTCATAGATAATCCAAAAGAGATAGAATATTAAGGAGAAAACATTGGCAGAAAGCAAGGAATTGGCCTGTAGCACAACAAAAAGGTTTGTACATTATATTATCTCTGTTTCACACCAGTTACCGTCATTCCATGGTGTTAAAACTTGGCAGGGATTTTTGTTTTTACAAAATATTGCTGATGATACCGAATAATATATACTTTCATTCTCGCCTGCTTTTTTAGCTATGCTTACATGATTGCTGTTGTCATTAAATTAATAGTCATTGCTAAAATACTATTTAGTAGCAGTTCTAAAATTTTTGGGATTGTGCAAAGCTTCGTAAACTTACACTTCTCTTCTTTGAAAGTAAAATTCTTGATTTGATAGTGATTATTTGAAAAAAACTAAAACAATGTCACTTTTTTCATGTTCTGCTATATAACCATCACAAATTAGTGTTCATATAAAAACATCTAAAACATTTAAATTAGATTTTGTGATGTGAACTTAATTTATGATTTCAATTCGAAATATATTAATTATGTTAGAAATATTGTATTTTGTAAATTATATTTAAAAAATACATTTACATAGCTATGCAAATTATAATTTTTTATCCAACAAATTACATTTTTTATGGATAATCAAACTTTGATACTGCTTAGGGAATACCTCATTCAATTCAACTTAATTTTGAATTCATAGATTGGACTTGGCACACCCATAAAATTATCACATTTCTATAAGGTAAACATTCCTTTCCTCTACATGGCAACTTCATTATACTTGGAAGAAGGTATAGGAAAGGTGGATAGGAACATATAAAAAGAACCAACACAATTTGGCTTTCACAATGAAAAGAACACACTTCACATCGCTGCCATCACACAAAGAGGCAATGGACATCTCGCGAAGAAAATCAATTGCCACTGCCTAATCCACCTTGGTCTTTATTCTATTAGAACTCATATCAGGAGGAAATGTGAAACGCGCAACGCAACTTCAGATTTCTGAGCTGCAGGTAAAGTAGGTAGACAATCGTTCTACAGGATGCTGAAAGTGGTTTGGAAGGAGAATAAGGTACTGAACGACTGGAAAAAGGGAGCTATAATATTGATTTTCAAGAAAGCAGACGGTAAGAGGGGTACAAATTAGAGATGGGCCACTCGAACCTTCGAATCCACCGAATCCTGGCAAGTATTCGAGATTCGAGGATTCGGTGTTTTACTGGATTCGATGATCGAATCTTTCACCTCATAAACAAAGCATAATATCTTGAATTCAAAAATTACTTAGTTAGGCCTACTTGAAAAGCACAACTTAATCCGTAATATTTATTTTGACGGAGAAAAGAGATTAACATTAATAAAATATTCTTTTAAAAATAAAAATAATCGTTAGGTGTTGAAAATCTTACGTGCCTTGTACCCTACACTTCCTCCTGTATGGGAAACTTGGACTCGACCGTTTCAGTGCATGCTCACTTCTAAAACTTTTCGCCTCGTGAACAATCTTGTAGATATTTTAATGACCACATTAAAACTCTTCAAAAACTGAAAATTAAAACTAGAATGACAAATAAACTTGAAATAAATAAAACAAATAACACAAATTACGGCTTTTTTAAAAAAAACAGAAATAAGAACTCATTACGCATGATATAAAGTCAGCCGCCATGACATATATTATGTTTACTCGCCCGAGTGATGATTAAAAAAGATACTGTTACTTCTTACTAGCCAACTGGTTTTAATTATCTACAACTACGCAAAGAACCCCAATTTATTGCATACGATCCTTAAGTTAGACAGTTTGTTGGGTTTCATGAAAAATAAATACTGTCAACAGTCAGACAGCGATAAAATTGTTTATTTATCTCTACTGGCCTACTTATCGTATATCGATTGTTTGTTTTTAAATTGATTTTAACTTAGAGTTTAATATTTTTTTAAATATGTTGTTGGTTAATTGTAGAAATATTTAAACGTAGTCCTGCCTTATAACATGGGAATGAAGATATTGTAGTTGAAAATATGTTCATGCTTTAAATAGATTGTATTCTCAGAAATCGATACATCGCAAGAATCGAATATATTTGTTTTCTACGCGAAAATAGATAATGGATGTACAAGAAGATAATAAAACAACTTAGGTATTATTGAATTAACTATTTCCACAGTATGTTTAGTTGTTAAACATGTTTTAATCTTTATTAAAAATATCCGTTTGTATTTTTATTTTGCTATTTTAACACAATAAAATACCCTTTAATGATGATTAAAGTTGGTCAAAGGATAAGTAGGCCTAATCTGTTTATTTCACATGTTTTTTTTTATGAACTTAACTCATTCTAACAACACTTTTAAAAATAACTAAAAGACACTCAAATTTTAACTTATTTGATATTAAACATTAATGTGAGTCTAGATTTTTTAATTTGGCTGGATTTTTAACCTGTATTTTGCGAGGGGGGTGGTTGGGGTTGATTAAAATTGAAAGCACATTTGAAATAAATCTCAATTCACAGTTTAGGCCTATATTGTGTGATGTAGGTCTATTTGTAAATAGTTAAAATTTAAAACGATTTGCTAGGATTCGGATTCGAGATTTGAAAATAAAATGTAGATTTGGATTCAAGAAATAGTGGATTCGACCCATCTCTAGTACAAATATTAGAGGGATAACACTGATGTGCCATTGTACAAAAATATATTAGAACACACTGGAAAAGAGACTAAGAAATAAAATAAAATGAAGGCGAAGAGAGGAACAGCACGGATTTAGGAATTAAGTATGCAATAAACTTTGTGTTTGCCATAGGACAGCTGATGGAAATAAAGTATGATTTTGGGAGAATTAGTAATGGTATTTATGGATCAAGAAAAGGGTATCATAGTGTGAATAGAAATAAGGTTTGGAAAGTGATGGAGGACACCAAAGTGGAAAGAGGGGTTGTAATGAGTGAAAAGCGTGTATAAGGATAACAGTTGTGTTAAGATGGAAAGTAGAAGGACAGAGTGGTTCCAAATTAAAAAATTAAGTGAATCTGGGGGTGCTCTTTCACTATTATTATTTGTAATGGTAATGGAAATGATCATGAACAAAGTGGCAGGAAAACTCGCGGAGGAATAATGAAAGCCACGATGTTTTTCTGATGATTTGATGGTATGAGTTTAGGAAGAGTAAGTACCGGGACAACTACAAGAATGGAATGAGGAAGTGAAAGAGAGTGGATTGTGGAGTTAAATTTATCATGGTAAAGTGTGAAGTGATGGTAATGACAGGGAAGAGGATATGGGCTAATAAAGCTATTAAGTTGGCTGGAGTGCGAAAGCTACAGTGTGTTAAGTATCTTGGGTAACATGGTTGAGGCGAAAGATGGAGGTAGAGAGGATTTAAAGAGAAGAGGACAGCAGGGAGAGTTGTTATATTGTTGTGTAAGAGAACTGCCATGGAGAAGAGAATTTTCCTTGTAGTGTTCTATAAGGTGTACTTTGTACCCATTGTCACATAGGCCTCAGAAACATGACTATTGAATATAATAGACTCTAGAAAAGTGGATGCCATAGGAATGAAGTTTGTGAGGAGCATGTTATCGGTCACAAGGACAAACAGGATTAGAAATGAAGCTATCTGGTGGAAAGGGAGTACATGAGCTAGTATGAGAAAGCAAGACTGAGATGGTACAGGTATTTAATGAGGGTGAAAAAAGAGAGGATTCCAAAGAAAATAATGGAAACTAAGTATGTAGGAAAAAGACTACAAGGGAAGCCAACAAAAAGTTGGGAGGAGCAGATAACAAAGTTTGCAAGTGAGATTAGAAGAATGAAAGCAATTAAAGGAGGAGGAATGGGGGAAGGATAGAGAAAGATGAAGGCATTTTACTAAACAGACCAGTTCTATGGCTGGAAACATTTGATGATGTGGATTATAATGATGTTGATGGCGAGAATGGTGGTGATGGTGAAGATGTACTGCAATAAATAAACTCTCCTAAGGTCTGGTTTTCTAATTTTATTCAAATTTTAAATAACTAAACAAATTCCTTGGGATGTGCGAGTACTTGTAATTCGAGTTCAAGTTATTGTTTGCACTTGACTTGATTATTTCAAAACTAGAAAGATTAAGGAATTTTTATTTAATCTTGAAAATTTCTATTTCAATATTTTATTCAATAGAAAAATACTATTTCATAGAAAATACTGTCCCTCACTGTGTCCTTTTGTCCAATTAAAAACGAATACCTAGAAAACTGTATTAAATTTATTGAAAAATTTGAATTTTTTTTATTGTAACCTTTTTGGCAAGATATTTTATTCTTAAAAGATCTATTTTTGTGCTTATGATCTATGCATGGATCTGTTATAGTAACTCAACTCAAAATATTTATTGTTCAAACATTTCTTCATATAACTTGAACCTGAAATAAAGTTCTATGTTTTTAGTCAACTCAACTCAAAGTGAAAAATACCTTTTAGCACACCCCTTATTTTATATTGATGGATGCTTGTTTACTCAGATCATCCTGCCAGGGTCGAAGAAGAGGTTACATGGGCCACCTTATAAAGATTGCAAATCACATTCTAAACGCCTCGGAGAAGGGCACTTTGAGCTCCTTCATCAGTGAAAATGTGTCTCCAGATGTTGTCGATGCTTGGGAAGCGTTTGTTCTCAACCAGCTGGCAGAAATCAACAAGAGCAACCAATTGTGCCTGGTGAGTCACTGTTTTTTCACCGCACGGGTGTTATGGTTGAGGAAGGTTGAATGAATTTAAAGGAAGTGTACCCACATTTGTGTGGAGATAGAGATAAAATAAATCTGATTTGAAATTTTAAAGCTATAATGTTGATAACTTAAAATTTTAGATTATCCTAAAATATTATTTGTGAAGGAGGCCGATGACGACCAAACAACCAGACACCAGACCCAATAATTTACCACTTAAAGTAAACAAAATCAGAAATATTGAAAAGAAAAGTTAACTTCTTAAGCCTGGCATGTTTTCTAAGATTCGTAATTCATAGGTAAAATCAGATTCGGATTTGATAAAATGGGATCTAACCCATTTATAGATACAATATTATTATTTCTACAAATTAGGTTAACTTATATATTATGAGCTTTACAGGTGTGCGAAGTCCATATTTTCAGTTTGAAGTGAAGTTGAATCGAATATATGAAAATATTTTTGCTGTTCAAATACTTTTTACCATTTTATGATGAATATAGTATATTGTAGTGGTTCGTATATAGCTTTATCCACTTAAATTACTTGAAATGGTTTTATCATGCATTTTTTTCATAATATTTCATTTTAACATAATTAAGTTACTATCACAAATTATAAGTCAATTACTTTAGGTTTTTTTCCTCATTATTAATATTTATGTTTAGTTTATACAACAGCTCAGAATGGGATTAATTGACCATAAGTTGAGTATTCTCGCTCCCAAAAATTTTTATTGGCAAAGTTTTATAGAAGCAAAGTCAAAAATGACATTTGTTTTGAAGCCAAGTTAAAGTTTCTAAGCTTCACACACCCTTAATGAGCTTTCACGAGAATTAACACACTCAATATTAAGATTAACTTGTTTGTCTATCGTTCAATCTAACACAGTTAAAATCTTTGTTATCCATCAGGGTGGTGTACACCCAGCCCTGTCCACTTCCGAAGAAGGTGAAAAGGAGTACAGTAATGTCCCATTCCATCAAGGCGCCGAGGTTCAGCAGGTGATGTTTCCGAGCCAGCAGCTCACAATTATCTCATCAATCGATAACATTGACTAGAACTGTGCGAATATAATTTTTTATTGAATCGAATAATTTTGAATGAAATAGCAAAATTTCAAACGGATACCAAACTATACAAATTGAATTGTAATTAATTTTTTATTTTCACAACAATAAATTTACTTGAATAATTCAATAGTAATAAACAACGTAGTAAGTTTTAAATAAACATATTGTGAGAAGCAGCATAAAATAAATATTTAACACCATTATTTACCTGACTCTAAATTCTAAAGATAACATATTTCTATCAATTCTCAAGAATAATGTGTTAATATTCAATATATGCATGGTCACATCATCCTTTGATCCATAATCTAGTTTTAAGTGTAATTATGACTCATATGTCTACTATTTTAAAATGTACCTAATTTTTAGATAGTTGTTATAACTTCCAACAAATTCTGAATCATATTGTAACATAATTTGTAATTAATATTATCAAATCTTTTACAAATATCGGTGACCTGGTGGTCTAGTGGTAAGGTGTCAGACTTCTGTGCTGGGGGTCCGGGGTTCTATCCTCGGTCCCGGCACAGATTTATCTGATTACCAAACCCTTCCTTCACCTCTGACAAGACATCTTGTGAATGTTGGGAATGCCAGGCCTCCGCCGTGATTTGGATTCCACGTTAAACTGTAGGTCCTTCAGTTCATCTCACAATCACCCTACCATTACACATTAGCGTAAGTGCGTATAACCTGAACGGGTAGTAAGACACGGTGCTAATAATAATAATAATAATAATAATTTTACAAATATCTTCTAACTATTGTGCATATATATTATGTTTAAATTACAATTCTTTTCATGTTAATTTAATACAATTTGTGCGTATAACCCGAACGGGTAGTAAGACGCGGTGCTAATAATAATAATAATAATAATACAACTTGGCCAACTTAAATTCACCTAAGATTGAAATTTTATTTTTTCTAAATATTCTTAAACGTTCCTTACTAAGCAATTAAAATGTCTTCAGAAATCCTAAGTTTTAGTATGGACCATAAAATAATCCAAAGCAAGTGCCAGCTCAAATGTCAAAATAAACTTAGAACTCTATAAACTATATATTTACTTTGATAAACATAATTTATATTTTTGTACTTTCAAAGGAAGTTTTCCGGTCCTGTTCTTGTGTCTTGATGTTGTATTAAATTGAAAAAGTGGTTCTCGCATATCCCTATTTAAAATATCACAGCAAACTTTTTGAGTAAGTTTATTAGACTACTTGCTGAGGCTGCGCCAACTCTAACCTTAAAACCAACTGGATTAGAGGAATTTTGAAAATATTTATGACACTACTATCCCACTTTTCTATTTAATGTTTCAAATCAAATAATTGGTCATTAATTATTTGAGGTTATCCTAAATTTTGACATAGACTATATTATTAGTGTTATTTATAGCTATTGATAATATGTATCAAAAATGACAGTCGAAGATCACATGAATTGACTTAACTATTATATTAAAGTAGATTTATTTAAGGAAAACTTGCTTTCATGTAACATTCTTTCGGACAGGGTTCTTCCTATGAAAATTAGACTGAAAGTATTCTGAACTTGTGCTTAGATGTTTATTTAATTCATCCATTTTTACTCTATTCACCTGTCGATTTCACCACTGTTATTTTTGTTTTTCTGTTGTAGGAAATTTTTACAGAATTCCAGATGCAAAATGTACCTCCCCAGTTTGAGAATTTTAGCTTCTCTGACCAAGAAGAGTTCACAGAAGGGGAGGAAGCATTATAGTGAGGATATTTGCATTTAGATATTTGATAAATTTCTTGTTTATAGTTGACTTTTTTTTATTTGAAGAAGTCAAATTGAATATTTTAAATATCCCAGAAGCCAAATCTAAGGACAAATATTTTATAAAAATAATTTTATGTTGTAAAAGTTTTTAAACTGTCCATAATTTGTAATTAAAAGTATTTTTATCTATACATTTTACAGATGTGTCTAAAATCGATAAATTATGTTAATATTAAACCTTAGCTCAGTAAGTAAGGTTTCTTTAAACTGAGCTAAGTGTCCCTGGTTCGATTCCTGGCAACACAAAAAAAAAATTATTAGTGAAATGTGGGTTTACCCTTTCACAGTGATAAATTAACAGCGGGGGACTGGATGTTGTGCCAGTCATAATCTTAAGTTAGATTAAGACATATGAAGCTACGACAGGTCTAGCAAGCCGGTAGTGGAAAATATACGGCTTGAATAAAAAACTGGCCCGAACCACAGTCTGAAACAGTAATGGATGTAAAAAATGAAATTTTCAGAGTACATCAGTTCCCTTCTTCAGAATAAAAGAGTAAAACACCAACTGGACTATGGAGCATTGCTAGAGATAGACCATGATCTACCTTCATTCGTGCTGGCGTAGTCCAGTTTGTGTCTTGTTGTGTTTTTAATTTTGAACTTTTGAGGCCTACAGTTTTCTTGTAAGTGTGTAGGCCTTACCATTTTTTGCCTCTGTCCATGTTTAACTTAAAATAGTCGCTTGGTGCCATTTTTCCTTTGTTAGTGTAAAAAAAAAATATTGAAAGAATCGTCTTAGATTTTATGATGATAACTTAATTTGTCATTTTAAGATGAAATATATTAGCTTATTTACCCAAATCCAAGATGACTCGACTTTCAGTGGTTCTTGATATATTTTTTATAAATGATATTTATTTTATTATGACAAGAAAATAATGATTATGGTATACTTATTTTGTAAAGTTAACAAATCTTTATATATTTACAAAATAAAACACCTATGTTGACTTAATATCTAACTAGGGTTGCATAATTGCTAAGGAATTTATTTTTTTATCACAAATACTGCTTTTGCATAAGAAAGTTAACATTGAAAATGTTTAATAAAAACAATGAGAAGTTAATTTTTATTATGACAAATGATAATCTTTAGTGAAAATCTGAGTTTCTTACATACCCTACTCCCCCTAAATACTAACATTGGTGATTGGATTTGACTATTAACTCGCTAGCTTCTAAAATGTGACACTTTGACTTTCACAATGATATACATAAAATAAAATCATACAAAGCAAATAGATTTAGGAAGAAATCAAAGGTCATATATACAACAAATGTTGCTGTTATAAAGAAAAGATAAACACATTTCACATGTTACAAAAAATCTAACCAATAACACGTCTGCTATGAACTACCGTAAGAAACAGCCAAGCATAAAAAATTAGTTATAATTAGGGCCCGGATGTTGATGACGTAAAAGATTGAGTTATTTTAATTCACCTTAGTGTGAGTTGCTCTGGACTACAAATATAATTCTCAGGTTGTCGAAAGTGAAGGATCTATGGTTATCTGCCAGCAAGATTTTATACATTGAAAAGCTGCGTTCTACATCAACTGATGTGATTGGAGCATACTTCAAGTGGGGAAGATTGTTGGCAGTTAAAACCTCCTCAATCCCATCCATGGAATATTTATTACCACAGAGTATATCTGGGATTTGACACAAAGTTTTATACCCAGTATTCTTGTCCAGCACTTTTTTCAGTTTACATGCAATAGCTGTAGCACTCTTTCCACTAGCGTTGTTAACACTTGTCTCCACCTGTTTGACTAATGAAATCGAATTTACCAAAGCCTCACCCCTTTTTTCCAGTGATGTGATAGTTGTCGACAATAATGCAAAGTTCGATTTAATAAATGCTAAACTGCCCTACATGTTTGGCTCAGAGAACATATCTTGAGCAATTTGTATTGAAGCAGCTTCTTCACAGTCAAAACTCTCTATTATTTGTTTCACCTCCTGGAAATGTTATCAATGATACAAGCATGCATTTAACCATGTACCTCAGCGTGTGATGATAGGTTGTGGTGGTAACACGATGTCCGGTGCTTCTGCTTGGAACTCGTGAGGGTGCTTTTAAGAAAACCTTTTTAATGTTCACCACAAGCCTGTATGTTGGGATAATTTGCTCGCACTTCTTCACAAACTTTATGTAAACCATGTACCATTTTAGAGTAAAGTGCCTTCAATGAATCGGCTGTTCGTACCATATATGCCATGGCGCTGCATCACTTAGAAATAAAAACACATTTTCATGTTTTATGCCCTCAACCCACAAAATAAACATAGCACTATCAAACATTTTGAATATTGAGTAATTGGCCTTTTCTAATACTTCAGTGGTTAATAAAAATATTTAACCTGGTTTATCAAATTCTAATGTTTCAATCACAACATTGGCTACATAGTGCCCCACAGAATCAATGGTCTTATCAATAAAAACCCATAGCTTCTTTCCGCAAGTACCACATTTTATTTTATTTAAAGATTCTTTGTAGCACTGTAGTAAATAATTCTTAAGTAAAGTTGACTTGTCTGGTATTTCTTGGTTTGTTAATTTTTTTCCAAAAATGCGTGTAATTTTGGATTAGAGAGTTTATATAGAGGAATCTTTGCTGACAATAACACGTCACGCAATTCTTTATTAAACTGTGAAGATATGGTGGATGTTGAAGCAACTGAAGGTAGCAAGCGTTGAACTGCTGCTTTTTGCGACCAATATGCTGTGTCACAGTAAACCGTTTTCCGGCCGATCCTTTGGTTTTGCACAACTTGCAATATAGTATGCCTCCATCAGTAGAAAACACATTATTATCAAACTCGGCTACTATGTGTCTTATTTGAAATAAGACACTAGGTTTAATTTTAGGCATTTTCAAAGTGGTGCTGAAACGCCACAGAACAACTACAGCAACTGCATGCTGTGAAATTTTCATGTAAAAATCACGCCTTTACCTTCCTCTTCCACCCTAACAGCTGTATGAACCAGAGAAGTGCTTGTGACTCAAGGTAACAAACATTCCAGACATTCCATTCCACAAATATCTTGCTTCCAGCAAAAGCGAGTGTAGGCCTGTCTTTGTATAGCCAACTAACCTTCAGCCAGTTATTAACAAAATAATATAATGTTGAAATGTTTATTTCAATATTTTGAAATAAGTGTTTTTTATAAACTACTACTTAAGGCATGGAGACATAATTTCATAAAATAATATGGAAACATGACAAAATGACCTAAAATGAAAAAAATTCTTCAAAAAATGCAAAATAAAAAGGATATATTTGTAAACGGAATGTCTTGAACAGAGTTGATATAAATTGGAGCATTGCACCAGACCGCTCAGCACAAAGATGACATGTCATCAACATCCTAGCTCGTGATAGTTAATCAAGCATCTTTATTCTTATTTCAAAACCCATGGGATAGGACTATCTAATCAAAGATAATAATTTACTTTATATTATTCAAAAGTTAGATATTTTGTGGGGTTTCACGAATTATAACTCAAGTTAGGCATCGCTAAAATTGTCTAGGGAACTCTATGTATTATTGATTGTTTGTTTAAAATCAATTCAAGTTCTAGCTTTGTAGGCAAAGTTTTAGGACTTAAATATGTAACAATTTGATGAGTCAACATTTGTTTTTAAATCTCTTTTGATTATTGGGAATGGCTAAATTTTTATTTTTGTATTGAAGTAATTGGAAAAGTAATCAAAAACAGCACAATGAAATAAAATTCAATTTCATTATGCCCATCACAAGCCCTAACCCATTTGAGAAGTTAACTGTGTGTTTGGAATATCTCATTATTTGATTTACTGCGAATTGAAAAAATTGGATTTGGCATATTTATAATTCAACTACTACAAATATTCTATATTTACCCTTCTTTTACCCTGAAAGGTGGCAGTTTAACCTTGTTTGGTTCCACTCTGGTGCAGAGCTAATGATGGGTCGAATCCTTGAATCTTTAAGAAATCTACAATTTTATTTCATTATCAACTGTTTCCAGCCTGTGGCCGGGTCTGTTTAGTAAAATGGCTCCATCTTCCTCTATCCTTTCACCACTCTGCCTCCTTTAATCTATTCCATTCTTCTCCGCTCACTTGAACACTTTAGGTTATCTGCTCCTCCTATCTCTTTCTTGGCCTTCCCTGCAGTCTTTTTCCCACATACTTCATTTCCAACATTTTCTTCAGCATCCTCTCTTTTTTTTTCCATTCTCATTAAATGCCCATACTATCTGTCTTGTTTCCTCTATCCCTGTACCCAACTTTTCCTCGGATAAATTCATTCCTAATCCTGTTTATCCTCGTGAAAGCTAACATGCTCCTCACAAACTTCAATCCTATGGCCTCCACTTCCCTAGTCTCATACATTCATTGGCCATGTATCTGCTGCATATGTGACAGTAGGTACAAAGTACACCCTATATAGCACTTTCTTACACTTCAAGGGCACTTATCTTCTACATAGCAGGTCTCTTATGCACCTATAGAACAACTCTTCCCTGCTGTCTCTTTTCATTAAATCCTCTTTTTCCACCTTTCCTCTCAATCACGCTTCCAAGATATTTTACGTTCTGTACTTTTTTAAGCTCAACTCCATCCAACCTTATAACTTTGCAATTTTAGGTAAATGGAAAATATAAAAATAATTAATTACAAAAAAAGTTGTTTAATTCATAATGCTGCCACCCATCTGCAAAACCTGGAAAACAGGGAAATTTTAGGGAATTAGGTTTGACCTGGAAAAGTTAGGGAAATGCCAAGGAATTTCTCAAATTTTTTAAAAGTGACTTGAATTTTAAAATATAAAGTAAAATTTATGTAAGTGTTAAACTATTTTGCTAACAACTTATTTTTACATTAATCTTTTTCTGTTTAGTAATCGATAAAAATTGTGGTCTTAATTTGTGAGCTTTACAGCTCTATTGTGGCACTACGTCTCCACAGCCTTCAATATGACACGTAATACATATGCGGGTATTTGATCTTTTGTATTCTTAGTTCCAAAATAGTGACAAAACGATGCTTTATCACTATTTTCTATATCATTTGTAACTTTTTTTTTAAATAACGTTTTAACTAATTATGTTACGGCATTATAGCAAGATTGTTTGTTAAACACATCTAAGGCATTGCAAATTTGCTTTTTTAGTTTAGTGACCCTTTGCCCATGCTCAAATACGATTTCTTTGTTTCTCAATTTTAAAATGACATGCATACGATATTTGTTGTGAAGTCCAAAGTGTTTCCTTTCAACCACCCAATATTTACAACGAGAAATAAAATGTTTTGTATAAATATGTGAAAAGCAGTGCATCCACACTCCAGAAACAAGCTTCAAATAAATAAGTAAAAAATAAATTTATTTGTTCATCATGGGTACAGGCCCTAAAGTTTTTTTATCATAAGTAAACGTGGTTATCATTATTTATGGAGTTGGGGCATAGACTACTTGCATTGCATTTAATGACAGGAAGGTTGAGGTTTGAATCCCGGTTAGGTGCACTTGAGTGCTTTACCCATCCTCTCCATGCACTACTATATTTTTGTTTGGCAAATCTGGAAATGTCAAGAAATTTCAATGTTATAAATTAATGGCAACCCTGATAGTGCCTCAAACAATAATAATTAATAATTTGTTTGTCACTTCTATTACATCATAAACAACAAAGAAAATACTTTTTTTTGTAAATTATGTAAATACAATGTTACCTTTTTTATGTGAATACTTTTTTTTTATAATGTTTTACAAATCTTTGTTCTCCTAAATATAAATATATTTGAGCCTTTGAGTATCGTGTAGTTCTTCAATGTAAGACTATCTTTCAGGATAAGCTGTACATAACAGGTTTTTTTTACATATATATAGTTTAAAAAATATATATATATATAAAATAAATGTGTGTGTGTATGTGTGTCCATTTGTGCATAATCTTTTTTCTGATTTTGTTGTTGTCAGAGCTTGAGTTTTGGGAGCCAAACTTGTTTTCAGGACATATTTTAAGTGAAAAATATTCTGTTGAAGTTGAAGTTTTTGAAGCCTAAGGAAGGGTATTAGAGTTCAAATTTTAACTTGTTTACCATTCACCAAAAGTATTTTCCCTAAACTTGATTATTCATTTTTACACTTTATCCAGCTCTTCCGTGGACCGTCTGACCAGTATGACATTCTCTGTCACTGCCACCGACAGCTTGAGTCCCCAGGGGGGGCAGTCCAGTACGTGTAAGGAGAAACATCAGCAGAACGAGGATGATGTTTGGGAACAAGATGTCGACTTCAGTGCCATTGCAGCCAGCAGGAACAGGTTTGTTCTGGAATTGCGTTTCAGGGTTGCCATGGGCATTGAGAATCAAGGAAAAAATTTTGTGTCGGGTAAAAACTGAGAAAACACATGCAATTTTGCAAAATCTAGTAGGGGTGTGCAAAAAAGGACTTTTCTTTAATTTGAAGTAAACCCACATTGAATATAAAAAAATATTCTCTAAGGTCTAATTGAAGTTTGAATATTTTTTGTTCATTGTTTTATGCTTGAAAAAATATATTTTGGCTATTTATAAACTTTCTGCTAATGTTTCACCACACAATAATTTTGTATCTAATATTTAGTTTATTTCTGATAAATAAAGTTATTATAACAACTTACACTTCATATACTATGACAGGCCTAGCCAGCCGGTAGTGGAAAATATATGGCTTGAATAAAAAACTGACCCAGACAATAGGCTGGAAACAGTAACGGATACAAAGTAACATTTCATATATAAATATACTCAAGATTTTTTCCACGTGAATAGTGTTTTGTACTGTGCATTACTCTTCATAATGACAATAATTGACCATTATTGGCGAAGAGTCGTAATTGCCAAAGCCAGGTGTTTTTTTAAATTTAAGTTGAAGCTGATATTTGTTCCAAAGCCAAGTTTTGTAGCCCTGCTCACCCCAAAATCCATTAAAAATACTAAACTATTTGTTAATTTGAGACATTTCACTTATAGCTTAAAAAGTAGGTATTCGGATAGACCAAAAAATTGAAACCAAGAATTAGGCGCCAGAAAGAGATGAAGTGTGTATTAGAGGGACAGTGGAAGGAGAATTGAAGCAGTAACAGTATGGCTTCAGACTAGGTAGGTTGACAGTTGATCTCGTATTTGCAGTATGGCAGCTGCAAGAGAGACACTATGAGTATGGGAAGGACCAGTTGATGGCCTTCCTGGATGTTGAAAAAGCCTATGACAGTGTATGCAGAAGTAGAATATGGGAAGCACTGAGGAAGAAAGTGAAGGATAAGACTAAGGAGAGTGAGGCCTAGGTACAAAGAGATGTGAAAATGGGAGGGAAGAGGACAGGCAGTTTGAGCTGAGAAACGGCCTGAGGCAAGGAAGTGCGCTTTCACCATGACTTCATTGTAGTGATGGACGAAATAATGGAGGTGTATAAAGGATTAGGGAAGGCACTATGTCTGGGAACAAAGGTGTTTGCGGATAACCTGATGGTATGGGCCGAGAAGTATAAATGTCAGGAGCAGTTGAATCTGTGGAATGAAGTGGTGGAGCAGTATGAAATGAGGTTTAATGTAAGAGTGAGATGCTGATTACGACAAGGAAGAGAGATAGGTGCACAACTGGAGTGACTTGAAGATAGTGGAAAGCCTTAATACCTGGGGAGTGTGATATAGGAAAGCTAGACGAAACAAGGGAAATAAGTGGGAAAGGGAGGAAAGCAGAAACTTTTTTCAGAAGTGTGAGAAATATAATTTGTAGCGTGGATGTGCCAAGGAATTGTATAAGAAGGATCTACAGAGTGTACTATATACCAATATGGATGTACTTAGCTAAAACATGGGTAATGAAGGAGCAGGGTAGAAGCAGAATCCAAGCATTTACACGAATGGCCTTATGAGGAGAATATAGAAGGAGAAGGTACCGAAGAAGATGTTGAATATTGAAATTGGCTGCAGGAGGCTGCAGAGAGTGCAGATAAGTGTTAAGGTGAGGGGAGAAGACTGGGTTATTCTGGAGGAGGTGAGGTGATGGGGAGAAAGGATATGTTGGAGAAGCTTGTGTCCCAAATAGACCCGGCCATCAGCTGGAAACTGTTCCTCATAGGTATTTGTTTTAGTGTTTATTTCTGTTAGTTTAACATTCACAAATGTTATACAGTTATTAAATTAAACATTGAAAGGAGGATAGAAGGGCAAGGGCACTTACCAGGAAACTGTAGGCCTCAATGTTTGAAACGTTACACATAATTATCTAATTTTCAGGGTACATCAGCTCCATTCTGATTATTAATTATTAAGAGATAGTTTAATTTAATAACTATAATTAAAGGGTGACCTGGCGTTCTAGGGGTAAGGTGTCAGACTTCTATGCTGGCGGCCGGGGTTCAATCCTCGGTCCCGGCAAAGATTTATCTGATTACCAAACCCTTCCTTCACCTCTGACAAGACATCTTGTGAATGTGAGGAATGCCAGGCCTCCACCGTGGTTCGGATTCCACATTAAACTGTAGGTCCTTCATTTCATCTCACAATCACCCTACCATTACACATTAGCGTAAGTGCGTATAGCCCGAACGGGTAGTAAGACGCGGTGCTAATAATAATAATAACTATAATTAAATATAAGATAAATACAACATTCTATCCGTCTACTAAGAATAAGACACAAGCTTGAACAGACAACTGCAGAATTGAACCCTAAACCTTTTTTTGAATCAAGAAACAGGTAACAACAGAATCTAAGTGACCTGTAGTTATGCTCCTATAGTCCATTTGGTGTTTTACTCTCTTTTGCTGAAGGGAACTGATGTACCCTGAAAATTATGTAATTATGTGTTTTGTTGTGTTTTAGTTGTGAACTTTGAGGCCTACAGTTTTCTGGTAAGTGTGTAGGCCTTGCCCTTCTATTCTCCTTTCAATGTTTGATTTAATATAGCCATTTGGCGCCATCTTCCTATATTTGGAAAAAGGTACAAGAAAGATGTTTAGTTATTTACATTTTTTGGCAACCCTAATGTTTTAGTAAGTTAAATTAAAACAATTTATTTGATTCCTGACTTTTGTCAGTGCCCTGCTCCATAACCTCAAATTTTCAAGTTTTGTAAAAATCTTCAAGTCGAGTTCCCAACTACTAAAATTTGACTCTAAACTATAATTTTTTTATTCATTGCACAAACCTGTGTTTATACAAATTTTTACTAAGCTCAACTCAAATCAAAGGAGGTTGTCATTTTCAACTTTCATGACATGATTAAAATTTAAGCACAAGAGAGGTTTATCCAAACCTCACTGATGTCTGCTAGAAAGTATCTGATTCAAACTGTGATTAACTTTGTAGAACATATCGAATTTTCTTGGGGCAATATATATGTATATTGTCTGGTGTTGGCAGCCAATGGGAAGAATCTGGCGCTAACAGCAGTTCGGATGAAGATGAGCGAGGTGAACCTGATGGAAGAGAGGAGGACCACATGGATGTTGACATCATAGACCGTGAGTTACCAAGGGGTTTAGATGGTTTCTATTAGCACAGTATATTTAAAATTGTATTACACTCGGGAGAAGGTACAGGAAAGGTGTATAGAAAACATGTAAAAGGTAAAACACAAAATGGGTTTTAGAATTAAAGAACACGGTTCACACTTTACACTGCTACCACTAGACAAAGAGGTAAGTGTTGGTTGCCTCTTGAAGAATATCGATAGTTACTGCCCAATCTCCTGACCTAGGTATCATTCTCTCAGAACTTTTTGGGGAGGAGTGTGAAACCCGCAAAACAATTTTCTAAAAGAAGACACCAAAAAAACAGAATTGGGATAAAATGGAAATGTGTAAAGAATGATAGGACACATAGATAGGAACATGTAAAAGGAATGACATGAAGGACAAACACAGAAAAAAGAAACTGAAACTATAAAGTGGGAACTGTGTTTGTCTTTTAATTGTACATATTGTGTTTGTTCATTTTAGACGTTTCTATCCACCTGTACCTTCCGAATAAAATACAATTGCCTCATAAAGCTAAAAGAGATTTTCCTTATATAGATACAGTGAAACCTCGATTCATCGTTTTTGTTGGGGACCTGAAGAAAAAACAAAACGATAAAGGTGGGAGCTGATATAAACTAATAAAAACTATCAATACACAAATAATGTTATTTTTTCCACCATAAAGTCCACTTCACAATTCCTTCGTTTAAAAAAAAAGTCATTCTTGATTTGTTTAGTAGAACCTTTCCTTTTCCATTTGTACAGTAAACTTTCAATATTAACAATGTTTTTCTTAGTCTCTTTCATGATATTGTGACTATATTTAAACACCCTCATGGTCTCAAATGCATGAAGTGCCTCTGTAAAACTCGGCACTGGTAAGGCTCAACTTGGTCATCCTCACCACCATCTAGCTCCTTTTCCAAGCAACTTTCACTCCACAACTCTCCACACATTTCTTTCCATGATGGCTACATACAGGGAAAACCTGGAAAAGTCAGGGAATTTTTGGTTGACAGGGAAAATAGGAAAATGTCAGGGAATTAAATAACAATTATGAAAAGTCAGGGAATTAAAAAATATGTCTAAAGTATCCTATTAATGTTGCAACTAAACACTAAAATAAAAGTTAATTATAGGCCTACCTAAATGAAATAACATTTTAATTTTTAAAATAACTGATAAAACTGTTTATGTTTAGTAGATACAAACTTTTTTTAATATTTGATCAATAATAAATAAAACAAAAGTCATCATACACCAATAAAACTGAAAAAAAGTAGTCAGGGAGAATTGAAAAATGTTGCCTGAAAAACCTGGAAAAGTCAGGGAATTTTGTAAAATATGTTTTGTAGCCACTCTGTTTTCACACACATCCTAAGCTCTTGGTCCACAGACACATATGCATCTATATGCCCATATGCGCCAGTGGTGCTATTCCCCAGTCAGACTCAATCTTCATGTTGCGTACCATCATCATCACCTCTTCCGTCAATCTCTGTCACGTCTTACCCCTCATTTTTCTTCGCGTGGCCACACTCAACAAAACAGTTCTGGATTATAGAATGGGTCACTTATTGCCATGCCAAAACGATAAAGTGAATGGCCTGCAGGATACCTATAGTTGATCCACCAGTTCTTTGGTGGTGCCGGACAGCTAGCAGTAATTGCAACTAGATCCGAAAGTCACTGTTTTTCACTATATTTGGAAATAATTATAATTTGCTAACTATTACTATTATTATCATTAAAATTATCAAACACTTTTAACAAGACTTTCCTAAGTATAACTATAGAAGTGTATTTTCCATAGTTAAATTAAAGAGAAAAAAAGTTTGATAAATCCATTTTGGTTTTTGTTTAACTGCTGTAGGAACTACAGGTTAGATAGTGCATGAAACTATACATTTAATGGTATTATATTCAGTTATTTATGTGTTTATAACTGGCCCCGCATATCTTTAACATAAATAAATGGTTTGTGCTAATAATAAAGAGAAAAAGACACAACATGTTTGTGTTATAATATAAAGTTTAAATTTTGTAAATACAATTATTAATACGAGTTGCCAACACGTTCGCCTACATTACCAACCGTCGTTATTGTTTCAATTGAGTGTACTGTATTTGTTTTTGTAAGCCCACTTTTAACAAGCTCTTGATTTTGATAATTAATTTTCATTAAGCGTTGAAGGCTACAAAATATATTATTGGGAGCCTATTTAGGCCTATCTAGGTTGTTGTAATCTTACCAAAAATTTTTACAATACAGGAAAAAGACGGTTTTTAGTTATCTCTAAATATTTATTTTCCAATATAATATTGAAGCGTGTGATTAAAAAAAATAGTAGCAAGTGGTTCTCAGTGATCAATATAGCTTTTAACTCCAAGATTGTTTGTGCTGACCACTAGGCTAAACCTCAAGTTTTAGTATTTTATTTTATTAAAAAAAGCTCTGAAGTGTACTAAAAAATTAACGAATCTTTCTCAGTGTTCAACAAATAAATACTATGCTAAGACTTCATGTGATAAATTATCGTAGTTTTTTATAAGAATTAGTCAATTGTTTAAGAGTAGTGAATTTAAAATCTATATATATTTTTAGTTAGGATAGCTTTTTATTTGTCATTAGGCCCTACAGTTTACTTATTTATAAGACAATGAAGAGGACAAAAGTTCTTGCGACCCTGTTGGAAAACACTTGATAAAGAAAGGTACACACCAGTTCATAACAAATATTACTTATTTCTAGTAATAATTTTATCTATAGTGTTGAAAAGGTTTATGAAGGTATTTTTTTTATCCGTGTAATATTACCCATTCTGATTTTTCACATTTATAATGTTAATAACAATAATACTATTAACAAATGGTAATTAAAAAATTAAAAAATATGTTGTTATTAATAATAATAATAATAATAATAATAATAATAATAATAATAATAGAAACACATGTGGGTTGAAATGGTAAAATAATAAATATCGTAGAAAAAATAAATACTTGGCCTAACATCAATAAATCAAGGTTAACAATAAAAAATAAATAAAACTAATACATTTTTCTTGTATAGACCTATGTTTTGACTCATAAAAGTGACAGATGCTAAACATTTGTTCATGCAGATCCTATGGTTTGGTGTAGGGGTACATCATTTGATCTGGTAACTTATTACTTAAATTCCTCAAAAAGAATGTGTCTGGAGGATGAGCGACACAATTGTCTAAAAATAGGATTTTCCTTTCCTGTGCATTGAATGTTGCATCAAAGGTATGCAGAAAGTCTATGAAAATCTAACTTCATCCTCACTTTTGAGTTGGCTTAGAACATATCTTCTTTACCTTTTTAAAACACCGTAGTTTCATGGACTTTCCAATAACGATGGACACTCGATTGTTTGAGCGATTGATCGCTGTTTGTGACCAGTAGTGGTGTTATTCACTCCTTCACACTTTTTCTTCCATGATAGGTCTCTCCTTTCAATGCCAACGCTAGGTCTGGCAAGCAATTGAAAAATAGACCTGTTTCATCTTCATTATAAATGTCCCAAGTTCATACCCCTACAGCAGATTTGGAAGCCTCTCGAATCAGAAGTCTGTGGCGTGGGTGTCCACAGTAACATCCCCCATCCCCTCAAGACCATTATTTAGCTGATAAGCTGTGCGATTGAAACTTGCTACACCACAATCCAAAAACTTTGACCATTGTACTATCAATCGTACCAATATTTGTGTGTGTCTATTTCTAAAAAGAATGATCAATTATGAATTAAATTCTTGGCGGTTAAAATTTATGACCGATGTAATGTACCTGATTTGCCCCTAAAGAATATGTGAGAGCATTGACAATAATATCGTCCTAATTTTATAAACGCATTTTATGTTATTTAAATAATATAATCTATTACGTGGCGCTTAAAGCACTTCTTCTTCCAAGAAGGCACAAGAGCCACTATAAATGACGTCAGACTGCGGGACGTAGGACCTTTAAGGTCAAGAAGACAATTTAAAAGGTAATTTGAGTCAGTTTCCTGTTCTCAAACATTCTACTTCTATCCAGATGTTTTTTTATATTGTATTATATTTTTTCTAAACACAAGCTTCTAGAAGCTTCCATGAGCAATGGATATATACGAAGGATGGTGCAATGAAGGGCACTAGGAGCCCAGTTCTTGATGTACTTGGACTGCAACCTGTTCGCGATTACTACGATCGTGTTATCAGCCGCCTCTCTAAATTGTTACGCTACGCGACATGATCAGTTTTCCGACCATTACAAATAGTGATTATTGAATAAATAAATAAATAGTATCACACTTTACAATAGAGTTATTATTTAGTAAACTCTTCAATTGGCGTCCAACAGCGGAGCCCATAAAACCAGAACATAACAAATGGTGTCCCAATCGCGGGGCATAATAATTTCGTGTCGTATTAATTGGCGCTCGATCAACGGACTATAAATACCAATTATATCATCAAAATACTGTACCGATTTAATTAGTGCTCGACCACAGGGCAATTATCAGCTAATTAAACAGTAATCTCATCAATTGTGAGCCAAGACAGGGACCCGTAAAACCAGAACTTTACACCCATAGATGGGGGTAAACGATAAATCGAGAAACAATTGATGTGGGCTTTTTTTATTTTATTTTTTAAAAATAGGCTTTGTTCAGGGACTATGGAAATTGAACAATGAAGCCAGAAAAACAAAAAATCTGTGAATGATGGATAATGGTTTCACGATATAGTATATTTAATATTTAATCCTATAATTTGTTATGACTTAATATTTTAATTATTTAAAAATAAACCATTATAGATTTTAAAACTTTTTTTTAATATGTTTCTTATTTCATTTAAATTCTTTTTTAATACTTTGAACATATTATTTTGGTTTTTTATATACTTATTTTTACGATTATACATTTATTCAAGCTAAGCTTGACTCAGACTCAAACTTGATCGAGATTGACCTGAATAAAAAACCTGATCTCGCATACCATTATGACACATTATAAAATGTTTAGTGCACTTTATTTCATAGATATCATTTTGAATCTTGAATAGTCTTGGATTTGAAGATTTTAAAATTCAAATCTATTTCTAATCATATGTCTTTGAAATGATTTAATCCTTAGCTGTTGAGAGGCTTGTAAATGCCTTGTTGATGTTTGCTAGAAAGTATCTGATCTGAGACATTGTAATGATATCGATTTTTCCTGTCTTTTTAATATTCAAGATCATATTTTTAAAGTAAATATATTAATATTTCTTCTTTTCAGTTAATATAAAGTAAACTCATCTTTTCTATACTACAGCCATGTTTCTTTTTCTTTCGTTTAACTCCACGTGTCAGAAGCATCGTTTTTACTTCTGTGTTGTAATGCGCTGTAAAATAATATCAGGTGCAGAGAAACACGTCTGTTTTCTTAAATGTGCGCTAATTAAAAACTAACCCTATTGGTCTATGGAAAGAAAGCAAGGAGTGGTCTGGGTTCGAGGGTGTGAACTACGGGGTTCACACGGCTCGACTCGAGAGGACGCTAGCTTGGTAGACAGGTCATTCTACTCTTCTTCGGCAGACGAGAGAGATGTGTATCAATCTCGTATAGTTTGATAATGTTAGCTTGGTTGTGTTTGGAATCACGGCCAAGGTGTTTTTACCTAAATGGTTTCCATTATTCTTTTTCAAACAACAGTGATATGTAATACATTATACCATTAAAGTTTATACAAAAGTATCTATTTTCGAAAACATTTATTTGTAATATATATATATTCTTCAAACCAAAGTGAAGTTAGCACATTAAAATGGCGCTCAACGTGAAGGCATTCCAATGTAGGGGTATCCAGCTTTTGTACGTTACAACATATACTCTTCATTTGTTTTAGAGCTTGACCATTAAAATTTTATTAACAAGCAACTGGGATGCCCTATTTCAGCAGAATTGATAGCTAACCAATTTATGGAAATTATGTGCACTGGTTAACCCGTACAACAATTTTCATAAAATTTATAGTTGGATCTGAATCAATTTTCATAATAATTTTTGCTTTGAATCGGATCATCTGCTTGAAATAATTGTTTTGAATATTGTATTTAAAAATCAGTTAAAATCAAATAAATTGTCCTTAGCTTACTATAATAATGTTTCTAAGGAAAACCTTGTTTCACTTTATGAGGTAATTGTATTATATTTTGAAGAGGGGATAGGAAAGGTGGATAGAAACATATAAAATGGATGAAAACAATATTACTTTTACAATGAAAAGAAAAACACAGTTCACACTTTACCTTGCTGCCATTGGACAAAGAGGTAATGATGTGAACTGTGTTCTTCTTTTCATTGTAAAAGCCATTTTATGTTGGTCCCTTTTAAATGTTTCTAGCCACCTTTCCTATACCTTCTTCTAAATATAATATGATAATGTTTAGTGAGTTTAAAAGAAAAACACATTCTATATGATAATTGACAGTTATGATTTCTTGCCGATGCACTACTAATCGCCCGATTACAAATAATTGATTTTGCCTCTAATAATACATTCAAGTTATTTTGTAAAAACGATAGATACAAAGTTTTCTCCCGCTAAGGCACTGCTACTACAATGTTGGTGTTGCAGAATGGCCTGCACCCAGTGAGGCAGCTGTTGCCCCAGTTGCAGTGGATGCAAGCAATCCCTGGGGGCACAGTGATCCTTTGGTCGCCTCAGCACCTGTTCTGCCGGAGCAGGCCAGTTGGGCCAACTTTGACTCTGCTGGATTTGCAGACTTTGAGGCAAACTTTACCGCTAGTGGTTTGGCGGACTTGAAAGATGGTGAAACAGTGGAGAGTATAGAGAAGACTCCATCAGTCCCCAAGATAGATAACTCTTCGTGTAATAGTATGTTGGCTATAACGAGTATGTACCATTCTTGTAAATAATGTAACTAGAAATACTTCTCTCATTTTAATTGAGTGATTATTTTAAAAATTATCATTTGTAAACAAGAAAGTTAAATTTAATTAAAATATACTTCTTTCATTTTACTTTCAATACTTGTTGGCTAGGGTATGCAAAGTCATTTATTTTCTTTGAAGCAATCTTGAATTGAATTATACACAATATAATCGATTATTGTATTTTTTTAAGGGGTGTGCAAGTGGTGATTTTTTTTTAACTGGGAATAATTTATAATTCAATGCTCAATAAATTAGCATTGTAATTTAATATTCTACTGTTTAAATCCATTACTATTTCCAGCCTGTGGCCTGGGTCAGTTTTTTATTCGAGCTATATATTTTCCACTACCAGCTTGCTAGTCCTGTTGTAGCTTCATATGTCTTAATCTAACTTAAGACTAGGACATGCACATCATCCAGCCTCTGGCTGTTAATTCATCATTGTGAAAGGGTAAATCCACTTTTCATCAATGATAAATCTTTCGACCATGCCAGGAATCAAACTCTGGACTCTTCGCAGTAAACACACACACTACGGACTGAGCTAGGGTGTCGGATTAATTTAATATTACATTTTAATTTTCTGTCGATTTATTAAATTCCATCAAGTAAGTTTTCACTGTGAAACTAATTAATACTCTAAGTCTGATTGAAAATAATAATTTAATATAACTTTTTAAATTATTGCAATTAATTATTTAGCATAATTATGCCACATAAATGATGGGAATTAAAATAAATATGTAAACAAAAGTTATTAACGGTTACTTCTATTTGAATATAAACCATATACTAGGGCTAGGGCTCTGCGAGTACTCATATTACCGAGCTTTGAGCTGAGCTTGTCCTTTAAGCTTGAGATCGAAAGTTTTGTAGGCTCATCATTTTCAAGCTTTTACTTTATGTAGTCCTACTTAATAATCAATTTTTAAAACTTAATAGTAATCATAGGCTATTAATTGGGATAATATCAGTATTTCCACTTATAAATAATTCATTGACATAACAAATTGTTAAAAATTAAAATCACTTTTCACGTTAATAACGTAATAGAGCTTTAAAACCACTTTCAACTGGTAAATTTATTCAATATTGTCGTTCATTTTGAATTATACTTGATTGAAGTTGTTTACTTGTATGGCCATGACTAAGCAATGAAAATAAAAATAGCTAAGAAGATCACTAAATTATTGAATGATTCTTTTTACTATTTTTACCTGGTCCCTTTCTAAAATAATAATTTATTCTAACTTAAAAATGTAATATCAAGAATATATTATTATATAAAATGTTTTCAGACTTAAGATATTTAAAACTTGTATTAATTAATACATTTATCTACAAAACTAACACTAGTTTAGTTACTATTTAGTTATAGAATTATGTTGGTTAATCTGTCTAAAATCAATGTTGATCTTATTTATTGCAATACATACTATATACAACTTACTATTTTAGTCATATCATTTTTAGTTTCAAAGTATGAGCATCAACTTTTATAAGCATTAAAAATCGAATTGAAGTAAATTTCTCAATAAAATCATGTCTAACGAGAGCGTGTACAATTCACATGTACACATGCGCATAGAGATATGGAAATGGAACAAAAGACGTGATCATGCACAATTATATTAAGGATTGGAATAATAAAGGAAATACGAAACACTTCAAATTTCAAACTGTTTGAGTCTTACGTTTTTAAAGGGTAAATTAAGTTACTGAAGCATATTTGGGGAAATATTCTCTTATTAAAACGTCGATTTTATTAACTTTTTATTGAGACCGTGTAGAAACACAGTGTACACTAATCAGGGTTGCCACGCACCTGGAAAACAGGGAAAACCGGGAAAAGACAGGGAATTTGTTTGTGTCTGGAAAAAACCGGGAAAACACAGGGAATTTCACCAAAAAGCTAGAATTTACTGGAATTTGTTAGTGAAATTGGGCAATACAGTGCTTTCAAGCTTAAAATAGTAGGAATAGTATAGACTAAAATTTGTAACTGGAGAACTGAGCAGTCTGATTTGAACATCTCATTTATGATGAATATGCTTACCAGCACCTCTTCAGCTTGAGATAAGTCCTGAGTGTAACTGAGACGACTCGTTTTCGTTCGGCAAATGCCACGCATTTTCGGCTTCATATATTATAATTTTTTTAGAAATTGCCAAGGTGTCAATATTGTTTGTTTTTGTCTTTATGGGTGTTAACATTTTTATCATAGTCATCTCCCGATTTAGCAAAGGTGGATTTACCTGGTTGATGCCGTGGCCAGGATAAAAAAAAAAGGAGTATACTGTAAAGTGAAAAGTTTATGAAAATATTGCCTTCAGCCTGCTAGTCTATTGTAAGAATGTCTGATTGTGTTTGTGTCTGCGCATAGCTACCATACCTCACCTACCCCCTGTGAAATGAACTACNACTAATGTAAAGTGATAATGAAGAAAGCCAACTTATAAAGAATAGTTATGCTAGGCCTAGGTATAAACACACACTTCTTTATTTCTTCTTACACTTTTACACTTCCCACCGTTTCAAACTTCTACAGTTGCACATTGTTTTGAATTTTTGAAAGTATTTATTTTTCAAATGAAGATAAATTAATATATCTGAAAATTCAAAACACTTTGCTACTGTGGAAGTTTTTAAGAAGTGGTAAGTGTAAAAGTGTTTGAAGAAATAAAGAGATAAGTGTTTGTTTTTTTCTATCTAGTACTTACCTATCACTTACCTTATATTATTGTGTAGTGTTTCTACACTATCTTATTTTACATTTACAATCCATCATCCATTTTATTACTTTTATTTTTTAATTAGTGTAATTTTAATTTCCTTAAAGACATAAATGTTTAAACAATTTTAATTATATTTTCTACTAGGCCCCTTTTTTAGCATTAATATTTTGAGATTGTGATTAAGTGTTATTTCTAATTTAAAACCCGATATTTCCATTTGTTAATATTTATTTTCTAAAATCATGTGTTTATTATATTTTTTAAATCTGAAATTTTAAAAATGTTATAGGCCTACCTATTTACATTTAAAATAAATAAATATATACTATTTACATTTTAAAATTATGACTATATTCAAACTCGGGAGCCTTTAGAATTACTGACTCGAATGAAAAAAACGAAGTTCGCAGACCCCTACCGTATTCCAACATATGAAGCACTAGTTGCACTAAAAACATTTAACTAGACTTGTTACAAGACTGCACAAGCATGGATATTGCCACTTTTGGACTTTCTCAGCAATAGATATTAAACTTATCTGTGATTGTGTGCGAAGCTTCGAAAAGTCGAAGGTAAAATCTCCTTCGATTTTGAGGAAGGATAAAACTTAGATAAATTATCAAACGATTTAATTTTATCTTAATAATTATTACATTTTTCAATATTTGATAATTTTAAAACTGTTTCTAAACAGAGATTTAACACTGACTAGTAATTTAACTAACAACAACGTAAGCTTGGATCAAAAACGGGTAAGTAAATGTTAATATAATATATTCACTATCACCAATATAATTTTGTAAAAAATAAAAATACCTACAAAGAAATAACACCATAGTCACTGGTATGAAGAAGAGAAAGCCCTTTAATTGTGCTATCATCACAGCTGACGTCTAATGTTTGGTATTCTATCGCTTTGGAATTATCTCTGACAAATTTACCAGTTCATTTTAACACAAAAGTTTTTCATAGATTCTTCGCATTTTCTTTATTTTTCAAAATGTTGATACGAAACGTAGGAAATGAAAACCAAATTTAATTTATAATTATTATCAGAGAAATGCAGATAAAAATACATGCATATGTAAAGTTTACAAAATAATATTATAAACTCCACGATGTAAGTGAAAGTTAAACTTAACTAAGAATTAAATAGCCAAAGCTATTATTTATGCTTTTTAGTGAGGATTACTCCAGCTTGATATCATATTCTGAAAATTGAAAAATGACACCTGGACACGGGAATCGAACCCAAATCGAGCCAAAGGTCCCGGGTTCAATTCCCGTGTCGAAGTGTCATTTTTAAATTTTCATAATAAAACTTAATTGTAAGTTACTAAGCTTATCAGTAAGCCTGTGTGCATTAGTTATTAATATAGTCTTTAGGTAATAAATAAGGAAACTTTCCTGGCCCTTGTTACTGACAAGATCTAGAAAAATAATGAATTTAAAAATTAAACGTGGCGTTAAGTGACAACAAAAATCCTAGGTAGCTTCGACTTTTGACTTTTCTTCGCACGTTTCAAGATTCACTTTGACTTTGTTTCACATTAAAAAGTGGCCTTCGCACACCCCTAGCCGTTATTGTAGCCAGTTCAAACACTTCTCTTGTTACTAGTCTTTGGTTGAGGGAAATTAGTTTGCTTTGGGAAGAAAATTGTTTTATTGTAGTTGGTACTTATTTTACTTCAAGAATTATTCTTATGATGAAGACAATCAAAGTCTTCCACTTTTGTTCACATTTAACAGGGTGTCTAACATCCAGGGAAAATGGGAATTAGCCGGGAATTTGATGTGATCGGTGAAAGAGGGAATAAGTCGGGAATTTGGTAAATCACAATTAAAATCTGGGAAAATGATATTTTACTCAAAATATGAAATACGATAATCATTAAATCAGTAAATTATAATGTCATTTTTTTGTTTGTAGCTGTTTAATATATTTTTAATTAATAGTAAACAATTTTAATACGATTTTTAAAAATATTCAAATTTTAAAATTTATTATTATTCATAAAAAAGGTTATTAGAAAAATGAGGGTGGAGAGGGGGGGTGCGAGTTAGGAGGATGTGACATACCATTTTAGTTGGGAATTTTAGGAAATTATCAGGGAAAAGGTCAGGGATTTCATTGGTCAAGTTGAGTAGACACCATGATTTAAAGCTTTAAAAAAAATACCATAATTCATATTTAAATAGGCAATTAGTCCTTTTTTGCAAATATATTGTATTTCACATAAATATTATTAGTTCCCAAAGTGCTACAATTATCTTTAATTGTGTTTTTATGGCAATTTTAATGTGTCAAGTAAGTTCGTAAAAACATGTCTCGCGAAATTTTGGTGTTTCTAATTGTTACAACTTGAAATTCATTTACTTGAGATTGTTTCCATATTCATATTGATTTGCTTAGGATGGCAGTAGCTTAATAATATAAATTGAATATTTCAGCTTTCAATATTTTTTATGGGCAAGCCTTACAATTGTTGAAGCTGATATTTTCAAAGCTTTTCAAAGCCCTTATTCTCTCATTGCATTATACTGGTTAGATCTAAGAAATGATGACATTCTTAGCATAGTAAAGGTGATATTCCTTACTGACTTTTGCTAGAAAGTATCTGATCCTAGACACAAGTATACACTGTCATGTTACTGGAAAGAAGTGGAGAAATATTCTTATTTTTGTTGCTAGATGCAGATGACAGCCCTGACAAGGCTCCTGCTGGCAGGACCCTGCCGAGCGAAGAACCCCACACCTCCAGCCAGGAAGAAATCGCTCCTCAGCAATTGTAAGAGCACAAAACTGTTTTCACTCTTAACTTTGGATTAACTTCTATAAACGACTAACTTGTAAATGTTGACAATTTTGAAGATAATTTTTTGTTGTATTATATTGTTGTTATTTAGGTCATAGGTGCTAATAGTTTTCTCGTGTAACCTTTCACAGGTCAAACAGTATAATTTAGTTTTTTTTAATCTTCCTAAACAATTATATTGTGTTACACATTTAAATTGAAAGGGAAAACTTCAATTTGCTAATCACCATATTGTCATCTACTTCTTTCTTGTTTGGCAGAATAATAATTTGGAAAGAGTTATAAACATTTGGCTTTTAAAATTTAAAAGGTCACCTTTCACTTTACACATATACGTGACTGACGAAATGCTTATAAGCGTTTATTTTATGATATTTATAAAAATCTAGAAAAACAAGTTATAGGAAGAAATAAAATACATTGGTTGATGGAATTGTGTGTTTGTAGACCTGAATCGGGCTCTGATGACAATGCTAACCCAAGAGCTGAAACGGCAAGTAGTGAACAACTCATGGACAATCACAGGTAAAAAAAAAAATATTTCTGGCACCTTTCACTTTGTTAAAAAGCTATTTATTAAAGGTGTGTTAGTAAGATTCATTTTATAACTTTTGTTTCGGTTAAGATTGTGAAGAAAACATAAAAGTATGATCATAGAAGTGAACTCTATGAGATAACCTATTTTCATTAAAAGTACATAATACCATACACTAGCAGAAAAACATGGTGTGGTGTATCCTTGGAGTGCATTGCTACCCCTGGCATTTATTTTATTTTCTTTAAAGAGACCAAAAAAATCTCTTTATTCAATTTTTTCTGAGCCAGTTTTTGGTAGAAATTTTAAAAGATTTAAAAATATCAACCCAAATTTTTAATTTCCGGCTTTGTGGCGCACATGGTCATACACAGGAGCTATTAATTTTTACATGTCAGACCTTTGTGTGAGGTAGATATTGTGCATTGCTCATTACAAACACACACAAACACACTATTTTATTAAAATAGATAAATTATGGTAATCAGTGTAATGGAATGGTTTTCCTCCCAAACTTTTATAAAAAATTAACCCCATTACATAAGTTGACTTCCAAATTTCATTGGTAAAATTCGATTGTACAAAGTAAGCTAATCCGGGGAAACGTAAAGAAGTTCTGTTTGTATGAGGGCTACCATTAGTTATGTATGCAGCAGAAACATGGCCATTGGATGTAAAAGAGACCAAGAAAATGGAGGCTTTAAGGAAAAATAGGATTAGAAATAAAGTTTTCTGGGATAAATTTTGTGTAGTGTGTACATGGGATAGTAGAAAGCAAAGTTGAGATGGTATGGTCATGTAATGAGTCATGTAATGAGAATGGAAAAGGATAGGATGCCACTGAGAACGATGGCAATGAAGTATGTAGGAAAATACCACAAGGGAGGCCAAGAAAGAGATGTGAGGAGCAGATAACAGTGAGTGTACAAGTGAGAGGAAAAGGCTGGAAGCAAGTAAAGGAAGAATAGAGCAAGATAGGGATATTTTATTAAACTGGCCCAACCACGGTCTGGAAGCAGTTAATGATGATGAATTATTTAATCGGTGAAACTTTATAATTGTCGAGCCAGATTTATTTTAAAGCAAAATCGAAATTTCAAAGCTTTGCATACCCCTGATTACAATATAACATAGCATAAGTTGAGATATTGAGAAATGATAATTAAATTTCTTCTAGAGGTAGCTATTACCTATTTTTCAAGTTGCAGTATTGTCAAGTTGAAACATGTTTTGCCTCATGTTGAAGCTCAAGAGTCATATTTTGTTGGTAGGTTTCTGTCTAGCCAAGGTCTGGTTGCTGACAGCAATACTGGTTCTGGGGACCAGGCAGAGGGTCCTCCATTACCGGAGCCTTCTCCCCAGGAGAACGGACCTGTACTCGAACCCCCCATCTTAGATGGGTCTACCGATGTGCCAGCCAAGTGAGTGAGTCTGTTGATGTCTTGTTCAAGTTAGCTGCTCAATTTTTGACGAACATTTAGATTGGTTAACTTTAAATTAATATGAGTGTACTTCAAACTTCCCTTTGTACTTCAAAGCTTGCATTCACCACCATGTATATGTTTTACCCCTTTATTAGGGAGGTGCAAAGTTCATATTTTAGATTTGAAGCAAATGTTGAAAATCTGGTAAAGGGTGTGCGCGACCTGGGGCTTACAGACTGTTCTAATGTGACAGTGAAAACTGAGAGTTCTTTTCAAGATATTGGGGTATGTAAAAGGTCTAATGAACAACAAACAAACAAGAAGAAGGTTTCATGTTAGCAGGGCTACCAAGAAGGTTTCAAAACATGTCCCTTTTCTTTCAACTTTAAATCATGCTTCCCCACCCCACCCCCTTCAAATCTCCTCTACTCCCCTTGACATAGAGGCTGGTTGCATACCTGCTAAACAAAGATGGCAAATGACAAGCATGCCGAACTCACTCTGCTGCTGTTATTTTCATAGCTGAGTTAAAAGTTTCTGAAGCTACATAGACCCCTAATATTCACTCAGTAATATTTTCTCCCTTAGATTAAGTTAGTATTAAACTTGTTTAAACACACATCAAGGCTCATTTGTTCTATTCTAGGAGTAAGTCTGCGGAAGGGAGCTCCCCCCCTACCTCTATCGCCACAACTACAACTACAACCATCCCTAATGGGCCGGTCTGAATCAATTCTCAAAGCCTTGAAAAATCAGGCCTACCCAAATTGTCATATCAAACTAACTGGTGCGATGGAAAAAATAAATAAATAATAAAGACAAATTGGGGCTGTATTCCTTTGTGAAGATTGTAACAATGCTGTGGTATTTAAGTGCTCCAAATGTTCCTTTTGAGGTGCTCAATAGTGCAAACACTTAATACAAAAAAATAATAATATAGCATACTAGTATTACGCCTGTCCTGCTGGCAGAGTCGCTTTGTGACTTTTTTATTCTGACAAGTTAAAAAAAGTATTCTCTCAATATTATATATAAATAAAGAAATGATTATTCGAGTTGTTTAAATCTTCTCCTCCCTTTGTATAAACTTGACTGCTAAATGTTGGTGTGGGTATTAAAATGAAGTATTAAATCTTTATTTGCACAGAACTATACATAAAGAGTATTGATACATCTTATTACCGCAAAATGTGCAATTACACATTTAAACAGGGCTGTGGAGTCTGAATTGGAAGCAATTTTGGGTTGAGTCAGAGTCGGTAAAAATGTACCAACTCCATCTTCAAAATAAAAACTTATAAATATATCTTTTTTGTTATTGTTAAGGACCAAAATTTGTAATTTGTATAGACAATCTTATTTAAATATATATTCACAATGCCAAAGAACCTTCCCATGAAGAAATCTGTATTGGAGCATTTTATTATAGTCAATTTGTTATTACTAATTAATATACATTAACCAGATATAAAGAAGTCGGAGTTGGACAGTAGAAATGTTAAAAGTCTAAGGCTTGGGTTACCGACAACACGGCCCTGCTTTTAAATGAGCTCAAATTGTTTTGTACTTTTTTTTTTTAATAAAGAATCTCATTTGGTGGATTAAATGATTGTCACAATGAACACATGCAATGTATGACATTTTATATTAAGTTGTAGTCCGCTCACGCACTGATTAAAGACTTAATAAATGGTTTTCTTTATGACATGTTGCTGCAGGTATATTTTTTTTAACTTATATTTTGCTTAGGTATTATATAAAATTGTATGTGATGAATGTTAACTTAGGGAGATATGTATATATGAGAGTTGTGTTAAACTTATTTTAAAGGAAAACGTGTAATTGTACAAATAGTTAATTAGTTGAGTTTGAATAACAATCAAATACAAACTATAAGTGACTTGCTCACCAGTTGTTACAGTTCGAATTGAGTAATAGTTTTTGTCAACATCGGGTTAAAAGAAAAGTGTAATCTTCGTGTGAAATTGCTTTCCATAAGGCTGGGTCCTTTATTACACGAAGAGAGAATTTCAAGTTGCTGGTATAAAATTGTATTGTTAAAAAAAAAGTTGCAAGAGTAATCACACAGTTAAAATGATGATAGTGGAATACAGACCTATTGACAAAATTCTTTGTTGTATAGTTTGAATAAATGTAACTTGAATAAATATGGTTTATTATTAAGCACATAGTTCTTATAATGGTGTATAAAAGAATTGTTGCAATTGAAGCAATATTATTATTAGAATTGTTGATTCATTCACATTTTATGCTTCCATAATCAGATTGGAATTTTTGTAAATTTTTTACCATTTGTAAATGTGGAAAAGTATGTCATATTGTGCGAAGTATGTTTAGCCCTCCCTTATTATTTCTTCAGAGGGTTAAGAATCGCAAAAGATTGCAATAAATTTTAAAATAATTATTTTATGCTTTCTTAAATTTATGATATTCTTATAATATAGTTCAGGGGTTTCCAATTGTCAGCCTGCAATGCCTTTTCTTTTTGCGGCCCACAAAGTTTTTGAAAAATTAATCTTCTGTGGTTAAATTGTGTTTTATCTGCGTGGGCAAAATCTATACTGATACTTATGTTTAATTTCTTCTTTACATCTGCTGTATTATATTAACATCAAAGATGTATATATTTTTAGCCTGAAAAATTGTTTAATATTAGCTGTGTGCAAAGCTTTGAAAATTCATTTGTATTGACTTTGATTTGAAAGTAAAATTCCAGATTTGACAATTATGAAGCTTCGTCATAAAAAAATTATTAAAAGATAAAATACACATTTATGTTTATTTTTATAAATTATACTTAATACCTAAATTTACATAGTATGTAAAGTATAATATTTTTATCCAACATCATTTTTTTTAATACTTAAACTTCAATTTTGTTTTGTGAGTATTTCATATTATTTGAATTGAAATAGTAGAATTTGCACCTTATTATTTAATAGGATTATTAAATGTTTCAATTACTTGTCCTCATTTTTGCATAACTTGATCAAATTTAGCCGATTATGATGCCAAACTCTTAGATTCTACTGTGGCCCTCACACACTTTTTAAGTTGGAAACCCCTGATATAGTTGTTTGTAAAAAAATGTGAGCAATTTATTAAAAATATATTTTTACACATTTACAAATTGCGGTTATTTGTGTCTTAAGAGCGAGATAGTCCTTTTATTGTCCTATGTATTTTCTGTTACGTTCCCGCATTTCCACTGCATTAGTATGTTTATAACAAAGACTGGTCATTGTAAAGAAAACATATACAAAATAAATAAATTTGCAAGTACAATGTATGTGTATTACTGATTTCTCTTGTCTATTAATATTAACATATATTTTTTAGATAGGATCCACAAATTCATAATGATATTCTAGATTCGATAAAAACAAATTTTTCCTCCATCATAATTATGTTGAATTGGACTTTTTGGTCTATTATAGTACTTTGTTTATTAATGAGGAAGCACAATGATTTTATACTGGAAATGAATAAAAATAAAGAAAAATAAACTAAATCAAAAATTGGAAAAAAATGTTGAAGAGCAAGGCTTACACACCTCCAAGAAAACTGTTGGCCTCAAAATTTACAATTAAAACAGAACAAAGTACATGATTATGAAATTGTTGGGGTACATCTCACTTCAACAGACAAGAGTATAACACTTGGAATATGGCAGCATGGCTAGAGGTACATCATGGTCACCTGGATATTGTTGCCTCGGTCTTGATTTTATTTTTCTTTGATTCTGTAGTTGCCTGTTCAAATTGTTACTGCATCATAGTTTGTTGCGCGGGTAGGAACCTATGGCCTGTTTGTGGCTGGGTCGGGCATTTGAGGATGAACCAGAATGTTGTGGGGATAGAGGGGTGATTTGTGGAGTACTGTTGAGAAGTGACGAGGGATATTGTAACTTGTGTTCAGGATACATCTGAGTTTGTCTAGTCCATAATAGTGGGTGGTGAGCGATATGTCATTGGAAGGGTGTTTCTTGACAGGCCTCTGGTTATTTGACTTGAGTGTGTGTTAAAGGTATCCTCGGGCTGTAAAAGCCTTGAAACATTGTTGACAGTGCTTGTTAAGATAATTTTCCTCAAAACATATACATTTGGATCTGGTAGTTAGGCTTTTGGGTAGAGAGTGTTTAACATGAAGAGGATGGGTGCTTTGGTGTGGATTGTGGCGATTCAGTTTCCCTCATGAAGGTTTAGTCCGAGAATATGGCATGGTGATATGAAATGTTCCAGGGGAATCTGAGGGTGCTATGGTTATTTAACCTGTTTAAGAACTGTAATAAATTAGTTTTGAAGATGTCAATAAATCTCACCCAGGAGAGCTGTTGCAAGGGTTATGTTTGCAAAAAGTTGGTCTCAAATTTTCCCATTAAAAAGTTAGCGTAAGAGGATCCAAACGTTTACCCATTTTCATTCTTCAGATTTGGAGGTAATGTGTGTCCAGGAAGAGGAAATTGTTTTTTCAAGTTTGGGGCAAGCGGATTCCACTAGAAAGGTGGTCGTTTGTCCAGAAAAATGTTTCGTCGCAGAAAGTCCTTGGCTGTGGGATATGTTGGTGTAAAGTGAATTGATAAACATGGTGATGAATGCATTGGTTAGAGATTTTGTTTTTAATGTCTTGTAAGTGGTTTATACTATGGTTTGTGTCCTTAATGTCTGAGAGAAGTTCAATGGTTGAAGATTATGTCCATCAGTTCCGAAATGTGTTAGGTGGGGGTCCCACAGTAAGCGACAATGAGGTGGCCTGGTGGAAGTCTTTACTTTTTGTAAATTTTATGCAGGAGATAGAAAGTGGGTGTAAATCGATCAGTAGGTTTGAATAGCTCTATTGATTTGGTAAAGGGGCCCTGATATGGTCCATGAACTTGTAAAAAAGGGGAAGCACCATTTGGAGGGTGGAGTGACCTTCAATACTGGAACTGCTATCTTATTCTGACCTTGTTTGGACTGGTTATTCTCAAAGAAGTATTTGAGGCTCAGGTTCCTGACATTGGTAGTAACATGTTCCACCATAGCGAACTGATCAAAAGTTAGTTGAAGATGAAAATGTTAGGCTTCTGGATAAAACGTCTATTTCATTTGGAGTAAATGATTTGTCGTGACTTGGTTGTTAGTTTGTCCTAACGCATGCATTAGTGTGTTAAGTAATAAATAACTGATTATTTATCCTATAATTCAATATAATATATGGTAGTAAGACGCGGTGCTAATAATAATAATAATATAATATAAATACAACATTCTATCCATCTATCATAAGACAAGACAAGTTTGAACAGGCAAGCAAAAAATAAATCAAGACCCAAACAACAGTAGGCCTACCTAATCATGATCTACCTATAGCCATCTGCCATGCTGCCGTATTCCAGTTGGTTTACTCTCTTCTGTGGTAGATAGGGACTGATGTACCTCAAAAACATCATAATTATGTGTTTTGTTGTGTTTTTAATTGTGAACTTTGGGGGTCTACAGTTTTTTGGTAAGTGTTGAGGCCTTGCTCTTCTATCATCTTTTCAGAGTTTAATTTGAAATAGCCGTTTGGCGCCATTTTTCTTTGAAAAAATAAACTATTGAATGCAAATTTAATTAAGAATACCACCCTGTCCATGTAGGCTAAATATTTATATCATGTAACCACTTCCAAAAGTGTGAGAAATTTATGTTTAATTTAAAATGGAATAGTTGTATTTATGTAGTGGCTTTCTTATTATTATTATAAATATATATAATAAAGGCAAAAAAGCTGAAATATTACTCTGTGTGTGTGTTTGTTTGAGAGAGAGAGAGCGAGTGAGACAACATTATTTAGCACCACGTCTTACTACACGTTCGAGTAATACTCCTATTTACCAATTATACTAATGTGTCAGGGACTAGGAAAGTTTCATTTGCATGGAGGGTGAATGGAAAATCATTTTGGGGAAAACCCTCCGTGCACCCGACCGGGATCAAACACTTATCTCCCTGTCTTCGGCAGTCCAGTTTAATTCGAGAGTAGCACGTTAGACCGCAAGGCATTGACATAGAACGGTTAGAACAGCAAGGTCTATTTTCGGATGACCGCAGGTGTCTTCTTGACCGGAAGGAGATTCACCCGCTCTAGGTGTTAGACTCGTGGAGGTCCTTATTACTGGTATACGGGAGTCATGAGTGGGAGAATTGGTTTAATAGAGGGGGAGTGGTGATGGGTTGGGGGGTGATAACTGGACCTCATAGGGTTGAGGGGGAAAGATGACTCAGGTGGTGAAAGTAGCCGAGGTTCTGTCTGATGGTTGGAGTAACATTAAGAGAGAGGGGTGGAGTCGAGGAGGGGCGAAGGACAAGGGTGATCCTGGTGGGAGAGAAAGGTGAGTAGGGTTTCTTAAAGTGGAAAAAGTGAGGGAGGTGGCCGGGTTAGGTCACTCCGAAGTTCAACTATGGCCTGCAAAGAAGGTAGTGTAATACCTGGGGTGTTGGGTAGGAGTGGTTTCCAGTTGGGGAGGTACTCTGGAATGGTCTTACTTTCTCTGTCCGGAACATTGGGTGTAACCCATCAGATGTTGGGAAGAGACGGATGGATGGAGCTGGGCAGATATCATGGAATAGGAGAATGGTGTGAGGGTAAAAGGGAAGAGCTTGGCGAGTGGAATGGATCTCGTGATAGGGGGAGGGGAATAGGAAGCTTGGCAAAGAGTCGTGGTGAGCGGAGTGAAGCTGGAGTCAAGGGAAAGGTGAGTAGGAAACTTGGTGAACATGAAGCTTAAGCATCGGTGGAAAAAGATAAACCTAGCAGTTTATATGGTTTTATTATCAATAAACGGTAAACATAAACACGAAAACATGGGAAACATAAAAGGACAAACATTAACACCAGCCCCGAAGGGCTCTCGAAAACGGACACGACATAGGGATACGAACAATCACAACATGAAAGGATTTGGCGGCCTCGCGGCCTGAAAATTACCACTATAGGTATGGGGTGGGAAAATTTTCAAAAAACCCACCCCATCGCTAGTAAAGGGTCGCCATGACCGTAGGGAAATACAGAACGTACAGAGGAAAGGGAAAAGACAGAATACAGTGAGGGGGGGAACGAGAAACGGAAGAAAAAAACACACAAAGATGTTGGTAATCAATCTCTTTTCTTGATGTCGGATGTGACCAAAATAAACACCCAATAGCTCGCCTAATATTGATAAGAGTAAACATAAATATATTTTTAAAATGTAACTTAGGCCAGTGTCAGCCCGTGAGTTTGAACACTTGGGGTGCTGCTTGGGTTATACGTAAAGAAGGGGGCAGGAGGGAGATTAATTATCTTACTACAGCTTAATAACTGTTTATTTCCACTTTTAAAACAAGACTTGTGATTTTAGGACTATAGCCAAATGAGTAAATTAGCTAACCTATTTATTAAATTAAAAAAATCCATTTTTTACTGAATGAGAAGTTTATTTTGTTATTGTTGACCAGTTATATATATATATATATATATATATATATATACATATGTATATATTATATATATTATTTTCATTGTTAAAGAATGTCATTTTTATCTACCAAATATTATTTTTCTTTGTTAAACCAATATGTTATTTATTTTATTATTGTTACTGCAGCCAGGGCCGGCCTCAGGATGGGGTGAGCGGGGTGCCATGAACTAGGGATGCCTGAAGCAAGTGATGTAAAATGGTAAGGCCCTTAGCTCTCGTCCATTTCATTTACATATATTAGTCTGCCATTGTTTATTTTGTTAATTTAATACCATTCTTAACCCAATAAATTTATTATGGCTGTAATAGGCTTGCAAGTGCCCAATAAATATAATATTCAAAAACATTTAGTAACATTTTATATATAATTCTACCAAAATCCCCCCTTTAGTTTATTAGCAAACATGTTAATATAATCAAGATACTGAGAGTACTAGACTTAAAGTATATTATTGTATTACAATCAGTTAGGCCTATTTTAATAAATAGCCTTCAGTGTCTTCAATGTATTATTCTTTTCTAGGCCTAATTTAATCTCTATAAAACTATCAAATGTTTAATTATAAGAAGGTGTGGGGCTTAATGTTAATTATAAGTTGTCCAAACCATAACCAAAGTTGTAAGCAATATATGTTTTAAATTTCAATCATTAACTTTATTATTAGGCCTTTAACTTTTAAATCTAGTAGTTTTCATTTTTGTAAAGTCTTTGTTGGAATCTTAGCATCATTTAAATTTATTTCTTTTAACTTTCAATTTTAAGCATCGTGCTATTTTATTTTATCTGAACCCGGAAGCTGTGAGATGCACCTGTAGCTTGCACGTGCGGTTTCACAGTGGAAAGGGGAGGTTTGGCGTGAACAAGCTAGCCAATCAGCACATCTAATTTAGCGTCTGTTTTTGACCTTATGTGGAATGGAAGTGCCAGACGCGACACACTTGCCGGTTATATTCGAACTGATAATACCTTTATTTAGAAGCACGAATAGTCGAAAACACACTCATGGATGAAAGTAACTTGCATTTTAAAGGCTTGGAACTCTGGGAAGTATGAAAACATTTCAGGCGTATCCTACTAAACATGGAAAAATCTCCGTCTTCAAAAAATATATTACAACAACTAGAGGAAACAAATATGAGCACTACTTTCCCCAACATCTGGGTGTAATTTCGTATATTGCTGACTATGCCAGTGACGGTTGCTCGTGATGAACGCAGATTTTTAGAGCTAAAACTGGTCAATACTTATCTTCGATCTACTATGACCGATGAAAGGCTCTCATCGTTAGCAAAATTATTCATAGAAAATGACCTCCCGCAAACTTGACCTTGCTTCAACTGTGACAAACCTCGCCAAGGTGAAACCCCGGAAAGCACTTTTTTCTTCTTTTTTTTGTTGGTAAGAAAACACTGTGAGCTAAAGGAACAGAGCCTGCCAAGAGTTAAATATCATCCACGAGTCTGATTTTGAATATTTAACATGAATGCATTGTATTTTACATTACGGACTAAGGTACATTCCATTCTATATTACGTTGTTATTGAATTGTGCTTGTATGAATGCCAAACATTTGTGTTTGGTTATATTATTTTTGCTTGAACTGCATTTTTTTTTTCTATTATCTAAAAATATATACACAAAGTAAAAAATATAGAAATGGGGGAGAGGGCACACATTTTATGTTTCTCACTACGGGTGCTGGCTGCTGTAAGGCTGGGCGTGTACAACAGGGTCTTAGTCAAGGTTTTGTTATGTCTCTATGGTTATTTAATGTATTCATGGATAAGTGTGTGAGAGATGACTGTGAGGACGCGGTAGGTGTACACATAGATCGTGTGAATGTGAGAGTGCTGCTATATGAAAATGATGCCATACCAATTGCTAAGAGTAAAATGGACTTATAGATTGCAGTAAATCGTTTGATTGTAGCGACAAGCAGAATGGATTTTCGTATAGATGTATCCAAAATTAATGTGATTTTTTTTATGAGGCTGGATCAGAAAATGATGGTCAGCTTAGTATAAATGGAAAACTGTTAGAACAAATGAATGATTTTGTGTATATGTGCAGAATAGTATCTAAAATTGGAAGGATGGGTGATGAAATCTACAGATGGATGAATGCATCTCTCGGGAGTCTTTGGATTATGTGTACTATTACAAAGAATGAAGTGATATAGAAACAGGCAGACGACCGATGGCCGTATATAAAAGTATGGTGACACCAACATTGTTCTATGGATGAGAAGCGTAGGTTTGTCAGAAAATACACAAAAGCAAGGTAATTGTGGTTGGAATTAGATATCTAAGAAATATACGAGGAAAAACTCATTTGACTAAAGTCAGTAATGAATGAGTGTTGAAGGAGTGCAGTTTCAAAGGAAATACAAGAGGTCAATGTAAAGAAGCGTATTAATTTAGTTTGGGCATTTGAGAGTACGAGTATGGATTGAATGAAAAAACAAATTTATGAAGTTAGAATGTATGGATCAAAAGGAAGGTGTAGGCCTCTTAAGCCATGGCTAAATTTTGTAAATGAATGTGGGACAAAACTGACACATTTAGAGTTTTTAGATTAAAAGATCATGTACGATTCGTTGTAAGGATGTTGTTCAAGCGAATGGAGTATGCAAGGATAGGTAAGTGGGAAGAAAGCATATTATTCTGGTACGAAATAAAGCCTTACAGGTTGGGATTCTTACTAAAATCAGGGTATAGTAGATACCGTACTTCTTACAAGCCTATAACCTAAACTATCGTTTGAAAGTAATACACAAAGTATATCATTCAAATAAATGTAATACAGTTTTTAAAAATCTCATTTCAATATATTTATCGAACTTTTAACATAAAATGGTTTCTGAAAGCAATATACAAAATATGAGCTAACTTTAAAAAATATAATATAATCTAAGTGACCGTTTGAACTCATGGCAAGTACACTAAGTTTGTCATTCAAACAAATTTAATCAAGTTTTAATGTACCTTGTTCATTATATTTATCGAACTTTCAATATAATATGGTTTCTGAAACAAATATACAAACTTATAGACAACTTTAAATTTAAGTGTAGTATTGGTAGACTGTAAAAAACATGGATGATAACTTCATATCTAAATATATTAAATATTGTATTCGTATGTGTACAGTATTACTTATAAATTGTATTGTATATCCTTTAATGCAAATGTTTCTTCAGGCAAGTGTGGTATAATACTTTATTATTTTCAAATAACACTTTTATTCATCAGATACATGTTTTCGCATAAGAAAATTAAAACAAACCCGTTAACTCTGTCCCACCACAATGAATCAGACGATAAAATTGAGCGTCACGCTTTGGTCTTTGGCAATGCGTATGTAGTCTTTTATGTCCATCCAGTATACAATAGTGATCACTGTGCTACATAATAGCACGTATTAAAAAAAAAGTTGGTGATAATGAAAATGAGATATTTTCTGATAATGACCCACTTTATCAAATCTTACATTATGGTATTACCATCTTAAAAGGTCTAACCACCTTTTTTAATTAAAACTAAGCTTTGGACCAAAATATTTAAATAACAATTAGTCCAAATCACTTATGGTTTTTCAAACTATATACAAACATTGTTAAAAATTTAATTTTTATTCATCAATTAAAATTAAAAAATCAAGTTTCACAATAAATTTTAAATTGGAATTTTTTAAGAACATATTTGTTATTGAAAGTAAAAACATTGGCAGATTTTAAAATGATATAGGTATTTATATATCTTCCACGCAAAATTTTGGCTTAAAGTTTAATATTCAAAACAGCCCTCCTCCTCCCTCTTTATCAACACTTTTATTTGAAAGCAATATTTTAAAATAAGACTACTAACTGCCAAAACTAGCAATTGTCCTATCTGTTGGTAGATATAGCAGCTACAAGACTCCCCACACCCATCACTCTACCCAGTTAGCTGAAAAAGAGCTCTTCTATAACGCACACTTCATTCGTGGGCACACTGAGATGCTGCCATATTGTTCATTATATGCCATATTGACCGTTTACATTTTTATTCTTGTGGGTGGTTAGGGTTGTTAAGAGTATCAATGCATTTGTCCCAGCTTCCTACAATGGATGTCATTTTTAGTGTCAAACATACCGTTTAGAAACTGTTAGCAAAATGATTACGTGCTGAAACATGTTATATTTAGTGAGATATCTCAAATATATTTATGTGTTTAAATTTTCTTCTTCTTTCGAAATGTTTTAAAGATGAGAAATTTATTAAGGGTGTCAAAGTGAAAGAGATTTCTGACTTTAAACTTTGTTTAGTCTGATTCATATTATCTAACTTGTTACCGTTATGCAATTGGGCTACTCTAATCTCTTTTTTTGAAAAAATCCAATGAGACCCACATTTTACAGTTTGAAGGGAGCCCCAAATTGCTAGGACCGGCCCTGCAATCATTGGTTCTTCAGTCAGTGCATATAAAACAATCTTGACTGAGCCACAGAGATTGGACAATAAAAATCCATTTCATTTTGTTAAGTGACTTACAGGCGCTAGTTACAAAATATAGAATCGGTGTTAAAAGAACAAACTTTGAATGCATTTATTTAGTGTTTCTAAATAATTATTTAATAATATGATCTTAATATTTTTGTTAGTAGATATTGAAAGTAATATATTGTTTTGGAAGTTTTGAATAAAACCATTACATGATTAACTTAATTTAAAATAATTAATTAACGCCATAGTCTTTAAAATACTGAAATCGTTATTAGGATAGAGTTCTTGAATGGCATGGCTTTTTATTTTAAACCGCCGCGAGGAAATATTTCCCTACATAATTTACGAGAATGTATTGAACAAAGAATCAAACTTTTATCATCTCTTGACTTGTTGAAAACCGGTGAAGAAATACATTTTAACATTGAATACTTGATGGAAGGTACAGCTTTGGATAGGACAGGCCATTTTGTCTTGAGGTAATTTTAATCACAATACATTTTTATTATAGGGAAGTCTTATTTTGCTAATACGCTAGTTTCGTGTTGATCTAGACTGTCGAGGCCGGGAGATCAAGATTTGAATCTCGGAAGAGTGAACTGGGAGTGGTTTTTCCTAAATGGTTTTCCGCTCTTCCTCCACGTGAATGCGGGTTCACTTCTTCTATATTACATAATACTTGGGCGGATAACCCGAACGGTTAGTAAAACGTGGTGCTAAATAAATAAAAAAATAAGGATGAGAGAGTGGACCCTAATGAATGAGAGGTTTGATTGCAACAAGCTCTACCATGGACGAATTTTAATATATTTATATATACATATACATATATATTTATTTATTTTCCAATTTAAACATGCATTACAATAAAACAGCCATACTTTCAACTAAGTTATTCTTATTGAACCTTCAATCAAACTTAAATTAAATTTAGGAATGGTAGGGCCTACCTACCATTTGTCCAATTTTCGTTTTTTCTTTCTTTTAAATTAACAAAATATTGATATTTGCAATACATTTACATGAACATAAAAACATGGGAAATCTAATAAAACAATTTTTTTAAATTAAATAAGAAAAAGATTCACCCACCTAAGTGACATTTAGGCTATTTTGTTTAGCATAGCCTTGAAAGCTGGAATTAAAGATTTATCGTGTACATCCATGTATAGCATAGGCCTAGTAATATAATTAATATACATCGTTAGGCCTACATGTACTTTCTAAAAAAAAGTCATTTGATTAAAAATGCATGAACCATCTGTAACTGTTGCACATTTCAACTAAATTAATCAAAACCACCAGCAAAAAGTCTGACTAATACATATTGATGATGTCATGGAAATAAGACAATATCTAGTTTATATATTCATTAGCTGTAATAATACTTTTCTCAGCACAAATAAGTTAAATTTTTAGTTACCTATTATAGATAAAATAAACTTACTGGTAGACTTCTCGGTCCCGGCACAGATTTATCTGATTACCAAATCCTTCCTTCACCTCTGACAAGACATCTTGTGAATGTGAGGAATGCCANCCGGCACAGATTTATCTGATTACCAAACCCTTCCTTCACCTCTGACAAGACATCTTGTGAGTGTGGGGAATGCCAGGCCTCCACCGTGGTTCGGATCCCACGTTAAACTGTAGGTCCTCCATTTCATCTCACAATCACCCTACCATTACACATTAGCGTAAGTGCGTATAACCCGAACGGGTAGTAAGACGCGGTGCTAATAATAATACTGGTAGACCTACTCACCCACTTTATGGCATTAGGAATTCGATAATTCATTGCCGCATTTACAGAAATACACCACCTTTTTCCTATCCTGAGCTAGTTCTTTCCAGTCCACCTCATTACACCCTATTTCTTTCAAGCATATTCTAATGTTATCCTCTCATTTGCGTCTAGGTATTTCCAATGGTCTCTTCCCATTGGGTTTGCAAGCTAATACCTTAAAAAAAGGTTCTAGAATCTCACATTCCCGCTGCATTTCCTGCACACTGAAATCTTCAAGGCTTTATTATCTTAACAATGTCTTGTTATGACTACAGGGTATGTAACTCATCGTTAAGTAAACTCCCTTCATTCCCCAATAGCCTCATCATCTAATGACGTCATAGCCATTTTAGTGTGCAAGACCATAACACACAGGATCATGGGAAAGTTACATAGTCTAGGTTTATCTTCAATAGTTACATTCTAAAAGTGATTTTGAATGATTTGTTGAGAGGTTTGTTTGGATGTAACATTTATTAAGAGTTTTCAAAATGGGACGAATAAAGCGTACTATTGCCCAAATTTCTAGTGCACCATCTTGCCATTACTATGAAAATTGACAAGATTATGTTATTCTAATTTTTGTAAGGATTTTTGGAGGAAAAATAAAATAAATATAGGCCTAAAATATTATTTATTTATTTCACAGTATCAGCAGCACGGAACCCCCTTAGGCTTGGTTCCCTAGAGGCAGCCACGTCTCATTGTAATTATATGTTTTGTTTCTTACAGATTGATTGCCCTGTCTTCATTAGACTTTCAAGATTTCTTTATTTCCTCCGAGAGGGATTTGTTTGAACTACGATTGAATCATCTTAAAGTTAAAGAATTCTTGTTATTGGCGAGGACAGTGATACGACATGCTAATGAAAGTGTAAATAAACTATTACAAGTTTCAGATAAAAAAACACATGAATTTTTACTAACTTTAACTTATGTTTTACAAGAAATTGTCCTTTTGGCCAACCACACGTTCAACGCTTTACACAGTGAAGACTGTACCAGTCATTATGTCACAAGTAAGTATGTGTGATTACAGATAGTAAAATAATTGTTTCAAACATATTGTTTTCAAGTTTGTTAAATAATAGTTTAGGTTTTTTTAGTCATATATATTTTATAAGGAGGGGGAAAAGATGGCGTTTAGCAACTTAGGAAACGAGCAAATATCAGGGAATTTGCTTGGTCAAGGAAAAGTAAGGGATTTTTATCACATTTCTGGAATTTTTATATTTTCACTAAAAAAAATACACAACCTTTATTTTCAACAGCAAATAACGTTTTTCTTAATAAGTCTTTTCGTGAATCTCTTTTGACACAGTTATCCCTTTCAAACATACTAATTTCAATATTCTCAAGGTCAAGATGTGATTTTTGTGTCATCTTTAGTTAAAGTTGAGGCTTGGTTACGTACATGCACAAAAATTCAATTAAGTTACATTGCAGGAAAAAGAAACTAATAAAGAATGTGCCTCACAAATATGTTTAACTGTGCTGGTATAAGGTGCTCTTTTAATGGCTCAATATGATCCCGCAGAAATCTAAGCAAGATCACACTACCCAATAGCTCATTGCATAAGGCGGGAATAGTTTAACCACTTCATAGAGTGACACAATATATGTAGAAAAATATTATTACATTAAGTTGCGAGCTTCATAAAATAATGTTTGTAATAGACTAAGGGCCAGTTTCATAGTCAGACTTGGTACTTCTCAAATGTAAATACAAGACAACACCTAGCTAAGCTTGAATGGAATGGGCCACTTTCACATACAATACTGCCCCATTCCATTTTGGTCTAGGTAGGTGTTGTCTTGTATTTAGTATAACACCACACTTAAGGCGTACCAAGTCTGACTATTAAATTGGTCCTTAATATCTTCACTTCACATTCATTACCGTTTCCAGTCTATGGTCTGGATCAGTTCTACAAGTCATATATTTTTCCACTACCGACTGGATAGGCCTGTTGTAAATTCATATAACTTATAATCTAATTGTAGTTGCATATAACTTATAATCTAACTTAAGAATGATGATTAGGATAGGCAAAATATCCAGTCCCAGGCCATTGACTTATCTTTGTGTAAGAGTAAAACCATATTTCACCAATAATAAATTTTTTGGCCATGCTGGGAATCGAACCTTGGACCCTTAGCTCAGTAAACAGCTATGCTACTGATGGAGCTAAGGTGTTGGATACCCTTAATATCTGAATATCTAAAAACATTTTGTCTCTGGGAAAAGTCATGAAATTTTAAATTAAAAAATAGTTTGGTTGAACACACAGAAAAAAAAGTCAACTCACATAATATGTTTATTTTGTGTCTATTTCCTGGTACCAACTTAAATCCTTTATATTACTAACCTTTATCAATCACACCCATATAACAACCAAATCACAATCAGCCAGTAGTTAAGTTATACTAGAAAAAATATGTTTATCTTCCCAAAACCCGCTTTAAGGAGATTTATAAATTTGAAAGTAAATTAAACTGGCGTTGGTACAAGTTTTGGAATATAATTGTTTGATTTATACTTCTATAGCTTTGATGGTCAAAAGGTACAAGGACCCGCCTCGGTGGCTTAGTTAGATAACATGCTACTTCGTGTAGAGCTAAACTGCTAAGGACAAAGAGATCGAGGTTCAAATCTTGCTCAGGTTAACTGGGGGTGGTTTTTCCTAAATGGTTTACCAATCTTCCTTCACACAAATGCAGATTTACTTCCTCTATGTTCAACATTCCCACTTCCTAAACCATTAGCATAATCAGTACTTAAGCGTATAACCTGAATGGGTAGTAAGACGCGGTGCTAGTATTATTATTATTATTATTATTAAATGGTCTAAGGCAGTGTTTATCAAAAGTGTGGTCCACGGCAACCTATCAAGTGGTCTGCAGTATCCTAGGAAGTTTCTAATAAAAACTAATCAAATAATGTTGATCACATATAATAGAAAAATTTGAAATGCAAAAAAGTATTTTAAATATGACATATTCATTTTATGCCCTATTTCTTTCCTTAGTAGCACAAGTCACATGGCAAAATAAATCTGTACCAACCTTTAGTAAATAAGTCTGGGCAATTATTTATAAAAAATTGTGAGGTTTAGTGTGTTAAATATAATCAAACTATTACTACTTAATAATTCAATGTAATTACATCATATTTGTTTTCAACATTAAATTTAATAAATCAATTTTAATATTATATATAAAAATAATTGCTTAGAAATAAAAGATATTTTTTGCATAATTTTCAACCCCAACTCCCCGTTCTCACAGGCCCCGGGTGCTCCCTCAAAGCGCGCTATTTCCATTTTGTGGTTCTATTTTATCACAAAATTTTTTATAAACACACTCACTTTGGACTGAACAGCCGATGACGGGGATATTGGGGTTTGAATCCCAATTTGGTGTGTTGAGGGTGGTTTTCTAAAATGGTTTTCCACACTACTGTGGGTATACTTATTCTAAAATCAACCTTCCTCATTCCTAACACATTAATGTAATCTGTACATATGCATACAACCAAAACAGTTAATGAGATGTCATTACAAAAAAAAATTTTTTTTTGTTTGTTTATATCATTCATTTTCTTGTTTAGAAAGAAACATCTTACAAGTTAGGCTATAAGAATCTGACAAATAACCTAAATTGGGGTTTGAGGAAAACCACATAGGCTAACTAAAAAATCTACACATTACCTTTTAGAATGTCCATTCACACAATAAAATTGTGAATTATTTGTTTATTTCCAGTACCATTCACGATGTGTTTACCATTTATTCATAAAAGAGAAGTCAATCTTCAGTTTGGGCAAGCTTTAATACCATGTGGAAAGTGGAAAAAATTACTTGTTTTGTTGTTTGAAAAACATTTGAAAGCAGGCATGGAAGAACTCGCCAAAACCAATTGTTTCAAAAAATCAATTGACGATCCTCGTATTGAAGCACTCGCTCGTGAAGTGGGCGCGAGGTTCAAAAGGAAAGATCACAAGTCGTTGACAGAGGAGATCCAAGCCTGTGACGTTGACAGAGAGAGCTATTTCTTCCCTCCCTGCATGACTCACTTACATCGTGAGCTGCGAGCGAAGCATCGACTCACCCATGAGTCTCGCCGCCTCTACACCTTGTTCCTCAAAGACATTGGGATGTCTGTTGGTGAAGCCATAAACTTCTGGGAGGAGGAGTACTCAAAACCTCACACCCACAATCATGGCGGCTGCACACACTCATGGCAGGAGAATGTCCGCAAGTATACTTATGGGATCAGGCACATGTATGGACTGGAGGGCGGGCGTTACAACTACAGGGGACCAAGCTGTGTGGGAATTCAGGTACCTTGATTGATTACTGCATCTGACTGCTATAACAGGTCTTGATTCCCATTATTCAACTGGTTTTGTTTATATTTTGTATTATTTGTGCCATATTTATTTTAATTGAGGATGTTGCCTACTTGTGACTTCATGGCAGTTTAGGTAAGATGTCTTATATTAATGAATTCGTGTTTTATTCTGTTAGTTTTAAAGATATAAAGTTAAAACAAAAATGATACATTCTTAAATAATTATAAAAATATTTCTACAATGTCACAAAATTATTATTTTAATCTTGAAGTAGATTTTTTGCTAACATATTTTTTATATATCATCTACAACTTAGAGAAACATACACCAGACCCACAGCCTCCAGGTTAAAATGGCGAGCTTAAGTCCTTCAACACGGGGATTGCTAAGTGCAGTCTCTACTGACATCATCAGTATCAAGCAGGCACTTATACAGTTTACTTTAAAGATGGCTTTACTTGAGAATATTGCCTTCTAGTGTCAAAAAATTGGCTTTCATTAAGCTAAGTTCAGGTAGCCTCACTCCCTTTCCATAAACCAACCCCCCAAACGAGCCTACTTAGAATGCTAACTACAAAGCAAACGTAGAAGAACACAACAGTCTTTTTTTTTTTTTGGAGCAAATAATTATCTAGTTGTAAAGAATTTTTAAATACCATCAACTAGTTACATGGTGTCTACTCGGCTTGACCAATGAATTTCCCGACAATTTCCCCTGATCATTTCATAAAATTACCGACTCAAAAGTATACCACAGCCTTCTATCCCCTCATCCCAACCCCTCCCCACACACATTTTATTTTATGAATAGTAATAAATCTCAACAAAGAAAACCTCTTTTCGCTTTATGAGGCAATTGCATTATATTTGGAAGAAGGTACAGGGAAGGTGGATAGAAACACATAAAAGGGACGAACACACTTTTCATTGTAAAAGCCATACTGTGTTCGTCCCTATTATATGTTTCTATCCACCTTCCCTGTACCTTCTTCCAAATATAATGAATAGTAATAAGTTTAAAAAAATATTTTTTTATTTGTACTAACATAGTCTACTAGGAATTATAAAATTAAAAACTATATTAAACAGCTACAAACAAAAAAAGACAGTTTGAATCACATTGTGATTTTTATATTTTGAGTACAATATCATTTTCCCAGATTTTTTTTTTTTGCAATTTATCAAATTCCCGTTCTCTCCCAACCACTTCAAATTACCTTACCGGCTAGTTCCATTTTTCCCCGATTTTCCCACATGGTAGTTACGTGTCAGGGGAGGTTTTTTTTAGTACAGTGTCTTACAACTCATTCAGGTTATATGCTTATATGTGCTAATTATACTAATGGTTTTAGGGATTTGGAAGGTTATATTTATAGTGCATTTCATAAATTTAAGGACACCACTAAAACCATAATTTCTTGTCCGGTCCTTCAACTTCTTCATTAAATGTTTCACCACCTTGTGATAGAACTTTAAAAATTGAGCCTTTAAAAAAAACAGTTCTGTATCTTTTTTTGGTTCTGATTTTATAGAAAAATTTTAGTTTCCATTAATGTATAAAAATTTCCTATTTTATTGGAGGAAAATTTTATTTTTCTACAAAACTATTTTAACTATACCAAAAGAATTTGGTGATATTAACAGCTCTACATGTGATTATTCTGAAAAAGTAGTTTGAAAATAATTTAGAGAAACTCACTGTAAATGGTTTAGGGGTTGGTTGATTTTTTTAATTTTTCGATTAATATGACTGAAAAACGAACTTTAAAAATGAAAAAAATAATAATTGAAGATTGCACCAAATCTTTTTTGATTGTGTCTTACCAACGGACTTTTAGAAAAGAGTGTCAGCACTACTGGAATCGATTTCTCCCCTCTTTTGTTGTTTGGTATCAGTTGCTTTTAATGTTCATTGTTTTCAGAGGCAAAACTTTTCTTTGTCTTGATTTTTGAAAATGGGAAAGAAAGGTGTTAATTTGGATGTGAAATGGCAAGCTATTGGAATGTGTACAAGTGGAAAAACTTATTGTGACATTGCTGAAGCATTGAACACTTCTAAAACTTGTGTGGGGCAGGTTGTGACAAAGTTTAAAAACATTGAAACTTATCATTGACAAGCCTCGGTTTGGGAGACCCAAGAAGACATCCCCACGTCAAGACTGAATGGTTATTCAGAAATCCAAGCTGAATCGCAATGCCAGCCTGCTAGATCTGGTTAGAGACATGAACATTAATCATGGTCTTAAGGGGAGTCCTTCTACAGTTTCACGACACCTAACACAAGCGGGCATAAATTGTCACTATGTTCTATGAAAGCCTCTTTTTAACTATGGTCATAAACATAAACACCATCAATGGCGTTATAAAAGGAGGAACTGGATGAAAGAAGTATGGAAAAGAGTAGTCTTCTCAGATGAGAGTAGATTTGAACTTTTTCCAAGGAAGAAAATTCAAGTTTGTTGAACCAAAACTGAGCGATTCCTTCCGGCATGTGTCACTCCCACAATGCAACAGCGGGGAGAGGCCATCATGGTGGGGAGTTGCATAACCTAGAGTAACTTGGGGCGCTGTGAATGATGTATAGCTGTATGAATAGTGAAGAGTACATTAATACCACGAAGGAAGTCATGCTGCCAAGTGTAAGGAATCTTCTTAAAGAAAGTTACATTTTCTAACAAGACAATGTGCTGTGTCACAAATCATGTGCATACACAGCATGGTTTGCTGTGAACAATGTTAAACTTTTGGATTGACCAACCCATAACCCAGACTTAAACCCTTTGGAAAATCATTGAAACTGGATGGGAGTGGAACTTGCCAAGAAGCCAGAACTCAAGACTTCATATTTCAGTGCTGTGGCAGTAGGTTACAAAGGAAAAGTGCACTAGGTTGATAAAACTCAATGCCCAACAGGGTGAATGAATGCTAGGAATTCGAAGGCGGCCCAACTTTATACTAAACTAATATTTTATGGTTTTATTATTGGTTTAGCTAATATTTTATAGTTTTAAGATTATTTTTTTTGTAAATTATAAAAATATATATATATATATTGCGATTTCTTAAAGAGATTTTTTTTTCCCTTCAAGTCCTTAAACTTATGAAAGGCACTGTAATGGAAGTGTACCTGTATTTGTATGGAGGGAGAGTGTATAAAACAACCCTCAGTACACCCGGCCGAGATTCAAACCTTGATCTCCACGTAATCGGCCGTCTAGCGTGTTAGACCATGCAGCCACCGAAGAGGGTGGGAAGGTTTGTTTATTAAAATGGACTAAAGTAGTTGGTACCTGCTTATTGTGTTCATACCACAATTTGAAAGTGGTAATATCACTGAGGACTGCAACTATCACTCCCCAGTGCCCAAGGGCTCAGCCTGGCTCAAGTAACGCAGCAAAACTCCTGTAAGGCCAAGTGTCTGGTGTATATCTTGTCTGTGGCCTTAGAACATTTTCACTCCAGACACCCGCCTCGGTGGCGTAGTTGGCTAACGCACTTGTCGTGTTGAGCTCGACCGCTGAGGACGGGGAGATCGAGGTTCGAATCTCAGTCGGGTGAACTGGGGTGATTTTTCCTAAAATGGTTTTCCACTCTCCCTCCAGGCAAATGCGAGTTCACTTTCTCTAATTCACCCTTCCCAATTCCTAATCCATTAGTGTAATTAGTACTTAAAGCGTATAACCCGAACGGGTAGTAAGACGCGGTGCTAAATATTATTATTCACTCCAGACCCCACATCCAAAGGTGCTTGCCCAGCTCCAGAGGCCACCAACTGCCACTGATATACATAAACAATAGCTAGAGATTAACAATTAGTTCCGAGTATTCACAATTAATTTTTACAAATAAATTACCCAAGCACCTATATTGATAAATACCATCTAAAATCATACTGATTTTAAAAATATAGATATTTAATTCAACATTTTTATGAATTTTTCCAGAGGCCTTTCTGAATTGAAAATAATTACCTCACAATGCAAAATTAACTTTTTAATTTGACAGTATTGTGAACCATTATCAAAATTATCAACATTCTAAACGTTTTAATTTAAGTAATTTTGTTTTTCGTGTAATGCAGTTATTGGTAGATTAAGACAAAATTAAGGATTGGTATTTTACATCAAATCTAATGGTATATTTAACTCAGCTATTATAAAAGTTACACTGTTATTAATTGGGAATGCCATCCTACCAGCACATGGACATTATCTTTTAAAAATATTAGGCCCTGAATCTTCTGATTACTAAACTACACATCTTAGGAAAACAATTAAGAGAACATTTTTTTAAATCCTTTTCTTAGGAATTAATTGCTAATAATCACCTAATATTTTTCTACAGGAAACAATACTTGGTCCTTTATCTGAAAGTGGTTGCCCATTCAAGCATTTTGATGATGACAAGTTGAGACGATGTTTGTCACTCGATGTGCTGAAGGAACCGTCAACAATGGACACTATCCACAGACTGAGGAACGAATTCAAAGCAAGCGAAGCGTGTCACATTTATACCTCCATGTACAAACTTGTTCTGAACAGCTCAGGAGATTTGTCAAGTAGTGACTGTACTTTTAGATTTTTCGCTACACCACTGGATGTCTATTCCTTTCTAAAAGTTGTATGATGAAAAAAGTACTGTTATTTTTAAATTAAATTAATATTGTTGACACCAAGGTTGTGAAGTCTTGAGTCAGAAGCAATTTTGGGTGGAGTTGGTAAAAATGAAATTACTCCACCTTCAAAATAAAAACTTATAACAGTGGTGGTCGGTCCATGTAAGCATTGAAAGCACTGCTTGCCTACTTTCAGTGAAATAATTTTTATTCTATTAAATAAATTAAAATAACTTAAATATTTTTAAAATCATAAACATAATTTATTTTGGCAGCCTCTTTTTTTAAGTTTTTTAATTGTTCAAGTGTGTCTGTGGGGTTGTCCTCCCCATGAAGCCCACAATAGCGGAATAGCTTACTAAAAGAAATCTTAAGTGTGTCTCTATGGCCTTCAAATGGCATGAGGGTTGAAAG
>CABFOV010000032.1:0-50970 GCA_902141375.1 Timema poppense | reverse complement strand
TCTTATATGTCCCCTATTCAATCAGTAGAGGTAGAATAAAAGGTAGGTTTAAACTGCCTCTTGCTAACATGGAATGAAAGAATAATTGTGAATATCCACCTAGTGCTCTTTGTCAATGTTGGAGCATGCAGTGTCAGTTATACGTTAGTTGTGTTTACTGGAGGGTCTCGTACGGGTCCTAATTATTTATTTTAATATAATATAAATTTATATCTTCAAAATATGTGTGGATAGTGAAGAATGTGTAGTTGGTAAAGTATTAGTGAAATATTTTTCCAAGTTTTCAAGACTTTGCTTTTAAAAGTGAAATTGTTAAAACTGGTAGATCAACACAACTTCCGCAACTTACTTTTAGTCATTTTTATAGTAAATCTTAATTCATAGATTTAAGTTAATTTATTTTTATGAAATTATTTTTGCCCTGCTCCTAAAATTGTCATCTTAAAATTAGTTCATGATTTATAGTTTATTTTGACTTAAATTATACTCCCAAGAATTGAATAAAAAACAAAAAATAAGACTGTTTTCCTAGCTCCCGAGTCCACCAACCACCAGTGACTTAAAATATTATAACTCTTTTTTTTTACTATTTAAGATTGATTATTTCATCACACAACTTATAATCCAACTTAAAATTAGAATAGGCATAACACTCAGCCCCATTAATTCATCACAGTGAAAGGCTAAACCCACATTTTACCAATGATACATTTAAAAATCTTGTCAAAAAATGGTTTTATTCATAATATAACATAAAAAACACAATTATATTTATAAATATAATAGTGAGTTTGCCCTCAAATAAGTTTTGAAATTTTATTTTGGGCCTCATATTCAATCAGTACGCTCAAGAATAAATACATATTAAATATAAAGATTTTAATACTCTTCTCGTCCTGAAAGGAAATAGTTTTACCCTGAACAATCACGTCATGGTTGTATCTTAAAAGCTACAACATATTGTAATTAATTAGTCAGGCTAAGACTGCTACTTTTAAGGTTTTACAAAGTGTACATATAATGCAACATCAAAGAAGCAATTCAGGTACTGAAATTTAATATTTTACAATGACCTACCGACCTGGAGAATCACCTCTTTAATCCTTTGCGGAACTGAAGCAATCCTTCTTCGATGACCTTGAAACTTACACCATTTTTCACAAGTATGGAAACAACACCGTGCTGTGTTAAGTCACGTATATTTCTTTGTTCATCATCAAAGAAAATCATATCTTTGAATGAAACTCCCGAATCTTTCTTGATCCTATAGCGAGACATTTTAAATTTCAATCATAACCATGAAATTCAGAAAATATTTATGACTAGACACAGTGATCACTAACCAGCCAAAATGAGTGAATGGTATTCAAGTTTTAATCAAAGCATAATAGAATTTATATATAGTATGATAATACATATAAATATTTGTATGGTCAAACCATGTGTTTCGTTTCAAATATTGTTATGGATATGGTTTGTGTTGAGTTGGGAATTGTCAAAATTCTTCAATGGTGTGTACACATTTTATAATATCAAAGTGGCTTAATATTACACAAGACTTGATTGTATTTTCCCCGGGGTTTGCTTGTAAACACAAGGGGCATTATTATTATTATTATTATTATCATGTCTTACTACCCGTTTGGGTTATACACATGCTAATGTGTAATGGTAAGGTGATTGTGAGATGAAATGAAGGACCTACAGTTTAACGTGGAATCCGAACCACGGTGGAGGCCTGGCATTCCCCACATTCACAAGATGTCTTGTCAGAGGTGAAGGAAGGGTTTGGTTATCAGATAAATCTGTGCCGGGACCGAGGATTGAACCCCGGACCCCCAGCACAGAAGTCCAACGCCTTAACCCTAGACCACCAGGTCACCAAGGTGCATTGTTGAATTCACAATTAATCTGTTTGAGTTTTTGATCAGTGTTCTCATTTTGTAACTCTTTATTTCACTTATTAACATATAATTTTAATTTCATCTATGGACACATTTTGTGTATAAATTTTAGATTATTAAGTGGAAGCATTTTTATTTCAGAGCAAATTATAGATACATTTAAAAGAATTAATCTTGTCATGTGATTCTGTCTTCTTTCATGTTATAGAAAAGTAAATTGTTAAAAAAAATATTGGAGGTTGACACTCAAATCTTAGTAAAGTATGATGATAGGATGATTTCACCGCGTCTTATTACTTGTTTGAGTTTTACACACATGTATTCAAGTATTATGTAAGCACCTTAGTGAAGGAGGGGGTTCCAGCTTTGCTTATTTTTGCTAACAAGAGGGTAGAGGGTTAGAACAATGCTTATGTAAGACAGAGAAAGATGGGCCAAATTGATGGAGGGCTCATCGCAAGCCGTTTGGACTTCAGGCAGCAATGAAGATGCTTAATGGCTAAACGAGGAAGACGTGGAGAAGCCTGTAGAAGTAAGCTAAAGCTTGAGTGACCTAGCCCCCACCAAATAGAAACATAATAATTGAAAGTGTTGAGATGTGGATTCAAGGACCTTGGTCATCAGATTAAATGGAGTTAAGGTTTTTTTTATAAATATAATATTCATGTATTCACTAATAGTATGTTTTTTATAACTTCAATTAAAAGTAAATTAAAATTTTAAACTTTTATAATGTTATAACTTGTTTTAATTACACCTAATAAATAAATTTAAATTCATTATATACCAGTGGTAGCTGTAAATTATTTCACAATTAATTAATTTACACCTCTATGTTAATAATTACTAGCAATTTATAAATTGCAAGAATTTTAAATTTTCTTATCTTCACATCTAACTTGCCTGTTCAGTTTATAAGCAAAATTGCATGAAAAAAGAATGGTTATTCCTGTGAACATGAAAAAAATTTGACAAATTTTACATAAGCAAGAGAAGGGGGGGAAGCAAACATTTGCTTAGTTTTGCTTACAAGGGGGAGAGGAAGGGGGTTGAAGGGGTTAAAAATGGCAAAACATGTGCTTAGGTAATACTTGAATGCCCCCATACACAAATAATTACTATGCTAACAGAATGAGGATGAAGAAAATAAGTTTTAAAAGAAATACACACCTGTCCAGGATTCAAACCCTGATCTCCTTGTCACCAGCAATTCAGTCCAACACAAGCATGCCACGGTTGAACTTGAGACCACTGATGCTGGTGAATATTCACTAAATAGTTGTGCTATCAAAACTTAATTTGCGGGTTCACTTCCTCTAATTCAACCTTCCCAATTCCTAATCCATTAGAGTAATTAGTACTTAAAGCGTATAACCCGAACGAGTAGTAAGACGCGGTGCTAAATATTATTATTATTATTATTATTATTATTAAAACTTACTTGTTGAAGTGTGTAACTTTGCTTCCTGGATATATTTCTTTGTACTTGAAGTATTGGTCCCAATCAAAAAGTTTCAAAAGTTGGTTTGCTCCTTTTATTTCACTTGTTCGAGAGGCCACAGCCAGAATAATACCATCGTTTGCTAGTTTCTTCAATACCTCTGGAACTTCTGGATAGTAACGTATTATTTCCCCTCTGCTATCTACAACTTCACTCCTAGTGTCGACAAGATAAAGAATTTAACAGCTTCAAAAATTAAGCACTAAAGTTTGTATGAATGGTCTTTACTGTATGGAGCTAAGCTACACAGTCAAATTCTCATAGGAAGAACCTTATCTGACAGAAAAGTTATGTGATCTACTTTCATGTATTGATATATAAAGTCATGTGATCTGCAGTTGTCACTTTTGATCAATATTATCAATATCCATAAAATAACAATAATAACATAGCTAGGTGTTATCAATTTTGGGCATAAAAAAATTGGTTGGTACTTTCTAAAATTCCATTTGTATGAAAATTGGACTGTAAAATATGTCTATACATTAGCATCAAAACTGTTTTTTCAGTGACTGGAAATATGTAATCAATACAAATTCATTGGGATCAAATTTACATTTTTCATTGACATGATATATACAATTGTGTGAAAAAGAGCAGCATTAAGAGGTTTAAGAATAAAAGAGCATGTATGACTCAATATAGATGTTTTTGAAGCGAAAGGAGTATGCAAGGATAGGGAAGTGTGGAGAAAGTGAGGATGGATTAAGTACGAAGTTGTTTTTTTAGCTATATGCACAGTTTCTTGTCAACCTCATATAGGAATGAATGTATTCATATATTTATATTAAAATAAAAATATGAACACTATCATTTTATAAAGAAAAAACTTGTAACAAATACCTATTTTTCAAACATTTGGCCCAAAGATATATGTCAAAAATTAAGCAAAGGGTTTTGCCCTTATTTGTTTACTATGAAAGTAACATTATTTTAATATTCAAAATTTCTAATTTACCCCTTTTTCTTGAAAGGTGGAGTCACATGAGTATCAACCCAAAATGGCCAAAGAGTGTAATCTGGAACATAAATTTATTTGTAGTAAAGTACAACTAATGTATGCAACATGTGACACATCAATCCAAATTAGTTGAGCTGGTGCATATGCACACACATACAAAACAGTGATTTTAAATTCCTGGTGTCTATGCCAATATTCTCTTCAATGTATATAATATAATACTTATTTAAATGCAAAATGTTATCAAGCAAAAAAGGGAATAATTGTGAGAGCAACCGTGACAAGCCATCAAACCTCTTTGAAAGCATACAGTCTGTCTTCAAAAACTGATTAATAAATTATTTCCAAGTAAGATTTACCACATTAAATCGTCTATATAATTATGTTTAATCCATTGTGTGTTTTTAGCACCGTGTCTTACTGCCCATTCAGGTTATACGCTTATATGTACACTAATTATATTAATTGGGTAGGAAGGTTGAATGTACATGAAGTGTACTCATATTTGTGAGGAGTGTGTGTGAGAAATCTAAAAAAAAACTCAGTAAGATACACCTGATAAAGATCGGACGTCGATTTCACTGTAATAGGCAGTCTAGTCTACTGTGAGAGGAGCATGTTAGACCATGCTGCCACTGAAGAGAGTAATTCTTTAATTATTATTATTATTGTACCGCATCATACTACCCATTTGGGTTGTATGCACTTATGCTAATGTGTAATGGTAGGTTAATTGTGAGATGAAATGGAGGATCTACAGTTTAACGTGGGATCCAAACCACGATAGAGGCCTGGCATTCACATATTCACAAGTTGTGATTAATATGTGTGTTGTCAAAGGTGAAGGAAGGGTCTGGCAATCAGATACATTTGTGCCAGGACTGAGGATTGAACCTCCGACTCCAAGCATAGAAGTCTGACATCTTACCCCTAGACCATCAGGTCACCAATTCTTTAATTAATGTAGGGAACTGCCGCTATTGAATAATGGCTTCCTAGCTAATAACGTTTTCAGTTACTTGAAATAAATTTAAAATGTTAAAAAAAACAGTACTTAGTCATAGAAATCTAATCCGGACTTTAGGTTAAGTGCTCTACTTGCCTATAACTTCATTAGCCAACAAGACAAGATGATGAAATAGTGCACTAATAAGCTAGTCATACATTGTCATACTCATTATTTAAGACTGAATGAAGGATGTGTGATTGGCAATCAATACTGTTGACTATAGCTGATGCCATGTATAGACATGTGTTTATATTCTTGAAGACTAAATATTAATATCAAAATACCACTCACAACAAAAGGCCCTGGGTTCGTGTCAAAGTCAATTTATTTTAATAAGCATTTGAATTATTTTTCCCAAATATTAACTCCTTGTAAAAGCTGGTTTGTTAGCTAATCAAATTACAATTATTTTTTTTGTTTGGTAAATATTCCAAGTAATTCACTGATGTGTGGTGTCACATTTTTAAAATTTCCGGCTAGCTAAGTATTAGTTTAGATAGGCCTAGTGGGTATCTGAAAGCTAGTTATTTGTATATTCCCACTTTTAGCATTCGTAAATTTCATGACTGTCAGATTTGGATAGTTAACCATGATACATATTTTGAAACGATATTGTAAAACCTACTTACCAAGATCAAAAACAATAATTGAAGGAATTAAATCTTTTTCCATAATATTAAACGTTTATAAAAACAACTTATAAAGTTACCGCTAAAAAAATTAATTCAAGGTTATCTCGTATGTTTTTTTAGTCTTTATATTTAAGAAAGGGTAAATAATCTCATTGTGTTAATACGGAAGTGACGCCTATGTTGGAAAAAGCTGATTAGGGGCAAAAACTTAAAATAATAGAATGGTAATGATCGGTCGCTCGTGAGCGAGTTATTCAAATTAAACGAGAGCTTTGAACGAACGAATCTCGCTTCGCGAGCGAGTCATTCACGCCCCGTTTATTCATGACTTTTCGTTCATTCGTTCTGGAAAAAGAGTCAGGAGTATTTGTCATTCACGTCTCTTCTGTCGTTCTTCGTTCGTTACTACGAAAAAATCAACTATAAATGCGAGCTTATGGGAGCTAGCTCGCGTCAACAAGCTGGTTCGAACCAGACCAAACTTGCGTTTTTTATGCCAAACTTGGGTCTTGTAAAATCAAATGGATGTGCTCAATTCTCATTTACGGTACGAGAGGTGGTACTGGTAATTGAGAGCTAGTAGACGCTTCTTTATGCTTAACATTGGTTGAACGTAACTAATGTCAACCTATTCGTAAAAAAGAATCGTTTGCTTATAACTTATTATTACTAAAACTGTCATCAACGATTTTAATAAAACTTCCAGCCAATGTTTGCAATAAAGAACCTGCTAGCTACCACCTACATTCCCACAAAAAAATAAGTTTTTTAAAAATACATATAATTAAACATTATATTTTTAGTAGGGAGTCGATGTTAAGAGTTCAAGATCGGTGGAGTATTACCACCCGTATCACGCATGCAAATTTCCTTTCTGATTCCTTTTCCAAAACCGGGTAAAAGTGCGAAATTAACAAGTTCTTATCGGCTTATTGTACTCTTGTCCTGTTTTGATAATATCATGGAACACTTGGTGAAAGCCTGCTTATAACGATTCCTTCAAATGAATTAATTCCTTAATTGTACGAAATTTGGGTTTAGAAAGTTACATTCTACTCTTAATAGCCTTTCTATATTAGTTTCTGATATTCAGACTGCTCTATCACAAAACTCATTTTTATCGATTTTTTCCTCCAAATACAGAGTGCGTATGCATATGTCGATTATTCTTTGTTGTTTAATCAACTTTTTCACCTGAGGTGTTCTAACAAAAATGGGTTATTGGTTAAACCATTCATTTCATAAGAGATCGTACGTTGTAAAAATAGGACAAGTTAGATAGTTTCCTTAAGATTATGAATGACGTCGAATTTATCTACAACCGGCCGTGAGATTTTTAGGCATTACACTAGATATGAAGGGTTTTGGGCTCCCTTATTTTTTTAGAAATATCTAGAATTTGAACAAGCTTAAGATGTTTATTACCTTCTCCTTATTTGAGTTAATTATTGGTTTAGTAGGTTTCTGGGTTTATAAATCTATGCATTCAATGACGGGTGCCTCATGGGGATCCCACCTATAATCAATGTTACAAATGTACTGTGGACTTATACGTTCTCGATTAGAGTTTTCTTTTATATCACACTGCATCGCAGCTTACACTAGCGAAGCTGGACTTAAGATCCAATATGTGGTAGTAAGACTGTTTATTTCTTAGGCACCGGCTTTTGGCGAACAAGATTTTTACTAAGGGTTTTTCATTGTTAAACCTCGAGTTCCTTATGGTTCAGACGTTGTATCTTTACAAAATATGTTGAGACTAAACAATACTGGTTAAATAAAACATGCTCAACTTTGGTGGATTGCTTTTTGGGTTTGAATGAGCTGCGTCAGTATATTTTTTTCTCTTCCTTAACCTGTCCAGTGTATTATTGTGGGGCACAACGCCCTTTGGGACGTGCCAGTGGTGTTATCTATTCCTGAATCAGAAGTAAAAGGTTTACTCTTCCATTCGAGCGGGGTTTAAATGTAGTAAGGTTTATTAAGGAAAGATGGAGTGGTACAGATGTTGCTAAATCTATTATTTTATAAATAAATCACGTTATAAAATGTAAAATCTAACAACGCAAGCTAAACTCCTTTAAAATGAACGTCAAATTGCTAACAAAAGAGTAAGGGTAAATTTTACATAGACCAACATGATTAACATTGAAGCAACCCACTTGGTGATAAAATGATTTAAGGCAAGGGTCAGCAACCTACGGTCCACTAATTGATTTTATCTAGCCCACAAAATATTTAACAAACAACCAATTTGTTCAAAACATGGACTTAATAACTAATAACTAAATGGGAAATGTAAAATTTAATTTATTTTTTTTTCAAATTTGTCAAACATTTTTTTTAAACCCATATGGCCCGCGATATCAAAAAGATTGCCAACCTCTGGTCTCTGGCTTCACTCTCGAACTAGACTGGACTGCCGATGACAGGTCGATTCCGGTTGGATGAATTGAGGGTGATTTTTCCTAAAAGTTTAATTTCTCATTCCAAACAAATGTGGGTGCACTTCCTCTAGAATCCCTCACCATAATCCCCAACACATTGGCGTAATTAGCATAAATACGTATAACCCGAACGGGCAGTAGATGCAGTGCTAAAGCAACTAGGCTGGGAGTAGGTACGAATATAGTGACTGTAACAAAAAGGCGCAAGTAAAAGGAACAGGTCCAGTGGTGGTGGAGCAGTAGCAGAAAAAAATTACTATTCAATCGAATCAAGTCAGGCTGGTTCGACAGTCTCTGCTTTGTGGACTGGTTAGAATCAATTGCAATCCCCTTTTTTTAAAGGCCTCGAAGGCACAAAATTATTAATTGGGGACAACTTGTCTTATTTGTCGTTATGTTTGATCACTCTATCCAAATAAAAGACCATCAAGTTTATATTTTTACCGAGTAATTCCACTCATATCACCCAACCACTCGACGAGGCATTTTTCAGGCCTATGAACATTTCTTGGCGTCAAATCATTGAAGAATGGGGGGAAAAAAAGACCAGGCAGAGGTGAAGCTACTGTCCCCAAACATAAGCTCCCTTGGCTGTTGAAATAACTGTGCGATTCTATTAAGGAGGAAAACGTAAAAATCTTGATTCAAAATGTGTGGCATTGTGCCTTTAAATCGTATTGAAGTTCTTCAGATGTTGCCAAGCTGGGACACTAGTACCGGTAACTGTAATCAGAGTGGAAGTAAATCAGGAATACAAACACCATTGTCAGAACCGGTTTGGGTAGAACCAATTGACAAGACTTTCATAGAGCTGTTGTGAACATTAAGACAGTTTGATAATGCTCAGAAACCAAAGATAAATAAAATAAAACTTAACGTCCCACCTGGAAAAGGTTTTGATGGGACAGACTTAAGAAAACTATGTTTAGCTGACTCTGAACCAGGACCTTCATGAATTCAAAGAAGTGATTTAAGTAATCCAGTTGAAAGAGAAACAGCACCTAAAACAACTAAAGGACGTGCAAAAAAGAAGCCAAAATTATACCCAGAATCAAGTTCTTCGGATGACTCGGACATCTCCCTACAAGATGGTGACAAAGAGCTTAAGTGTTATCAACAACGTTTGATGAATCTAACATTCAAATTCCAGACAGTACTTGAACACCTGAGACTTGTTATAGTCCTGGAGATTTCCTAGTGGCCAAAGTGTATGGTAAAACCAAAGACACATTTAGATTTTATGTTAGCAAAGAGCTACACGCTCAAGATGACGGATATATTCTAGTTTTATTTAAAAGAAGGTTACTCAAACTTGGAAGTTTTTCCAAACGGAGGAGGAGGCATTTTTTGGATTAAACGATATTTAAAAAAACTAGTAGTAAATGTGAACACCTCTTTTCGTTTTAAAGATATCGCTTCTCTCCTGCGAAAGTTGGACCACGAAACACGAAAGTGGTTCGAAGGTTCTCGTGAAACTAATTCAAGTATGCCAAATGCGCTTGAGTTAATTTTATACTTAGAAACAGAATGCCAGCGTTTAGAAAATGCAACAGCAGGTTCCAGAGCTACTACAAGAAATTACCAACCTTTATACCACACGCATGCCACTTCAAAACCCCAACTATATAGTTCAAGATCCCGATAAACTCAACCAATCTCTAGGCCTACTGCCTTACTGACTGGCGTGGGCAAAATCCCAAATAATTGTGTATTTTGCCACTAAAGCACTCACAGTATATATCAGTGCACTCAATTTCAAAATAAGACTTCTCAAGAATGATTTGAATTTGTACGTTCTAATCAATTTTGTTTTAATTGTCTCGGAAATGCCCACACTTTAAGAGACTGTAAATTGACGCGAACCTGCGTACACTGTAGCAAATGACACCACACATTGCTTCACTTGACCTCCTCCTCAAACCCACACTTCATCTCAAGGTCACGACGCTCACCAGTCAACAGAATCACCCCATGGAAATCATTCAGGGGATACTACTCCACCTATTCCCTTTATTGGTCTTACAAGTCAACCAAAGACCACAGTGCTTTTAGAAACTACTCTTGTTCAACTCACTACTCCTTTTGGTCCTCTCCAAATAGTGCGAGGGGTACTAGACTCTGCGGCTCAGTGCAGATTTATTACCGAGCACTGTGCTCAGCTTTTGAACGTAACTAGGTCCCACTTGGCACAAGACATAAATGGCATACAATCTTGGACAAGATAACTTCGGACTTGCAACGTACCTATATTGACCCTAATATCAAACAAAAACTCAAAAGCTTTGTCTTAGCTGACCCCACGTTTGATATTCCAAGTCCGATTGACATTCTAATTGGAGCGGAACTCTTTGCTAATGCTTTCACTGGCGATCGCTACACTCTCGGCCCTAACTTGCCTGTGGCATTTGGATCAATATTTGGTTGTCATTATGGGAACAACTCCTTCTTTGCCACTTTCTCTCAACAACAAACGAAATGATTTTGGTGGTCTGGTGACGCTCCTCTCAATCTCAGATCATAACCTTCATGAATATTTACAACGGTTTTGGCAAGCTGAAGAACCACCCTATGAAGTTGGACCAACTAAAGAAAAAATAATGCGTGAAGACCATTTTCTCTCCACTCATTCCCGGGATGACACAGGACGGTATGTCATGTGACTTCCATTCAAAGAATCTCACTCCCGTCTTGGAACGTCAGACATTGCCGCCAAACACATATTCAACTCACTTGAAAGAAAACTGCAAGCTCAGCCTCAACTCAAAAGCATGTACTCTGAATTCATGCAAGATTATCTCGACTCTGGCCATATGATATTGTGTGACACTCACCCCTCTCCAGACGTGCCACACTATTTCTTACCTCATCACGGTGTTTTCAAACAAAATAGTTCCACCACGAAACTTCGGGTAGTGTTCGACGCTAGTGCTCGTACCTCAACTAACGTGTCCCTTAATGATACGCTCTTGCCTGGACCAAAGCTCCAAAATGACATTTGTGACGTCATTTTCCACTTTCGACGACATTCCTTTGTGTTCTCGTGTGACATTCGTCAGATGTATCGCCAAATCAGGGTTCATTCTGAGGATCAGAAATATCAACTCATTTATTGGCGTCATGATCCAGCCACTCCACTTTCCATTTACCAGCTAACGACCGTCACTTATGGTATGTCGAGCTCACCATTTCTGGCCCTAAGAACTCTACGTCAATTGGTCCAAGATGAAGGACATCTCTTTCCTCGTGCTGCATCCGTCTTACAAAACCAAACTTTTGTGGATGACATCATCGCTGGGTCGGACACGGTCGAAGATGCGCTTAGTTTACAAACCGAACTCACTACACTACTCTCAAAAGGGGGCTTTGAACTTAGAAAATGGTCCAGCAATTCACCCCAGCTTCTGAACTCCGTGCCAGAAGAACACAGAGAAAAGCCTCTCTACTTTCACACCCAAGAACAACCTCATATTAGCATTCTGGGTCTCCAGTGGACGCCAGGCTCTGATACCTTTTCGTACAATATAAACATTGTTGAGACTGTACCCACTAAGCGCAATGTTCTCTCAACCGTTGCACAAATCTATGACCCATGTGGTTGGCTAACTCCGGTAGTATTTTGGGCGAAATCTCTTCTCCAATATTTATGGACTCTTGGACTTCAATGGGACTCACCCCTTCCAAGTGATGTGGCTACCCGTTGGAAAACCTTTCTCAAGGAACTACCCTCGCTTCAACAAGTTACGGTGCCACGCTCTCTCTCACTGTCTCAATCAGTAAATATACAACTTCATGGATTCTCAGATGCCTCAGAACAAGGATACGCCGCCGTTGTGTACCTAAGATGTACTTCTCAAGATAACGAGGTCAAGGTCACACTTATCTTGGCAAAATCACGTGTTGCACCTCTCAAACGCCTCTCGATACCTCGCCTAGAATTGTGTGGTGCTCATCTTCTTGCCAAACTCTTGAAATATTGTACCTCTCTTCTCTCTTACCAGTGCCGCATAGACTCAACCACTGCATGGTGTGATTCATCCATTGTCCTGTCATGGATCCAAACCCCTCCCTACCGCTTGAAGGTGTATGTTGCAAATCGTATTGCACAAATTCAAGAATGGGCCCCACCTCACATATGGTCTCACATTTCATCGACTCACAACCCTGCTGATTGTGCTTCTCATGGTCTCTCACCACCCCAACTCTATGACCACCGCATTTGGTGGCATGGACCACTTTGGCTTTACTCCTCATACCAGACTTGGCCTTCACCGCAATTTACGCCTGTGCTGAACGCACATCTTCTAGAAGTGAAACCTTCACCCTTCAACGTACTGATCTCAACTCCGTCTCAAGAATGGGAGCTACTCTTCAAATTCTCATCATGGACAACACTCACGCACGTCATCGCCTACGTACTGCGATTCGTCAATAACTCTAGGGGTAAACCCCGATTAGCTGGACCTCTTGCCCCTAAAGAATCTACCCTGACAATTTGTAAACAAATTCAAATTGATCATTTTGCTGAAGATATCTCAGCTCTCCAAAAGGATAAAAGTTGTAGTCCACGACTTCAGCATCTATCGCCATTTTTAGATGAAAATGGTGTAATCCGAGTCGGAGGACGGCTACGACACACTAACCTTCCTCATGATTCTAAACACCCTATTGTTTTGCCCAAGTCTCATCATGTCGTAAATTTGATTATCGATCATTACCATCATGACACTCTACACTCCGGTCCTCAACTTCTGCAAGCGATGGTTTGCAAGAAATTTTGGATTATGTCCGCTCGCAGCATAATCCGCTCAAGAATTCACAAGTGTATTCGATGCTTCAAATGCAAGCCAAGCTAATTAAACGGTACCACTTTAACCCCAAACAATCGCGGGGTACAATAATTCCGTATCGTAATAATTGGCGCTCAATCACAGGGCTATAAATACCAATTATTTCACAAATATAACCGAAACACAGATTATGTAACACTGGTAACCAGGCTACGGGATATCAAATAGAATATTATGAACCAGTGCTAACAAGGCCCTGGGGCATCAAATAATGGAGTATTATCAACCACTGGTAACAAAGCCCCAGAACAACAAACAACAGTGGGTTCCGAGTGGAAGCTGTAATTAAAGCTATGTATGATTTAAACTCCGATTTTAATAGGAAGATAATTTATTTGACAACTTGGAAAGGGTTCACTTATTCATACTTCAAAAAATGTAATTTACAGCTGTACTTTTGATGAAGGCCTATACCATAATATTTACCTAAGCTATAGTCTCAACTGACTAAATTTTTATATCTTCAGTGAGCGTGGGACATATCCTGAATAGCTCAGTGCTATAACATTAACACACTAAGATCCTGGGTTCAATTTTATTTTAATTTCAATGTGTCATTTTTCAACAAATTTAAGTTAATTAGATTGTATTCTCCTCCATACGGACCTTCCCATGATTAAAATTATTTGCAGCTTGTGGGTTGATATTCATTAGTAATTATTTAAGGAAGCCGTAATTCAAACCAAAACTCTTTGTGGTGAATTTAAATGTATGATATAGTTCCTTACCAACTCCAACAAGTAGGGAGCTACAATGTCTTAAGCAAATGATATATACACTATATATATATCTCCTACGTTTATTAGTCTATTACATACCTAAAAACATTGTAGATGAAATCTTTTGAAGTTTATATTGATTCTTGTTCGATTTTGCCTTTTGTTTTTTCTTGGTCTTGATGCACGTTTCTCTTTAGGGTTGAACTTGGCCATGTTCAATACACACACAATTTTTTTTCTTTTAGAAAATGCCTTAAGAAATGCAATACTCATGTGACATTATATATATTATCAAAACTTTTAAGATTATATATACTTTTTAATATTCAATTTATAACCAGAAATAAAAGTGAAACTCAAAAATTATGTAATTTTACAACTATTAAATAGTTTATGAATTAAAAACTAATTTAATATATTGTAAATACTACATTGCATAAAATTCATATGCATGTCTAGCTAGAATAAATTTAATCCCCATTCATTAACTACTTTACCTTAAAATGAGTATGTAAAATGGTTCAAATAGTAAGTTTGACTAATTATAACTGGAGAACTGTAATGATTTAAAATCATTGAATCAATATTTACACACTTATTAAAATAATGCAATAAAATTTCTATGGTCGAATGAAAATGAAATTTTTCAGGTTTCTGTTGTATTTATCATGCAATAAATAAATAAACAAATGTTCCAGTAGTCGAATTTAATTTTCGACATATAGTAAGGCTAACACCTTTTTTTAATATCCGTCACAACCATTGCAAATTTTAAAATACAACCAGTGTATATAAAGGATAATATGTTAATGGACAATATATTAATGGTGCATCATTATCATCATTACTTTCTCTAGTCAAGAATAGATGGGGAGAGATGTGGAATATTCATTTCTAATAGGTACTTTTTAATAAAATTAAAATACAACCCCATACAGCCTTACAAAAATGTGTTATAATAAAACTTGATAGAAAGTGATATTAAGTTTAATAAATTGCTATCAGAGTTGTGTTAGTTTTAATTAGTCAACATGAGCGCTGTTGATTGCTCAAGTGTTGTAAACATAAACACTGCTTCTTCCATCTACAAATGTTCATGTAAACCTTCATATGTACTATTTCTGAGAACACTGGGCAATTCAAACCTAAATACAAGAAATTTTGTTTGCGTTGGTTTTATTAGCAGCATTTGAACAAGTCTCGAATCTTTGAAAACTAAAATAAATGTATCCAAAATACTGTTAATTATGTGAACAGTTTAATGTGATGTACATATGTTCTAAAACCTACTGAAAGTTTGATGGTAGTATAGAGTGGTGCTAAAAAAACATGCCTTCTCATGAGTTTTAGTGAGCAAACAATTATATTCTCATATTTCAAGTAGCTCTTATTATTTGCAATTGCCCATAATTCTTGGAAAAAATTATTTCAAGTGTTGCCTAAATGGTACTTTAAAAAATAAAGCTGAACTTGCAAAGCTAACACAAACACATCAATATTACAAAATCATTAGCGAAATATTTTTAAGTATTGAAAAGGTGTTTTTATAATTTTCAAAATATCTTTTTTTTATAAATAGCTTGACTAGGTAAAATGAGAATCTCATAGCTGGATATGTACTTGTAATATTGAAGCCTTGTGGTTGGAATCATAAAATAATGTTTTAAAGGATGGAAAATGAGGACAAAATTAATTTTTAACAAAAAGAGCTCATGCATAAGAGAAAAACATAGGCTTGAATATTAAATTCCATGCAATTGCCATGATTTCTACTAGTTTTTCAAATAGCATGAATAGTTGAATTTAAGTACTGTTAGATCACAAAAGTGATGCAACAGTTTGGTCTAATTAACACTAAAAAAATGGCCACTTACTGAGACCTACTGTAAAAATAAAAGATTTCACAAGTGTACAAAGTTTAAATTTATATTTACATATTATTTTCCTCAGTTTTCATGTTTTAAAAAGCATAATATTATTGCAGGATCTAGTATACACAATGCTTCATATCAATAAACTGATACTAATAGGCCTACATTAATAATAGTAATAATGATGTTAATTAAAATGCAAAAACAAAACTTAACATTAAAAATATTAATGAAGAGAGCAATACAGTTCCCACATACAAATAATCACACAACAAAAATAAATTGATTGAAAGTTGAACACAAGTTTTCAGTCATATGAGCAAATTTAAATTACAGTTCACTTAGAAAGCATGCAATAAGGTCAAATAATACATTTGAAAAATGTGTTTTTAAAGAGATTAGAACCCCAGATTTCTGGCTTCGTGTTCCAATGGGCTACTCAAAATACTTTTCCAGGACTGAGGCATTTGTATCTCCCGAGATGCTAGCACCTATGTTTCTAACTCCCACCAGCCGTAGGGATTCATGAATGAAATGTCTCAAACTCAAGACACCCCCCCCTCCCTCCCCAAATAGTTTAATTGATAAGGCATTGGTACATAAAGTCAAAGGCCCAGGGTTAAAATATCTGCCCAGGCACATTTCTCAAATCCATCAAATGAGCAAATGTTCCAAGTTTTGCATTGTTCGTAATATACACTATTTCAGACCACAAATCATTTAAATGTAATAATTTCCAGAACTCTTGATGTGTTTCGATGCCTCAGTTATTTGAAAGATATGCAGGAATAATTATTTTCTTTGACAAATAATTATAACCAATGTAATGACCATATCAAAAGAACCTTAAATGCTACTTTAAAATCAACGCCAACCGCTGCAATAAGTTTATAACTCTTGGAAATTATTACAAAACTCTATAAGGGAAGAACATTTTTTTCCAAAAAAGCAACTCTCAATTTCAAACCAACCCGAAATTAAATATTGTCAACAACCTTTTCATAAACAATAGAAAGTCAACTAACGGTAAAAAAAAAATCAATGCAGACTTTAGTTGTAGAAAAGTTTAGCTTTCAAGGTCATTCAATCTCCTGGTGTATCAAATAGAATGTTGTTTAGGATGAATAAAAAAACAGTTGACCTCCAAAACTGATTTATACATACAGCCCTTCGCAAACCATAAAACTGTGAACAAACACTCCTAACGTCATCCTCTGCGATACATCTGTAACATTCAGTGAATGCTACAATTGACATCTGTTCACGAGATTAACTCGACAGACTCAGTTGTCTGAGCCAACAGAGCGCTTGGCCTTCCTTTGTCTGGGACTTGGCTTGGCGCTTTGCTTGGGACTTTGCTTGGTGGCCTGCTTAGGACTTTGCTTGGTACTTTGCTTGGCAGTCTGCTTAATAGTCTGCTTGGTACCCTGCTTGGCGCTTTGCTTGGGACTTTGCTTGGAGCCTTGTTTGGGTGAATTGGGAGATTTTTCTGGAACAAAATAAGACCAAAATTGGTTAGATACTTGACCAATAGAAATTAAAAACCTAATTACTAGGCTAAGTCCACAATGGTGTCAATAAACAAACAGCATATTTGTGAAATTATAAATCAAATGCTAAGGTCTCTGAATAGAAGCTTGAATTTTGAATTTATTAAAGTTTATCCCAATTGAAATGAATAAATAGGCCCTAGTTAGGTTTAGGTCGAAAAATTAAAAAAAGAAGAAGTTGATAGTACTCACTAAAGTTATTGAGCAATTCCCTGGGGACCCAATCGTAGTCCACATCATTAGGGTTGGAGGTGCCGGTCTCGACAGCAGGCTTCTTGCCCACCCTCTTCTTGCCGACCGAATAGAGGAATTGCTGTCCTAGGACTAATAGGAGCACAACACATGCAGCCAGGAACACGTAAAGGAAGAACGTCTCGCCATCCAGACCTTCCTCTAGTTCTACAATGGATACAGTCTCGTTGTACACAGCCTCCTGGTACACTGCCCCAGACTAGAACAAGGTCAAAACCAAGTGTGGTTAGATGGGACACAGCAGTAAACCTCCATTTACAGTTTTACTAAGGCAGAAGGCAGGTTACACAATCAAGAGATTAAGCATACTTTTTTTTACAGCACCCAGTCTTATTACAGTAGCTATTTGTTTAGGTTAAATGCATATGTACTAATTAAGCTGAGCTGTTAGGGATGAGGAAGGTTGAATTTAGAAGTGTAGCCACATTTGTGTGTTAGGGAAAGTGGAAAATCATTTATAAAAACCACCCCCGGTACTCGTCATCGGCTGTCCAGTCTATTTTAAGTGCGATGCCTGACAATTCGACCACTAAAGCATGTGCCTACTTAGATTAAAATATGATAAAAATACAAGAATTATAGTATTTTAAAAATCCAAAACTTTCACTTGTAAGTAAATATTTCCCATGTTTATAATTGTCTTTTATCATGAAAAGGAAATCGGTTTAAGCCTTATTTAAGATTAATTTAAAATTATAGAAATGCAAAGGAATGAAGAAAGAAGTAGAGCCTACTTCTTTCCTCAAGCTAACCATATTAATTATCTTTCCCTGACATTTATCGCTAATTTAAGTTTACAGCCTACATATTTTTTTAAATAAATATTTATTATTATATACCCCTAAGCAATGACACAAAGTAATAAAGCGTGCATTTAAGTTACAAGAAAGGAGGATATGGTTTGAACACTTACCAAATAAACTGCCAATTATTATCACTTACCAATATAAGCCAGGTTTCAACACTAGCGCCAACAAACATTAACACGATGAAACCCATAGATCAACATCAACTTACAGAATCCCTGTAGTTGAGATTGATGTTGAGCCCGAACGGACGCCCAGCGAACGCCTCAGATGGGATGAACGAGTATGAGAGCGTGGCTTGATGTCCGGGTTTCACGAGACGGTTGTAGGCGATGGTCGAGAAGTTCTGGATGTAGAAAGTGAAGTCCATGGGGTATCGGAATGAAGCATCGAGAGTTTCGAGGACAAACTCACTGCCCCCTTTATTTGTGAAGCCTACCAGGAATTCCACCAGGTGACCACCAGGCAACTCTGGACACATTAAAAATATAAAATTAGACTACATGCTGAACAATATTCATTTTTCTTGTTCCTGAGTGAACCAACTTGAAATAAAGACAAGTCAAATTTGATGAGAAATGAAAAAGCTTGCTCAAAATGAGTCATATAGGAGAGCTTCATAAATTTATTTTCTTGATCAAGTCTACACATTTAGCGGCCAGTATCATCAGGGACCTACATTTAAATCATGCTATGAATAAAAAGATTTTCTTTCAAATTTTTTTTACTCCTGTTACATATTATCTTATTAAAAAAAGTTAGAATTTGAAATCTACCACGTCAATGAAATCCTACCAGATGGAAAACTAGATGCAACATTATCTAATATTTTTTCTTTTCAAAGCACAGCTTTTGGATTTATTGGGTGTTAAAATCACTTATTTTTAAATCTAACTCGTGAGTTATAGATATAAAGCTCTACCAAAGTTTCCTGAAGCAGTGTTGCCAGTCACAATCGGCTTGATGAACAGGATTGTTGTATCGGCATCGGGAGAAGCGCCAGGCTGTGTTTCATCTTCCTCTCCCCCCTCATCTGTTACTGAAGTCTCATCTCCTTCCCCCTCCACATCCACCATCTCATCATCATCGACATCATCTTCTGCCTTCGCAAAGATTCTCTGTCCTGAAATATTAATAAGGTGTCAGAATGAAAATGAATCAATTTAATTTCTGTAAATAGAATGAAATCAATATATAGATTTTTACAACACATAGACATACATTACATATAGGCTTATAAAATACAAGTGAAATTAAGCCATTAATCGTTACACATATGTCAAATTAACCTAAACATACCTTCGGATGCATGTTGAAATTATAGTGAAATGTCGGAAAATTGACGGATATAAGATAAATAATAGAATTGATAAGGATTTATACAAGTGTTAGAACTTAAACATACTATTAAATAATATTACTTTTAGATATGAAATCGAAAATATAAATACAAGTCTGCCACGTATTTTTAATATAAGTCATTGCCCTAAAAATTAAAATTAAACTAAGATAATTAAATCTAACTTTAAATAAAACAACTCACCATTATCTAATGTCAAAATTAAAGCTGGAAGGATAAGTAGAGCTAATATAAAAAAGTTCTTCATGTTACAAATATAAAATCAACACGTCTGTAAAATGTTACAAGCGTTCTTCGTTTGCAATCTGCATACTCTTCCAGGTGAACAGTTTTAAAATGAAAGCTACCGAAAAGGACTGTGGGTCGGCAGCAGCTTGAGAATCATGAGACGTGGAAGTGGACCGGAAACACATGGCATAAACAAGTGAGGTTCGTGAAGCGGTAGGAAACTCAAGCCACAAATGGATGTCCATTCTGCCTGTTCACTTGTTCAGTACGTAATTTGTAAACAGTGTTCGAACAGCTGATTAATTGTTTATAAAAAATAATCAATGTCAAGAACGTATATATAAGTATTTTAATTTGACAACAAGCTTTGTAATCAAATTCACAAACCAGAAATTATTTTCTATATTTACTTTTTAAAATGGTCTTTGCTTGCCAAACAGACAGCTTTTTAAAAGAGGTAGGATGCAAATTTCAAATGATAAAAAGGAAAGGTTAAGTTTAACCAAATACATTTTTATTGTTGTTGGTGAAAAAGTATAATAAATAATTATACTATCATAAATAGCAGCGTTTTCTTTCTGTGTGTGTTAAATTAACAACAACATGCCCATATAATTTTAACTCAATAAAAACAAGACGGGTATTTCTAATATTTCTCAACAAAGTAGTACCAGTGTTATATTAGTTTATTATAATTTAGACTTTTTTTCAATGTTAAAAAGTGATCAAAATTTGATACACGTCCATCTTTTCCACACAAAAAAAAGAGTATTGCTTTGATACAAATGAGTCAATTTGCATGATTTAACATTATCAAAAATAAATGTTGTAGTAGCCACGACTAATATGTTGCCAAAAATAAAAACTTCAAAAGTACAATGTGGCTGACTCGACCAAACCATTACAATAAACTCAATTTTCATTAGAGTACTTTCTTGTTGTACATTCCTACTCTTTCTACCACTATTTTGAAGCTACTTGCAAACACACTTTAGTTACATATCACCTGACACCTGTGAATGTGCACACCAGGCCCTATTCCACCAACACACTTTGCAACTTTGCAACTTTGCACTTTGCACTTTTCATTCCATATTTTGTTCCACCAAAACTTAACTTTGCAACTTGAATTTTGAAAAGTGAAAATTGCAAAGACTTTGCACTTCTAGGATTCACCTTTTGAGCAGCACTTTAATAGATGCCACAAAAAGACTAAAAGGCTAGTTGAAAATAGTATTGGCATGAGGATGGAATGTTTCCTATATCTTAACTACTTACGACTATCCCCTGTACGGGCAGTTAAATTTGTTCTAACTACAGAAACACTTTACAATATTGCTTGTGAAGCCAGTCCAAATGTAGAACTTTCAACTGATTGTGAAGGAGTTAATGAGGTTGAAGACAATATTGCCAATTGCATTGAGTTTGATGCTGAGGAGATCCCAATTATAGCTCGAGAGTGTCTAAACTCACTTCTTAATTATTTTGAAGCTCCTTAATATCATTTTCTATATTGAAACTACTGGTATATAAAATTCCCAGATTCCTCCATAAAATTCTATAATTATTATTGTCACAAAAAGTAGTTCAATAAAAAAGATAAAATTATAAACTAACATTATTTAGTTCATCATTTAGGCTTCATTAAACATTAAACATTCTTTGAATTACCTCTGTAAAAACAACCTACAAATGCAAATAACTTTGCAAACTGGTCATGAAAAGTGCAAAGAGGTTAATTTCTTTTGTGGAACAGATTTACTTTTCTTTTTTCAAGTAAACGTAAAGTGAAAAGTGGCAGAGTGTTGGTGGAATAGGGCCCAGGTTTATGGAATGCTGAACGAAAATCACAACATAAGTTTAACTAAAATAAAACAATTTACTTTCATAAAAAGATTACAAACTCAACAATGAGGATACACAGCATAAAAAATCAAATATTCCATGGAAACAGACAAGACTACCAACATCGATGCCTAAAAATAGATTAATGCTATTGCTAAATTGCTAAATGTACTAAGATTTCACACATACATATTCTTTAGCAGCATATTGTTGTATTTAATTGGACATTTATTGCTCCTATGGTGTGAAAACAAACAGGAAATGAAAGATGAGCTCATGATGCAGTGAATTAAATCTCATATCCTGGTTGTTTTAACACCACAAGAGCAATAAATGTCCAACTAAAATACAACAATATGCCACTAAGTTACATCCATAATGTTACAAAAATTTATTGTCATAATTGATGGGTGTGTTTGTCAGTTTACAGCGAAGGTATTGTCATGTAAAGAAGCTAGTTTGAAAACTGTTATCAATGGAAAGAAGGAATTGTTAAATGGCTTCGAAGTCATCCTTGACGACACAATCCTATTTCCGGAAGGAGGAGGACAGGTAATGATAATGTTATTTTCAACACCTCTTACACATAAATCACCTTCAAAACTTAAACATATTACATACTTACTCTATGTCATTAGGAACTCGAAAGTCCATTGTTGCACTTACAAAAGTATGACACCTATCCATATCTTTAATTAGTTCTTTCCAGTCCATTTCATTACACCATATCTCTTTCAGGTCCATTCTGATGTTTAAATACTTCCATCTGCATCTAGGTCTTCCCATTGGGTTTGCCATTCATTACTTTGAACATGGTTCTAGATTCTCACATTCCTGCTTCTTGTCCTGCTCACCGTAATCTATAAGATTTAATTATCACAACAATGTCATATGACGAGTACAGGGTATGTAATTCATCATTATGTAACCTCATCCACTCCCCAGTATCCTCATCCCATTTAGGACCAAATATCCGCCTCAGTACCTTGTTTTCGAACATTTTTTTTTCCCCCATTTAAGGTAGAAGACCACATTTCACAACAATAAAAATCAACTAGTAAAATTATTGTACTGTATATTCTGAGCTTTAAATTTCTTGATAGCAGGTGAGATGTTAACAACCTAGGTCCTACTGACTGAGTAATACCATGTACCATATTATTTTCCTAATTCAAAATACTAGATAAATTAAATTAAATTAAATTGCTTGACTTTTTATTTTTTTACTAGACTACAGGAGCCTACACATTTTTAATGATTTCTACTGCCAATTCAAACACGTGAATGTTCACATATGTGCTTATAGAAGTTGTATCTATTATGTACAACTTGTTAATACCCCATCAAGTTTACTGTCTTTGATCTCTTTCATTAATCTTCATGACAGCCCTATGGAGTACACCAGTATCAGCTGAAGTGTGTTAAACAGTGTTTTTTTTCCCAGCCTTGTGACCGGGGTTTCCTTGGATCTGTGCCTGTGGTTCAAGTGAGTCAGCACGGGACAGATGCAGTACACTTTGTTACCGAGCCACTGGTCGAGGGCGAGACCGTGAGACAGATGCTTGATTGGGACCGACGATTGGACCACATGCAACAGCACTCTGGTGAGAGTTGGATGGGTAACATTCATCTGCTGTATTATAAGCCTTCCCACAACTAGTATATTTATTGAATAGACGAATCTCAATGATCAGAGATTCACTAAATAAGTCTACGTCCCTAGCAAGGGTGAACTAGCAAGTTTCCAGCAGCCCAGGATGAGAAATATGGAAACCCTTAACATACATCCGTTAATACCACTAAAGCGGAGTTTCATTGTAATATGGAGTGGCGGTTAAGTATTTATGTTTAATAATTAATATATTTAATCTGGAGACCATTTCATCTGCATTATTTATGATTATGTCACTATTTAGTCCACTTAATTCATCAGCTTTTATTTTTTACTGACAAGAGTAAAAAGGGCTTCTAAATTGTTTAACAATAGCTGGAAAAAATCTAGTGATATTTAGTATTCACTAACAAATGTTTATTATGAATCAAATAGTCAAAGTTTATATTTGTTTTAGTGAGGATTTACTCACTTATAGATATCATATTCTGAAAATTGAAAAATGACACCTGGACACGGGATTTGAACCTGGAACCTTTGGCTTAGTACGCCAATGCTCTAACCACTGAGCTATCCAGGAAAGGTCGTGTGCCCATGGTCATACTTCACTCATGTTTTCATATTTTAAGGCAAAGTCTATGATGGACGTGCGAAAATTGTCGGCTGCAAATGTGTAATTTATTAAGATCACGCAGCCACCTTCGACTTCTTCATAGACTTTGCCTTAAAATATGAGTGAAGAATGACCCTCGGCACGGGACAATTCCTGGATAGCCCAGTGGTTAGAGCATTGGCGTACTAAGCCAAAGGTCCCGGGTTCGATTTCTGTGCCCAGGTGTCATTTTTCAATTTTCAGAATAATTTTTTTTTATGTTTGGCTTAAATTGTTTGTAAACAACACCAAGAAACAACAAATGGAACAGTTTTACATTTAATATCATCACATATCTTCATAAATTGTATATTCTGGACACCCTTAGATTTACTCACTGGATGATGTAGGCCTATTCTGCGCACCCTTGGACTAACTCACCGAATGATGTAGTCTTTGCAACCTCAAACTTACTTACTGGGACCTTTGATTAAAATTTAACTAAAACATTAATTTAGAATTGAATGGATAGTTTTACTCTAGTGTAAAGTGATTGTAGGGTGCTCAAATATAATCAGCCCACCGGGATATGTCTCGGTGTTCCGGTGGCCCAGTCCACCCCTGATCACTAGCCAATAATTGTTTTACTAACCAGTCCCTAGGGGCCTGCAAGCTCAAGTTTATTCTTCTCGAGTCAAGTTTGAGTGAGCTTCTCAAAAAACTCTGGAGTATTGAGCTTAACATGAATAAAATATATAGGTATTCTACTTTTAAAACTTTGCTAACTTATTTTAATAAATTTTAGATAATATACACACACACGCACAGGTAAAGCCCAAACATTTAAAATAAAATAAAACATCTTTGATTTTAAACTAGTATATTTATTTTGGCTGCATCTACTACTCGTTCAGGATACACAAACATTAATTATTCTAATGTTTTAATTATGAGGAAAGTTGCATTCAGAGGAAGTGTACCCAGATTTACATGAATGGAAAGTGGAAAACAGCCTGATCTTCGTTTTAATTGACACTCCTGTCTGTTGCGAGAATGACACTTTAGCCCATTCGACCACCGAAGTGGGTTCAAATACATATTAAGTTATTCTTTTTATAACGAAAAAAATATTTCAACTGCACACTTCACAAACAACATCTGGACAATTAAAGAGAAGAGTAAACAATGAGTCTTCCATCACCAGGCAGATAGCACATCACAGAAATAGCTTTAAACAACAAGCTTGAATTCTCCAATGCAAAAAAAAAAGTTGTCAGCTCAAGAATCTCAAGTAGATACTCACAGGCCACTACAGTTGCTTTAGGAAGTGTTTCAACATAGTGAAATATGTGCTATTTGTTTGTTTATTATAACCTTAGTGCGTTCTTGCAGGCCAGCACCTGGTGACAGCCATCGCAGACCTGGAGTTTGGCTACCCCACAACTTCCTGGTGGCTAGGAGAAGAAGTGTCCTATATAGAATTAGGTTAAGTGCATATTTTATCATAATATAATCTAAATGTAGTAATACACTTAATTTCTTTTATAATAGTGGCTTATAGGACAAATTATGAAAGATAGAGAATCCAAAGATGTATATTTTCCCCTAAATGTAATATATTGCTTCCCAATCATAATTTGTGGTCTGCAGCTGATAAAACAATCAACAAGAATAAGAGATTAATATGTCTATGTGTTCATAACAAAAACATTTGTTGCATTAAATTTACCATCACCACCACTTTACGAATAGTCATAAAATGTTTCCAGTCTGTGGCTGGGTCATTTTATTAATATTCCTCCATCTTCCTCTATCCTTTCACTATTCTTCCTCATTTAATTATTTCCATTCTTCTCCTCTCACATGAACAGTTTCTGTTATCTGCTCCTCCCATCTCCTTCGTGGCCTCCCCTATGGCCCTTTTTCTTAAATACTCCATCTCCATCATTTTCCTTGGTATTCTCTCCTTTTGCCATCCTCATTACATGGCCATACCATCCTGATCTTGCTTTCTCTACTTCCTTATAATTAATACAACATTTTATTGTTAATTTATTTCATGGCAACTTTTAATTTCCATTATTTTCTTCTGAGAGCCATCAGAAATGATTGTGTTCTAATGTTAGAGATGTGAGGCGAAACATTTTACAAAACATAAGATTATCAATTATTATTTCTGTAAAATAATTTCAACTAAGGTAATCAAACTATGGATATCCCAAATGTCGACGTTTGTACTTAAGATTCATTTTTCTTAAAGGCGTTAACACTAGAAACATCATCAAACGAGTTCCAATAACAACTATTAGTTATTACACTCTTGTAACACATTAGTGTAATTAATACATAGGCGTATAACCCGTAGTGTAGTAAGGCATGGTGCTAAAAAAAGTAGTAAATAAACAAATGAATGCGAGTCTTTGTAGAACCATTATGTTCATAAATTATACTTCAATGTTTTATTATCAATAGGTTAACTAAAATAATTTTAAGGTCGGCCTCACATTTGTCTCCTTCCCCTAAGGCCCTATCCTCCGTGCTTCCTATATGCCCCTGCCTCACCCCTGAACCCCTTTCTTATAACCCATCTGTCTCTTAACACACTATCATATATTGAAGTAAAATAGGCTCTACGTGTCACCTTTACAATTTAATCGCAATCTGTCACTGCGGAATTTTTTTTTATCCAAAATCATATTTAAAATTTTAATCTATAGCTAACACGCCTAAGGTGGAGTATATTACACTAGACTGGGGAGGACAAAGCTATTTCTCACTGAAAGTGTCAGGAAAATTTTGGTGCACTCCCTTAAAATGCATCTTCATATTTTCATTCTGTATTAGAAAGTGTGAGTTACTGATAACTAGTCCTTGGACAGGAGGGTATTCTTTATAAACACACAAAAAAGACTGTTGGACTCCATCATTATGAAACCTAATAAGCATTAATTATATTATTGAAATATTTGTATTATTTGTTTTTGTTAAAGATGGGTCAAAACTCAAAACCACTTTAATCTTTAATATGAAACTTCATTTTGTCTATGACTCTTGAATCCAAATTTTAGAAAACCTGATAAGAATAAGAGGTTAAACTTTCCTACATTGGTATAATTTATTTTCACTTTAGTTCTAATCTTGTCTACCTCAATGGTCTTGGGCTAAAGTGATCACTTCAGGACCCGATGTTCTTGGGTTCATACTCAGCTGGGGTTAACAAATTTTTCTTGACTGGTAAAAATCTGTAGCACAACTTCCTTTGTAGGGGATGTAAATCCGTCGGTTCCATGTCAACTGTGGCATGTAAAAGAACCCTGGAAGGTATGTGCAAATACCTCTCCCAGCTAAATTGGTAGGTTCTTTTGCTCTCGCTCATAGACATTATTGTGTACTGATATAATCAATTGGTTCAGAAAGTGTGCATTAAGTACTTCAAACAAATAAAAATAAATTTTGATCTTGTTCGCATTAAATGGTAAATTAATGGTCTGCCCTTCAGTTATGTTGGTCTAAATAAACCACTAGTAGGTGTTGTAATTTTTTTATTTTAGTATCATATTTCCATAACCCTTCCTTAAAACCCACCACATTTCTTTTTACAGCTTTCAATCTCTACAATTCCATGCCACTTTTCTAGATTCCCTTTTATCTCCAGAAAATAAACGTTTGTATATACAATCAAACCAAAAGCAAATCTTATATAAAATCCATTCTAGACACACCCACCATCAAACAAGAAGAGATCACGAACATTGAACAAATTGTGAACGACAAGATTCGTGCCTCCTTGCCAGTAGATATGGAAGTGTTTGGTGAAGTTGGTCTTATCCCAGAGACAGTGAGTACTGCCTAAACGCACCACAAAGTAAAGTGTGTGTTGTTTGTTTTTTTCTTTTAAATATAACAAGGATTATTAACAAATCAATCTTAAGTGACAAAATTATTTACCATCTATAGTCGCATCTTAATGGCAAGATATTTTATCAGAATAAAATAATTGTTGTAGTTTTTGTCAGCTCTATTGGGATTTTATCAATGTTTACACAAATTTTAAACATATTTTTAATTTATGTGTATCACACACTAATATTGTGTTGATTATCCACAAAATCAATCCTGATAGCCGAATCAAATTCATTTAAGTGGAAGGCGGAATAGTAAAAATATTCTATAGTAAATTGTTGATACAATTCTCTAATGTGTTTAATTATACCTAGAAGAAGTTACAGAAAAAAGGGATAGCAACAAATTATAAAAAGAACACAAAGAATGACTTTTACAATAAAATGAAGAATACAATTCACATTTTTACATTTTTGCCACTAGACTTGGAGGTAATGGTCGATTATTAAAGCAAAATAGAATATAACCTCTTAATCCCTCGACTTAGGTTTTAATATATTGGGACTCTTCTGAAATGATTATGGAATTTGCCAAACAACTTCATAAAAAAGGAAACCTATAAAAAACATTGGCAGTAATAGAAAGTGTGTGTGTTCTTCTTTTCATTGTAAAAATAATATCGAGCTCATTCCTTTAATTTGTTCCTTTCATTATTTCCTGTACTTTCTTTCATGTATAACAGATGTATTTCTAAAAGTGAGAAGAAGTTTACCTTAAAGAGCAATGCATATATTTAAAACATTCTACTAGTTCTGTATAACGACCTATGACCAGAGAGACTCAAATAATTTTCCATACATGAATGTAACTTTTGGTCATAATTTACATTCATGTCTGATCCCATAGGCTTATGTTAAGCTTTCATATTAATCTATTTTCATTAACTGCAACTAGACTATAACATAATAAACACATTAATATAATTATCTCTCTCTATATGGAAAATGTCTTTGTTTCATGAGATAATTAATTGTATTATATTTGGAAGAAAGTTCAGAAAAGGTGGATAGAAACATATAAAAGGAACTAGCACAATATGCACAACATGACTTTTACAATGAAAAGAAGATCACAGTTCACGCTTTACATTGCTGCCATTGGACAAAGAGGTAATGGCTTCCTCTTGAAGAAAATAGATTGTTACCGCCCAATCCCCCGACCTAGGTTTAATTCTATCAGAACACATCAGGAGGAAGGGTGAAATGCACAACGCAACTTCCTAAGAGAGTAAACTAAAATATTCATAAGAGAGAAAATATACATTGATAAAGAATGATAGGACACTTAGATAGGAACATGTAAAAGATACAAATAACATCAAACAACCACAGGAAATGGTTATTAGATGAGAATATATTATATATCTCTTTAAGGAAAACCTCTTTTCACTTGACTAATCTAACTTAGTATAATTATGTTATGCTAGGTACGAACCAGGGGCCTTCCAGATGGCCACAAGGGCCCTGTGAGAGTGGTCACCATACAGGGTGTGGATAGTAACATGTGCTGTGGAACACATGTGTCGAACCTCTGTCAACTACAGGTATTTATTGTTAGTTTGTGTGGTTCATTAAGGAGTATCTTAAAAAATAGGCACTATAGGTGATTTGTGTTATACATAAGCCTTATTAAGAGGATTCCAAAAAGATTAATGGATATGAAGTATGTGGGGAAGAGACCGCAAGGGAGACCAAGGAAAAGATGGGAGGAATAGATAGCAGCAAGTGTGCAATTGAAAGAAGTAGGGTGGAAGAGGGTGCGGGAGGAAGAATGGTGGAAGAACAGAGGAAGATGGAGGCATTTTACTAAACATACCCGGCCACAAGCTGGAAACAGTTGATGATGATGATGATGATAAGCCAATTAATCATTATGACCAACCACGTATAAAATATTTTGTGATAGTCTTGTTTAGAATAAGTAGTCCGGCACCTTAGCTCAGTTGGTAGCATGTCTGCCTATTGAAATAAGCGTCCTGGGTTTGATTCCTAACATAGCCAAAAGTTTTATTATTGGTAAAATGTGAGTTTCCTCTTTCCCAATGATAAATTTACGACTAGGGGCTAGATGTTGTGTGTTCTAGATTTAAGTTATTTTCCAACTCATATTCTTATAATATAATAATTGGTTCCATAAAGAATACATGAAATAACTAAACACGAAAACAAAATAGACCAAGATGTTTAGTAATTATAGCTTTTGACACATTGTATCAATGCTGATAAATTATCAAAAATAATATTGTTACATTTGGCAATATTCAGAAAAAGAGAAAAAATTATATATCCACCCTTATGTCGAAATGTTGTCATTAATGAAAGTGATTGGAAATTCCTTTTATAGTTCAATACATACAAATATATCGCAGGGTACATTTTTATTCTAGGATTCCTTTGCCTATGGTCAGTAGATAAAAAGTGTGTTAATTTTTTAATTTATATTTTCTAACCTGGTGGCTTTGTTAAACATATTTCATTGTGATAGTTGACTCTTAACCTAACTATGAAGGAAGGTTGTAATCGGGCTGGAGTTAGCTGTTGCCTTCTGCATCTGTAATGTTGTAATCAAATTGCCATTGAAATGTTGTCAGGTAATTAAACTGCTCCATGCGGAGAAGGGCAAGAAGAATAAGACTAACCTTCACTTCCTGGTTGGTGGGCGAGTTCTAAAACACTTAGCTGGCTGCCTCGAGCGAGAACAGAAATTCACTGCTTTACTCAAGTGAGTACCTACAGTCGATAAATAATAAAATCTTTTTTGCTACAAACTTAACCAGTTTGGTTACTTTAAACTTAAACAGTTTGGTTACTTACAAACTTAACCAGTTTGTTTGGTTCAATTAGTTGAAAAGTGACAACCTGGACACGTAAATTGAACCCGGGACCTTTGACTTTGCACACCAATGCTCTACCACTGAGCCATCTATGTTCATCTCGCATTAGGCTCAATATACCAATATCAGTGAACATCGGCTCTGGGTACGAGATGAACCAGAATAGATTAGTGGTAGAGCATTGTTGTGCAAGGCCAAAGGTCCTAGGTTCGATTCCCGTATTCATGTTGTCATTTTTCCCTTGAATGAATTTTATTCAGATATCAGGACTGACCCTGTGGATATCCATAATGTATCAGTTTGTGGTACACATGAACTAATAATATGTTTGGTATCTTACCTCTGCTGTCCGAGATATTCTCATATTCACACTAATGAGAGATGGATTGAGAAGTGTACCCGCATTTCTTGTAAGAATCTGAAACCACTTAGGAAAAATCACTTCCATACACCTGGCTAGGATATGGACCCCTGACCTCCCTCATCACTGAACTAGAAAAGACTAACCTTATCCGCTTCGGTGGCCAGGTGGTCTAACAGGATAATCTCGTGTTGGACTAGACTGCCGAAGACGAGGAGATTGGGGTTTGATCCCAGTTGGGTGGACAGGGTGGTTTTCCCTAAATGGTTGTCCATTCTCCCTCCACACAAATGAGGGTGCTCTTACTCTAAATTAATTTCTTCATAGATCTCTTGCAAGGAAAACTTCTTTTCACTTTATGAGATAATTGTATTATATTTGGAAGAAGATATAGGAAAGGTGGATAGAAAGATATAAAAGGGAAGAACACAACATGGATTTTACAATGAAAAGAACAACAGTTCACACTTTACATTGCTGCCATTGAACTTAGAGGTAGTGTCTGCCTCTTGAAGAAAATCTATCATCACCGCTCATTCGCTCAATCCCTCGATCTAGGTTTCATTCTATCTGAACTCGTCAGAAAGGATTGTGAAACATTTAACACAAATTCCTTAAAAAGAAAACTAAAAATAAGGCAGAAGAAAGGAAATTGGTCACAGATTATAGTTTACTACATCCATTATTGTTTCTAGCCTGTGGACTGGGTCATTTTTTTATTCAAGTCATATATTTTTCACTATTGGCTTGCTAGGTCTGTCGTCAATGATACATTTTTCGGTCATACCACGAATCAAACCCAGGACCCTTAGCTCAGTAAACAGATAGATCCCCAACCGAGCTATGGTGTCGGATTCACAAATGAATGTATGTATGTATATTTATATGAACATGTAAAAGGAACACTGTGAATACTATAATATAATATTTAGTATAATTTTTGCTTGTTTTTAACAGGGGTGGACCAACAGACCATGTCAACTTGGTGGATAAACTGCAGAAGTCACTGAAACTTACAAACAAGGTAAAATTGACCTGTTCCTCATGCAAACTTGTCTTATGTCAACATTTTACGACCTGCTTTGGTGTCAGCATGGTCTAAAGTGCTACTCTCTCACTAGACTATATTGCTGAAGACAGGAGATCGAGGATTGTTCTTGGTCAGGTGTACTTAGGGTGGTTTTCCACTTTTATCCACCATGCAAATGCGGGTACACTTCCTCTTAATTCAACCTTACTAATCTCTAACACATTGGTGTATTTAGTGCTTAAGTGTATTACCTGAACGGATAGTAAGACGTGGTGCTAAAAAAATATGTTATTATGTTTCATCCTATTCATACGAGTAACCAAAATTGTATTAAGTTTGAAACCACCTTGACATAATGTGTTAAAGTAGCTTAGATGGACTAAACTGAAGAAAAAAACTTTGTGTTTTTAATTCATTGAAGATTGTGCATGCTCATTGTTGAAAATTATACTTAAAACAATATTTTTCTGGTATTAAGATTAGGTTAAATGAATGTAATTTTACTTGTTGTTTATAATAACCTAGAAATGTAATAACATGTGAGAACAATTAGGACTTTTTCCAATAAACAATTTTTTAAATATAACAGTCAAAATCAGTGGCATGTATTCCATAGACGTAAGGTATGCATTGCTTAACCAGAGCCAAATAGATACATAAATACAATTACCACTAACAAAAAAGTTATGAGTGTCAGTTTAATCATCGATATGTTATTGTTTGGTATATAATGTGTTCTTTGTTCTACATACAAAACTAAATGTGCAACAGATTTTGCTTCTTCCGACTCTTGACTGTGGTCTGTGAGCGAATAGTGCTGCATCTGCGTAGCACGTTTCTCTAAGCTGTGTAATAGCGTTCAGTCGGTCGCTCTCGGCTGTTATTGCCACAGGACCTGCAATCGCTTGGGAGCAGATCCTTGTGTTCCTAAAATCCTATGCATACGTTGGTTATTTTCTTACTATATTTGACTGAGACAGCATTAAAATAAAAAATAAATTTATTTAGTGTTTAAAACAATCACCAGTCAATGATTATACTGTTTAACGTATTAATGTATTGTGTTAGGTTATATGTGTGAGCTGTGCAACACGGTATTCACAGTGTATATGAGGTCAAGGTAAGCAATATTGCTTCTTACATATTATTATTATTATTAGCACCGCGTCTTACTACCCTATTCGGGTTATACGCACTTACGCTAATGTGTGATGGTAGGGTGATTGTGAGATGAAATGAAGGACCTACAGTTTAACGTGGACTCCGAACCATGGTGGAGGCCTGGCATTCCCCACATTCACAAGATGTCTTGTCAGACTTCTTACATATTAAACCGTTTAGAAGCATGAATATCAAGTCAAGACCACGTGGATCTACAGATCAACCAAAATGTGATTGTGCCATAGGTAACACTTTAAAACATAGCTTTGCTTCGTGTACTTTCAAGGAGAAAAAACAAATAACACAATGTGGTGGACCTACACCTGAACTGAACGTTAGTACAAAAGTAAAATCATATTTAAGGCGTTTCAGCTCACACTTGTTCAATAATAATGAATGGTTAACGGGATGTTCTTAAGTACAAAAGTTATACTGTTAGTCTTCTCTTCTTTTTTCAAATGACAAGTGTGTTTGGAACAGTACTGGCTACAATGACATTGGCAACATACACAAAGCCATTGTCTTCTGTCTTTCACTATATTACCCAAGATGGACAGGTATATGAGATAATTTTGGGCTTCAGAAATATTTCTGACAAGTATTTGAATGTTATCAAACATGTATTCTATTGATAATGTATTCACTAATGTGGTATATTCGATAAGAGCCTCCCCCCGCATTATTATTTTCAACACACACATTGAAGAATCATCATACACTCTACCATAAAATATGAGTGACTATCGACATTTTTATGAGGAATAAATTAAATTTTCAAAATAAAATATAGCCTATGTTACTCGCTGATAATGTAGCTTTATATTGGTGAAATAATTTTTTAAATCGGTCCAGTAGTTCTTGAGATTATCCATTACAAACAAAAAATCAAATCTTTCTTCTTTATAATATTAGTTTAGATGACAAAACAGCAGAAGCACTATACATCTATGTTGTAAAATTGATACAAGAGTATGGTTGTAAACAAAAGCTGATTGCACAAAGCTACGACGGAACTGCAGTCATGGCTGGGCACTTGAATGGATTGCAGTCCAAAGTAAGAGATACATTTCCGAATGCAATTTTTGTACACTTCTTCACTCACGGCTGAATCTTGTATTGTCGTAGGGCGTGTCCCTTATCAAAGACTGCAGAATTTTTTTTTCTTACTCTGAATGGCCTATCATCATTCTTTTTTAAATCAACCAAAAGAACACGAGCTCTGGATGAAGAAAAGTCTTCCAAGAGTAGCTTCTACACACTGGAATTATAATTCTAGATTGGTTGAAGCTGTTTACGAGTATTAGGATCTCAACTAATTTCGTTGTTTGGCAAGATTACAGACCCAGAGGAAAAATGGGATCAAGAAGCGTACATTGCTGCCCGTGGATTTTACGTATCGATGCATGATTTCAATTTTAATTTTCTATTAAATACATTTGCTGATATTTTCCTTCTTACTGATAGATTATTTGATATATTGCAAGCCAAAATTAATGACATTGGTTATTGCATAAACAAATTAAAGGAATTTCAAGATCAATTGAAAAACAAGCGTGAAGAATTTGAGAGAATCTGGACAAAAACTAACGAAGAGTTGGATGTGAATGAGCCTGAAAAAAAAGTCCACGAAATTCTGACACCTTTGATGTAGAAATATATTTCAAATGCCTATACTGTAAGATTTTGGACACACTAATAATACAGCTAAGTGATAGGTTCAAGAACTTGGACTCATTATGTTTTTTAAAACTTTTACGTGTAAATAATTTTGAACAATACAAAAGCAGTTTCCCTGAGATGTCTTTCCAGAGCTTAAAGGACAGCTATGGTAGTATGTTTGATTTCCCTTCTTCAAGATCACAGGATTAGCGTCACACATATGTCAGTGATTTGCTTATGTTTATTAAATCAAATGAGCTACAAAGAGCATATTGTCCAGTGGTAAAACTGTGTGAACTTCTTGTAACCATCCCGACAACAAGTGCTTCCGTTGAGAGAAGTTTCTCAGCATTGAAAATAATAAAAAATTATGCACGCTATTGTGTTAGTTTGATTTTAAAAATACACCGATATTTAGATTTTTTTAAAATCTTTTCTATATTATTTACTATTTTAAATGTCATTGTTATTTAAGGCCAAGTGAACATCTTCATATATTTTAAAAACTTTATTTACATTCAAGAGATGTATCTACATTTTATGTTGGATTTGGCTGGTGACATTTTAAATATGCTAGTTTTCTTTTAAAATAAACAAGTATATATTCTTAACATTTTAAAACTATGAATATACTCGAACTCTGGAGCTTTTATAAATACTCGGCTCGAGTTCGACTCTACTGAAAAAACCCGAGCTCGCAGACCCCTAGTAAAAGTTATTAAAGTAAAATGGTTACTATTAATATTGTATTTTCTCCAGAAGGAAAACCTCTTTTCGCTTTATGAGGTACTTTTTTTATGTATTTATTTATAAAAAATTAAAAATATATATTAATTTTTAAATAATGGCACCAAACGGTAGAATCAAATTAAACATTGAAAGGAGGATAGAAGGGCATAATTATGTGTTTTTGTTGTGTTTTTAATTGAAAATTTTTAGTTATACAATTTTCTGGTAAGTGTGCAGGCCTTGCCCTATCTTCCTTTCCTTGTTTACTTTAACATTAATTTTGCTAATTTTCGACTTTAGTATCCTTGTTTCATGAAAGCTTATTAACATTATATAAAGCGAATAAGTGTATTAAATATATATCTTTTGTTCCCCCCCTAGAATCTCCAAACAGTATTAAAGGACCTGGCTGTGTTAGAAGCAGAGAAACTGAAAAGACAAGATCCATTACCCAAGTATTATTGTTTACACAGGTAAGGATTACATACACTCTACTGCACAAGATTTTGGTCAAGGGTATACATCTGTGAAGCTGTCTTTTTTAGTTTAAATGGAATCTCGAATCAGAACAAATATTAATCATGAATTTTGAATAATTATCGAACTGAATCATATCGTAGTTAAACATGCTAAAGTTATAATGTTAAAAAAATAGTTGCACATTAAAAAAAACATAAGATTAGTTTTGGATTATTCCTATAAGTTCAACAAGTTCACCTTGTCAATATTAAGTGCTAAAGAGCACCATCTGTGTGATTATAAACTATTTCATTATATATCTTCAGTCCTCAAAGTAAACACATTTGTTACATATTATCCAAAGATGTGGTTATTGGTATAAAAAAAAGTGTGGCTTATTTTTCAGTCAGTTGTAAAGGCCATATTGTGTTTGTCCCTCTTTTATATGTTTATATGTTTCTATCCACCTTTCCTATACCTTCTTACATATATTACACAAGAATTGTTATTAAAAATACATTATCATATTTTAAGCACATCATGGGATTTTAAAGGGCATAAAACCATATAATTTTTTTTCTAATTTGGGTTGATTTGAGTTTTCAAATGATGTACAGTTGAAATCAATATCGGTATTATTGAAGCTTCGCAGACCCCTAGTTATAATATATTCCAATCAAAACCAACACACAAGAGATCCATAAAATACTTTACCCAGTCCAAAACTATATTTTTCAGGAAGGAAGGAGACACAGATTTTATGAATGTGTTCATCAATGAAGTCAGCAACCAGGTTAGTTTATAAATGGGTGTATTTATTACATTCATTATAAGCCAAAAGCAATCAGGATAATGTGTTTGCATGCACTTGGTGGACTGCATTTACTGTGAATGCCAAATCCCTCGTGCTACATTTTTTTCCACCACACAAACATTTAAGGTTTGACCTAATTGGAATTTGAACCAGTTTTGGCATCAGAAACTCAAGTGTAAAGGTCAAAATGACTATTAAAATGTTTAGAACAAGTGACAGACCTCGTAAAAAAATATGAAATACTAAAATACTATATTAATATTGATCACTTTCTCCCTTTCTCATCATTATCATCAACTGTTGGCCAGGTAATTTTAGTAAAATACCTCTTTTTTCCTCCAGCCTACCACCATTATTCTCCTCTCACGCACACACTTTCTGTTATCTGCTCCTTCCAGCTTTTTCTTGACTTCTCTTTCGGTCTTTTACCTACATACTTCATCTGCCTCATTTTCTTTGGTATGCTCTCCTTTTCCATCCTCATTACATGCCCATACTATCTCAGTCTTGCTTTATCCACTATCCCATGTACTCCCTGTACTACCATTTTTTCCTGAATAAATTTGTTCCTAAAACTGTCTCTCCTTGTAACAGCTAACATGCTCCTGACAAACTTCATTCCCATGGCCTACACTTTCCTAGTCTCGCTTACATTCACTGTCCATATTTCCGCTGCATATGTGACAATGGGTACAAAGTACACCTTATAGAACACTTCCTTACACTTCAAGGGCACTTCTATTCTCCACAGTAGGTCTCTTACACACATATATATCAACTACCGCTGCTGCCATCTTCTCATTAAATCTTTTCTACTCCCAATCACCTCATTCACGCTTCCAAGATATTTTACACTCTGTATCTTTTAAGCTCTACTCCATCCAATTTTGTTATAACTCTATAAAGAAAACCTCTTTTCACTTTATGAGGTAATTGTATTAAATTTGGAAGAAGGTATAGGAAAGGTGGATAGAAACATATAAAAGGGGGACGAACACAATATGGCCTTTACAATGAAAAGAACACAGTTTACACTTTACACTGCTGCCAATGGACAAAGATGTAAATGGTTTCCTTTTCCTTATAGAGTTATATCCAAGGCCGTAGCCAGCCAATAATTTCAGGGGGGGTTTGGTGCGCACATCCCCCAATTGCTGGAAGATAAAAAACATCATAAATGACAAACGGTTCTAGAAGCTCTCTGAATTGTTTTTTTATGATAAAATAACCCCCTAGCTGCCGAAGGGTAGGAAATTTTCTAAATATTAAACACTTTTTGATGCTCTGTGAGGTTTTTTTTTATGGTAAAATAACCCCCAAAATGCCGAACGCTATGAAAATTTCTAAATATTTAACACCTCTAGAAGCTCTTTGAAGTGCTTTTTATAATAACACAGCCGCCTAATTTGTATTTGTATTTTAATTTTTATATCGTTTGAACCATAAATAAAGCTATATATATTTTGTTCATAAACTTTCGCGGGGGGTTTGAACCCCCAAAACCCCCCCCTGGCTACGGCCTTGGTTATATCATTATATATTCGCATCCATTGTCCTTTTCCTATGTTTGTCCTTTATGTTATACCTTTTACATGTTCCTATCTATCTGTTCTATCATTCTTTACCATTTTCCTTTTTCTCCCCTTTTGTTTTCTTGGTTTTCTCTTTTAGGAAGTTGCATTGCGCGTTTCACACTCCTCCATGATGAGTTCCGATAGAATGAAACCTGGGTTGGGGGATTGGGCGGTGACGATCAATTTTCTTTAAAAGACATCCATTACCAGCAGTGTAAAGTGTGAACAGTGTTCTTTTCATTGTAAAGGCCATATTGTGTTTGTCTCCCCTTTATATGTTTCTATCCACCTTTCCTATACCTTCTTCCAAATATAATACCATCCAATTTTGTAGCGTTATTAGGCCCTGTCCTCTTCTTTGTCATCATACCATCTTTCTCTTTCTCCTAGTTAAATATAGATATGTTCTTTCCATGTCTGTAGAGCTTGTAGAGTCTTTTTTAAAAATAGCACTAAAAATATGTTGGAATGTAAAACATGGTAAGGATATTTGATTAAATAACACATTTTTTGTCGTCTATATTGATAATATTTAACCATATTATTAGTGGGAAGGATAGCCAGCACACTTAATGTAGTGGTACTGGAGTAGAAATTGTTTGGATAACCCATGATTTAGTTTAATGCTCTATTCTAAATAGTACGGTGAAATCTCCCTTAGTGAACACCTCTGAATAGAGAATTTTTCTTTATAGCGGACAGTTTAAATTTTCTCAGCCAAATAACATGGGCGCTTACAGTGAAACAACTTCCCAATATCGAACTTTCTCAATAACAAATGCGGACACTGCTTGAGATGCATATTTAGTCATAAAAATCTATCAACAGTGGACAAAAATTAAAAACACCAGTCCATTTGTAATATTTGACTGTAGAAAGGTCAGGAATGCTATTGTCTCAAGTGAAGTGTGAGTAGTCCTGCCTTCCCCCTCCAGGGAAAGTTTATAAAATAGCTTATGTAGTATTAATCACGGTACATCTAGGTCATACCTCCCACCTCTTCTGAGCAATCCCAGCAGTCCCAGCAGTTGGCTGTGCTCATGTGCACATATACAGTACAGGTTTATTGTTCACATTTAATTTTATTTGTGTATTGCCTCGTTCTGTGTACAATGCAATCTGTATAGTGAGCTACGTACAATATTTATGCATTAGCCATAATTATCCTCTGTACAATATTGCACAGTGCAGTAATTAAATTGTTGTAGTTAATACAGTATAAAGGTTCATGTAGAATAAACTGTGTTCCTGAAGTATGCTTTTAAAAAACTATATTTTTTCCAATTAATATACACCGCTTAGTAACAAACATTTATTTTTATTCTGGAAGATGTCCATTATTAAGAGATTTAACTGAATATTTTTAGTGTTATTTTATAGGTATAAGATCTATTAAAAGTAACTGCTACAGATCAAACAATTTGCTGTATGAATCTATAAAAGTAGTTTAAACAACATCTGAAACTGTCCTTCTTGCAACATTTTTACAGTAGTTTTTTTCTGGTTAAGAATATAAAACTTTTAACTTAATATCTTGTTCTATAGATGTGTTAGAGACCTGTTATGGAGAAAAGAAGTGTCCTTGAAGTGTTGTTCAGGGCGTATGCAGCAGAAATATGGACATTGAATGTAAGAGAGGCTAGGAAAGTGGAGGCCATGGGAATAAATGAGTATATGACCCAGCCGCAAGCTGGAAACAGTTGATGATGATGATGATGATGAGTTTGATCCAGGTTCGTGGAGAACTGTATTGGTGTCACTTTTACCTTGTTGGTTCATCTATGCTCACACACTTGGTATAATGGATAACGTTAGAGATAGTGTATTTTGTTTGTCCACTAGAAAGTGCTACTGTTTTTGACTGTGGGCGAATATAAAGGAGCGGGCCAGATGGTGCTCTATGGAGAGTCACAGCCGGTCTCTCAACTTGGACCAAAGTAAGCAAAGATAAACAGCTCACATAAACTTCAGCTTAGGCTTGCACATCCGGTTACTACAACTATTTAAGATTACATAAACCCATTTTGGCGACCACATGGTCTAAGGCGTCACTCTTGCAATAGATTAGATTTCCAATGACGGGAAGATTGAGATTCAAATCCTGGTAGGATGTACTGAGGGTGGTTTTGCTTAAATGGTTTTCCACTATTCCTCCATGAATATGTGGGTGCACTTCTAAATTCAACCGTCTTCAATACTAACACAACACAATATTTGTATATGCGTGTATAACCCAAACGAGTAGTAATACACGATGCTTAAAAAAAGATCACATGAACCAAAATACTTATAAAATTCACAGCATATTGCATCAATGGGCTGAGTGGTTTTTTTTAGTTCTTCAATAGATTCATTTAGTTTTATTTCATACTATCTGTTTGGGTCACATGAGGAAGATTGTATTTAGAAGAATTGTACTTACATTTGTGTTGAAGTAGAGTTGCAAACTATTTAGGGAAAACTATCCTCAATACACCCGACTGGTATTCAAACCTTGATTTCCCTGTCAGTGGTAATCTAGTCTAGAATTGCAACAGTGATCCCTTAAACCAGCTGAACACTAAAGCGAAGCAGGTACTTATCTAGTTAAATTATAAGCTAAACCAATATTATCTAAAACCTGCTTTGGTGTCCGCGTAGTCTAAGGCATCATTCTTGTGTTACACTAGACTGCCAATAACAGGAAAATTGAGATTCAAATTTCGGTCAATTGTACTGAGGTTGGTTTTTCAAAAAATGGTTTTCCACACTTCCTCTTAGTTTAAACTTCTTCACCCATAGATTATTAGCATAATTAGTACATATGCATATAACCTAAATAGGTAGTAAGACACGGTGCTAAAACTTTTCTTAAAAGAAATATGTACCCTTCAATTACCCTGAAAGATAGCAGCAGTCTTACAAACTATACCACAGTGCAAGCACACAAGGTAAGCTTGCAGGGTAAACAAAGGGTATATTTCAATATACTAGTTACGCTTTTAACTAATCACTATTTTTCCAAACATTTGAATCACAACATGCTATATTTGTTTTTATTTTCTAGTGTGACCATTTCCTCTATTGGTCATTCCCTCTCTAATGTAACGTGTGTTGTGTTTACAGGGTGTGCGAGATGCTGAAAGGAAAAGGTGCAGGGAAAGGACCCAAGTTTCAAGCCAAGGTTAGCAACATGGAGAACAGAGCTCAGGCCGAACACATCATAGAACAATACTTCAATAGTTTAAACTAAAATCAACACATCACTCTTAAAATTAGGCAACTCTCCATGCATCCTTCCCACTTTCTTCCACTTCCAGCATTTTATCTAATCTTTATAGCAGGCATGTCGCTGATCTAATGATGAACTATCATATAATAAATATAAATTATTTTAATTGAAGTAAATATGTAGTTTATAGAATGCTAAAGTTCCTTTAGACATTCGGACTGGTGCTTGCTTTGGATTATTTTATAGTTCATTCAGACACTTAAGTCATAACTTAAACACATTTTAAATGTAATCAATAAAATAGTGATAGATGCTATTTATAATTAAACTTGATAGTGTAACAGCTTATAATGTCAAAAGTGTGATATTAAAAAAACTATTTATAACCAAAACATTTCTTAACGAAGGTTGTTTGTGGGCAAAAAGTGTGGCCTTTCCGGGCACAACCAAAATACACACTCAACACTGCCGGGTGTAGTTGGCGCGAAAATATAAAAATATTTGATCATATCAAACTGTTAGGAATTTGCCTGCACAGCTTCATCTTTATGTTGGACACTTTCCATGCCAACAGTACATTTATTTTCTCTTTACATCCCTTCGCTCACAAAGGACACCACCTAAGTCTGATTTGCGAGCAATTAAGTTCTACTTGAATAAATCTTACCAATGGTACATTAAGTGAACTTTAGTTTTGTTTAGCACCACTGTTCAAGTTATACACTTATGTACTAATTACACTAATGGTTTTAGGGATGAGGAAGGTTATATTTAGAGGAAGTGTACTCACATTTGCATGGAGGGCAAGTGGAAAATCATTTTGGAATAACTACCCTTAATACTCCTGACCAAGATTGAAACTTCAATCTTTCAGTCATTGGCAGTTTAGTCTACTGCGAGAACAGTTCTAAGTGAAGTGAATGCAGAAATTCATGTAATTATAATTTTCCTCTGCTCCCAAGTGTTCCTGTCATAACATAAACCATGCTCATTTAATATGACAACAATTTTATCGACTGGTAATTATTTTTATTGCAAAACAAGATAATAAAAATACCTAACCACACAATTAAATTGATTTTAATTAGTTGGGAAATTATATTTGAACACAGGAATTGAACCCGGGACTAGTGGCCTGGCGCGCCACTGCTCTACAACTGAGCTATCCCAGATTCATCCTCTGTTCAGAGTAATTCTTAACACACATTTTAAGGCTGAGTCTTTGATGGACATGTGGAATTGTAAGCTACATTTGAGCAAACAATAGTATAGGGAGTTATCGAATACAACAGTCTTATTTATGAGACTTGGAAGGTCTGTTATGATGCCAAGTACATTCAGACAGTGCTGTAATACAATGATTTGCAAAATGTTTGTTGATATCCATTGAGATTTGCTTTAATTACAATTCTGTCTACTGTAAGAAGAACAAAAATTCGTGACTTTTTGGACCACAAAATACCTTCGGGGGCGTATAGCCCAAACGGTCAGTAAGACGCAGTGCAAAAAAAAAAAATTCCTTCGGTAAACAGGCGAACATTATATTGTACATCGGGCCTAGATATTATAAAAAACACCTTGGAGTAGGGCAGAGGCTAGTTCCAAATGCTTCTTACTCCATTCAACCCACTGTGGCTTATATCAAATTTCGATTTATAAAATGTATAATAAGCCTTATACAGTTATACTGGTTATTTTCAACAGGGCGCAACCACTTTGAGTATTTATTTTCTTCAACAGTCAGCCAAAACTCTGAACAAACATTTACCAGGCATCTTTTAACAGATTAGCCTAAACTTCAAACCTAAAATCTTTGAATGTCCCCCAAAAAATTATGGATTTTTTTCGCAACACATGATTAAAAAATAATTTAGGCCTAATATTTTGTGTGCCCATTAGACAACGGAAATCATTTTAAAAATTGTTAAATTTCAACTGTTTTGAATGAATGGTCTTTAAAATTAAATGAATTACGTCAAGGATTAAATATTAACACTAATAATATTTTATAAAAAAATACACCATATTTCACTGCGAAAACTATTGCTATTTGCTGCCAACGTTAATTTGAAATTATAATATACATTTTACACCGCCTTCAAATTGCAGTCGGATCACTGAAAGGGTAAAAAATTGATAATTGCCACCAACATCTTGATCCAGATCCACAACACAGATGAACGCCCGATTTCTGTAGAAAATGTCCTGGTATTTTCCCGTATCATCTACAAAACCTGAATTCCAATTCATTCACTCAAAAACCATTATTTGTAGACACACCCCACGAGACAAGTAGCACGCCAAATTAATATTTAATACAAGATGCCGAAAGTTAACCTTGTCGTTGGAATCATAAACAAAACAATCAGGCAACTTCCTACTGGCACGTGCCATCACATGTAGTGGATAGTGAGCGCTATCTTTGAAGCATTTGCGTTGTTACAATGTGCGTGAAATTCAAACTAAAATTATTTTCGTGACTTTATGACCAAAATATTAAAAATTACTATATTTTTTTGTTTTGTTTTTCAATTAGTGACTTTTGTGACCCAGTAGACACCCTGTGTATTGTAGGCCTTTACTTGGCAGCATGGTAATGATCCTGTAAACAGGACGATCCCTGGATAGCTCAGTAGTAGAGCATTAGCATTCTAAGAAAAAGGTCCTGGATTCAATTCCCATGTCCAGGTGTCATTTTTAAAAATAGTGTGTCCTCCATAGAGACAATGCTGTAATTACAATGATTTGCACACAACCTGTGTGTTAGTATTCATTCACACATTTAAAATTAACTTTATTTGTGACATATTTATTTGAGCAAAATGTTATGCTAAACTTCCTATTTGAGGACATATTTATTACAAATCAAATAAAACAAAGCTTTTAGTATTTCTATTAACTTTATTTTGTGGTAAAGATCAAAATAATTAAGTCTGTTAAATGAAAATCGGTATAAATTTTAAGGCTAAAAGAAAAATCCCACATTTGTAAAGACAGCATGAGAACTCTTCTTGTAGCTTGGAAAGGCCGAGATCCAAGTTGCTTCCCTTCGTGGTTATCGGCAGCTGGAAACAAAGTTTAGTGAGTTAGCCAAACCTTACTAATATTAATTTTTGGACAAGTTTCAACATTTAAATGAAGGTCAAGTTTAAATATGAATTAAGAATGTACGAGAACAACTTTTTCAATTCTGAGACGAGAATATAAAAAAATAATGAGGTGTGAGAACAAGACAAGAAAACTTCCTTTGATAGTACAAAAAATGTTACAAATGTTTGCCAAAGTAAATATTTAAATTATAAAATTCTTAAGTTCATTTTGACATTTGGGCTGACACATGCTTTGGATTGTCTTATAGTTCATTCAACACTTAAGATCCTTACATATTTTAGATGCAATCCTTAATAAAATAGTGATAGTTGCATTGTATACCATGTATATAATTTAATTTTGTAGCGTAACAGTTTACTCTGTCAAAGTGTGACAATGAAATACAATGTTATAACCATAGTTCCTGGCTACAAATCTAAAGGTGCTGGGTTCGATCCCCGACGCTTCCAAAATTTATCTGAGAAGGAGTGTGTCTGAAACGGGGTCAAACAGGACAAATGAGGATATACTTGAATAAAAGAAATTAAGAGCTCCAGCTTAGAAAACTCATTTTGACCAGATGCACATGACATCCTCTATGGCCACAAATGTTGGCACTATCAACGCTAACGGCGGTGGTCGCACAGTCGGTATGGGTCGCTTGCAGGCTCACACCACAAGAGTTTTTTTTATAACCAAAACCTTTCTTAATAAAGGCTGTTTTTAGGGGAAAAGTGCAGCCTGTTTTTAGGTTTTTGTGGTATTATCAGAAATTATAAATTCTCAGTTTGGTTTGTAAATGACACAGGGCAATTTTTTATTATTTTTTACTAAAGTTTTTCAAATTTTCAAGATTAGTTTTCAACTTTCAAAAAGAGATAAAAGATATTTTAGAGTCTCACACATCTCTAGTTCATATGTATGGTAGTATGAGTGTACTAAGTCCACATTTTCAAAATGAAGTGAAGCCAAATAGAATTATATTGTGCAGTATTCCCAAAGCTATAAATCAAAGTTCAGATATTGCACCCAAAAAAGTTTTGTTGTAAATTAATTATTTAAGATTTTGTAAATAACATTAATTTGCGATCTACAATTTGTTCACCCTGAAAGGCAATGTTACTTTGATGAACTACACTATGGCCCTATAAGCTACTCCATAGTGCAGTTTGTCAAAGTCGGACTTTTTTCAATCTTTCAATGAGAACCAAGTGCACATAAACAGCACAAAATGGCAAAAATAAGTGTTTAAGCTTTCAATACTTCAATAAAAGTTGAGTTGCTTCGAAGCAATGTCTAGTTTTCAAAGTTGTGCACACCCCTTAAAGACAGCCATGTTAGAGTGTCATAGGTAGGCTATTGCAAAATAAATTAAAATTAGCCAATACTGACAAAAAGTCTGTACTGTATATTTATCTTGATACTGCCAAAGAAAGGGGGAGGGGAATGGGGGCATCTGAAAGTGAAAGTATCACCTATCAAGTAGCTCTTTACATTGTTGGAAAACATTAGCCAACTACACCACCGAGATGGGTTAAAACTTGTGTTGTAGTTGATTTATAGACCATTTTTTAATTACCAATGTTTATATTCTAATAAGTTCCAAAAGTTTAAACAGACCTCCAATACCCCCAGTTTAGGTAAACATTAAAAGTACAGCAGATTTTAGAACCAAGGTCAAACAAAGTAGGTCAAGGTGTTAACTTTTCTAACTAATGAATCAAATAGCCAAAGCTATTATTTATGCTTTTTAGTGAGGATTACTTCATATGCGTGAAAAATGACCCTGAGCACGGGACAAGTCCTGGATAGCTCAGTGGTAAGAGCATTGGTGTACTAAGCCAAAGGTCCCAGGTTTTATTCCCGTGTCAAGGTATCATTTTTCAATTTTCAAAATATATCTAGATGGAGTAATCCTAACTAAAATGCATAAATAATAGCTTTGGCTATTTGATTCATTAATATGCAATCCCATACAATTATAATAATAATTGTACAACTGGCGGCAATAAGCCAACTACCGAGTCAAAGGTGGTTGCGTTATCTGATAGCTTGTGATCTTAATAAAAAATCACACATTTATAGTTAATTTTCACATGTACATCATAGACTCTGCCTTAAAATATGAGTGAAGAATGACCCTGAGCACAGGGCAAATCTTGAATAGCTTGGTGGTAAGAGCATTGGCGTGCTAAGCCAAAGGTCCTGGGTTCGATTTCCGTGTCCAGGTGTCATTTTTCAATTTCATAATGTTTTCTAGCTAAATTTACAATAATTACCTAATATACTGCCGGAACTTTGACCTCTCATTGATTAAACAAGAATATGAAGAGTCTTTAAGACATAATCACCCAAATGGTTAGGACAAATTAAGCAGTTAAGCCATTTTACAATCAACATTGCCATACAATAACAACCCGTCCACACAGATAAGACTGAAAAGTATACTAGGGGCCTAGGTCGACATAGTAAAATGTCACTTTGGGTTCGCTTTTTTATTCTCTTAACAAAGGTTGGGAATATTTAACAAGACTATACTATCTTCAGAGAATCGTACGAATTTTCACAAACAGTGGTTCTGGACTATTCTCTGTGAAATAAGTTACAAACACGGAAAAATAGCGTTTAGTACTGGGATGGATTGAAATCGAATTAAATTATATAATAAATACGTAGCATGATTAAAACTTACACACATAATTTAATTATCTGAGCCTTCTGGCCTCTCGTTCAGACTCGAGAAGCGTGAGGATGTCTCCTTCACGTACAGGTCCCTTGACGTTACGGATAATTTGTCGGTTTTGTTCACCGATAAATTCAACCTTCACTTGTGTACACTGTCCCTGGGACCCTGTTCGGCCCAAAACCTTCATAACTCTGGCTAAAACCACTGGTTTATCCATCCTGAAGAAATGTTAAAAATATCTAACCACGTTTTAATTAGATAAAAGTCGAAATGGCGGAACGGGAAGCATGGAACAAATAACAAGAAGGAAAGGAGTGTCATACATAAAAGTATAATATAGATCAGCATCTCCCATGTATTGAGAACAAACAGTTTTCAGCGCTCTGGGTAGCGGGGGTTGTATTGGGTACTAAAATTTAAAACCAGCCGAATGGCGCCAAATTTAAATCTAGTGTAGGAATTAATATACACTTAGGACCAAATTTATTAATTTAATAAAAGTTAATCAGAATAGGGAATAAAGTAATCAAAAGGTGATTTAAATGTTCCGCACTTTATATTATTACTTTAGCTTCGCATGTAATATTTTATTTTATCATAACCTACAAAACCTACAAAAAATTAAATAAAAATAGTTTAGACACATCTATTCAACTGCAATGCATTATGAAAACAAGACACCCTGAGTCTCAACCAAGTTGGGTCATGACCCCACCTGATAATTAGTGAAATTTAAATTTGTTTTTAAAGTAAATAAAATTCTAAATCTCTATAGCAATTACTAAAATAACAAAAATGCCACTTTTTTCAAAGAAGCTTAAAGTATTCCCATATCCTTGCATTGCTAAGTCTAGTAATATCTGAGGCTAGTCACTTCTGTACGGTGATAGTGCTGTAATCTTCGTAGCCCATACCTTGGTGGTATCACTTATTTGTAAGACAGTGTTAGGTCTGTTACGTCGCCTTTCAGGCAATGTATGTAAAAAGGGGTGCCTGCATACTATGGATATAGTGCTTTTTCTATTGGCAATGTGGAGTAGTTATAGGCGAGTTGCAGAAGTAAAGTAAGTTCAGACCAGTGTGACCATATAGGCAAACTAGGTGACCGCCTAGACCACCAGATGCTGGGGGTGGAACGGTAGACCTAAGCTTCTTTAATTTTATATTGGGAATGCCAGGCATCCACCGTGGTTCGGATTCCACGTTAAACTGTAGGTCCTCCATTTCATCTCACAAACACCCTACCATTACACATTAGCGTAAGTGCGTATAACCCGAACGGGTAGTAAGACGCGGTGCTAATAATAATTTAATTTTATTATGAAAAATAGCTAAAATAAAATTTAATGAAGCTAATTAGATTATTTATTACTTTTACATAAGTAATTATTTTAAATATACAGTAAAATATATTTATCACATATTAACTCCGACTTGTGTAAACACTCCGGAAATGTAAAATCCTGTCGCTCATTTTTTTTACGAGTAAGCACTATTTATCGACTAGTATTAAGGATGTTTTGATGTTTGTTATATTGATATTTCATTTATACTAATATATTATATATTTTTTATCGGTGTTAACTGATGGATGGATGGTTGTGCTCACAGGTCTTTCATCTAGGGTGCTTAGTTACCTTGCACAATAATATTTAGAATCTTTAAATGTTTACACCATGGTCAGATTAGTTTTGTTGATTTTTTTAATTCGTTGCGACTAGATTTTTATTTTAGATATTTTTTGTTCATAATACTTTTTTTGTATGTTATTATCTTTCCTGTGTTTAGTTAGGTACTTAAAATAAGAATTACAAAGATGAATAATGTTAATTACATGTTAAAACTTCCATTAATTTCATTAAATATTCAAAACAAATTAAATGTTGAAATTGATATCAGTCAAACTAATTTAGTTACGTTTAAAAACATTATTTATATTGGACAAAACTAAGTTTAAATCGTTTAATATGAGCTTATCTGCTCGGGAGTAAAAAATCATTAATTAGTTTCATTTGTTTGTTGTTTGACGGAGAAACAGCTGAGTTTAGGTGCAAACACCAGCTTCATTCTTTGCCGAAAAACCAGATAGTTAAAGAATCTGTTTGGCGTGTTTTTCTAATTACATACATGACAGAGTCAAGGTGCACCATTTTTGAGGTCAACACTTAGAAATATTTTATTGATGGTGCAAAGCTTTACCACAATGCGGAATCCAAGCGCTTTAAGGTTGCTTGATTCCAATATGGCGTCCGATGTTAAAGACCGGCATTGTAACTAGACAGCCAATTTAAAATGAATTGAACATAAAATCGGCAAAGCTTAGAGCTGTGGTCGGCTTGATAAAAAACCATTATGAGTTCAAAAATTGTTTTTATATCAAATGCGTATAGGTGCACTAAGGATTATTTTCTGCATTGTTTGTACAGTGATTATTCTACTACAGTATTCTAAGCCAGCTGTACGACCTGTAAACTACTAGTACGATAATTTCACCTGTGCAATCGCATGATCTAATATTAGGTAATTACGCTATAAGTCATATCCCAGGGCACTGATGTAAATTAATTATTTTGTCCATTAATTTTATAAAACAATAACAGTAAGCATCCACTACACTGTATCAAAATTGTCCCAGAATATGGCCTAGGCTGTCGGGGATTTAATATATATATATATATGTGTGTGTGTGTGTGTGTGTAATAAAAAATAAAATATATATATTTTTAAATGACAGTGCCATTGATCTCTATAATATAACTGGATGGACATCTATGGCTGAAATTTTCGAGTTGTCTGCATACCATCGTAAAAGAGAGAAAGAAACTTTCAGGTATCTCTTTCTCTCTTACATTCATATAAGGCAATGTAGCATTTTAATATCGTTCATTGATTTATTTGAATATATAAGATACATCAATGTGTGAGTAGTTAAATGAAATAAATATGTTAGTAAAAGCTTTGGAGAGCATACAAAAGTTCGAAAATGGTTAGTTTTGTCTTTGAATTAGTTGACATAGCCTAATATGTACAATGATTTTTGAAGCAAGTTTGCGTGTAAGGATTTATTTCGTACCAGAATCTTACCCTATAGTTGTGTTTAGTTAGGATAAATGACCTTTCAGAAGGGAATTTCTACATCCATTTTAAGTGTCCATTTATCCTACCAAAATAATAATTTATGATAATATACTTCCGTTCTATATGGACGTTTATCCTCTATATATATATCTTATATATAAAAAAAGGAAGTGCTTGCTGCCACGGGACGTGGCAGCAAGGATTTTGGCATGGTAAATCCTTGCTGCCACGGTATTTTTCCTTTCG
>CABFOV010000031.1:363491-385505 GCA_902141375.1 Timema poppense | reverse complement strand
TTGTTCACTGTTTAACTTGCTGTTGGCATCCATTACATTTGATTGTTTACTGTTTGAATATATATTAGCTTCCATTATTGATTGTTTACTTTTTAACTTGGTGTTGGTGGCCAATACACTATATTGTTTACTGTTTAAATAGCTACTAGTGGTCATGACAATTGATTGTTCACTGTTTAACTTGCTGTTGACATCCATTACATTTGATTGTTTACTGTTTGAATATATATTAGCGTCCATTATTGATTGTTTACTTTTTAACTTGGTGTTGGTGGCCAATACACTATATTGTTTACTGTTTAAATAGCCACTTGCGGTCATGACAATTGATTGTTCACTGTTTAACTTGCTGTTGGCATCCATTACATTCGATTGTTTACCGTTTAAATATATATTAGCGGCCATGATAATTGATTGTTTACTTTTTAACTTGGTGTTGGAAGCCAAGACATTCGATTGTTTACTGTTTAATTAGCTATTATCGGCCATGGCAGTTGATTTTTTTTACTGTTTAACTTGTTGCTGGCAGCCATTACATTTGATCATTTACTGTTTAAATAGCTATCAGTGGCCTAGAAATTTGATTGTCCACTGTTAAACTTGATGATAACAACCATGACATTTGATTATTTATTGTTTATCTTGATGATGGTGACCATGATAGTTGAGTGTCCAATGCTTAATGTTCTGATTTTGGCCATGCAAATTTATTGTTTACGGTTAGAGTGAAATGTTTTTGGTGGCCATGCCGGTTGATTGGCCACTATTTAAGATGCTGATGGTGACCATAAAAGGGCTTTCACACTATACGGTTTCTCTTGAACGAGTTTTGGCCGTACGAGTGCTATCGCACAACTATTACTCGAATGGATGAAAACAAGTGATTCACCTATTAATAAGCTCATTAGAAAACATTTCTTCATCGAGGATATATTGACATTTTCTCATTTGTCTAATTTTTTTTACAAGTTTCTTCAGCGACCATGCAAGCGTCTGCATTGGCTTCATCTCATTAACACTCAAAGACTAGAATTCGAAGTGTTTACAGATTATTTACTGAACTACGAGAGGATGGAAATGATTTTTAAAATAATTTTCGGATGTCGATAGTTTCATTTGATGAACTATCAAGTTGACTACAAGATAGGCTTCAACGTCAAAACATTGAAATGAAGAATTGTGTGGCACCAATGTAAATGTTGGCGATAACAATCAGGAAAGTTCATTCTGTAGCGCCTTTTTCTCCTTAAGTACTAAAGCAGGCATACAAGTTACAAGATAAATTGATAAAGGAAAGATAAATGAAGAGTGAGCCGAAAGGAAGTCCAAAAAAGCATATATTATGAAATAATATATACAATCATGATATTACAAACCCCCTCAGCCGTAGCCTAACTATAAAATAAGGTTATCTCCAGGATGGTATGATACTTAAATAAAACCTAAATAGAAGTGAACACATTGCCAAATAACTGGATAAGAATAATTTTATTTAATCAATAAAAAAAATATATATATATATATATATCATCCAACATAATTAAAGTTAGCGATAATTTCAAAAGGTTTCATAAAAAATAATATCTTACTTGTCCAGAGGACTTACAATAATAAACCCCCTTTTTTTATAATGCTTGTATAATATCAAAATGATGAAAATTAAATAGTCAGATGGACTCCCACTAAATGACATAAATAGTCAGATGGACTCTCACTATAAGACATAGTTGTATTCTCATATAAAAGAGACTCGAAGGTTTCTGAATTTCATAAATAATGGACGTAATATTACCAATATTTCCACATTTTAAATGACTTCAAATAACAGCAATATAAACTGTACTGAGCGAAATAGAATTTATAAAGTATATATATATAAAAAAATTTGACCTGTCTAACGGACATCATAATATTAATATAATAAAAATAGCACCAAGCGAATATATTCAATTTTAATTTAATAAATGTCTCTCATACCTAAATGATTATATTAACCTAATATGTAAAGGGAATATATTAAACATTTCCCATGTCAAAATGACATCGCAATATCAACAATTAAACAAAGAAAAACATATTACCAAAATAATAAATTTTATATTTAAATGTCTTAAATATTTGTCAAGCCTATATGAATGACTTCATATCAATGATTTGAACAAGTGAATAAATTTTAAATTTAAATGTCTTCAATATTTGTCAAGCCTACATGACTTCATAATATCAATGATTTGAACAAGTGAATAAATTTAAAATTTAAATATCTTAAATATTTGTCAAGCCTACATGACTTCATAATATCAATGATTTTAACAAGTGAACAAATGTTAAATTTTAATATATTAAATATTTGTCAAGCATACATGACTTCATAATATCAATGATTTGAACAAGTGAATACATTTTAAATTTAAATATCTTAAATATTTGTCAAGCCTACATGACTTCATAATATCAATGATTTGAATAAATGAATAAATTTTAAATTTAAATATCTTAATTATTCGTCAAGCCTACATGACTTCATAATATCAATGATTTGAACAAATGAATAAATTTTAAATTTAAATATCTTAATTATTCGTCAAGCCTACATGACTTCATAATATCAATGATTTGAACAAGTGGATAAATTTTAAATTTAAATATCTTAGACATTTCCCAACTAGATGATTGTATTATAAAATTTAAGCGAAAAAATAATAATTATGTATCAAAAGGTTTTGATGTTAAATCCATGATAAATAGCCGAAAAGAAATTTTGCATTATATTGTCCGAAAAATAATTTTGAAGTTTACATTTTATATTTGACATCTAGATGTGTCCCGGATGGTTATCCTGCCAAGAGTGGCTTGACCGCCGTTCGGCTGTTGCCCGACTCAGAGCTACCAACTTGACAGTTATGCCAAGCTAGGATGTCTGCGAAAGGGCTGATTTGTTGTTTGAGTACCGAGTCATTGTCATGACTCTTAACCTCGCGAATGAACTTATAAACCTGATGAAATGGCACAGATGAAATGAGCCTGCAGAATACTACAGGTGTGTGATTTTGTAGCCCGACTCAGGACTGTACTGACTTGACCGTAATTCCAAACCAGGTTTGCCTGCAAAAAGGCTATATTTGTGTTCGAGAATAGAGTCACTTTCGTGACTCCTGACCTCGTGAATGATTATTAATACCTTGTACATACATACACTTGATTAATTATTTACACTGTGAGGTGAAATTGGTGAAACTGAATGATTGCTGATTTACTGGCAGTATTTATTTGCTAATCTGTGGCTCGAAAAAAAGGGGAGGGGCGGAGTCACACATAAGAGTGGGATGGACAACAAACGAGAAGGAAGGGGTAATAGTGCACGGGAAACATGTGACGAGCAGCATCTGGACGATTCCAGAATAGTTATTTTTATGTCGCGCGCAACATTTTAGCTCTGTAGACGTCACACATTTTTCTTCCCGGCTTCCTCTGTGACTATTCGAAGTTGATGCACCTCTTGGCCTCGCGCCTCTAGTTTAATCAACAAGTATGTGATGGTCAGTCGTTGCTGGGAGAGAGGGGGAGCTCGGGACGTACACAAAAGAAAATGGGGCATTGGTAAACTTTCGATAACTTCTGTAGTTGTGGTGGAATACGACTTGAACCAATATTATGTCCAGTTTTTCCTTGATTTAGAACGTTGTAGCTTTGATAAACGCTACAATCCAAAAATTTAAAACTGAAATCAATGCTGTTTACGGGGATATTTTTAGGTGGGGGTGACTCTGATATATCTTCGTTACTTGAAGGGAAAGGAAGACACAGGTAGTTGTTGTCTACAATTATTATAAAATTGAGTTTCCTTATTCTGAGTATGAATTCTTGGACCTGGTTGTAAAGAAGTTTAAGTTACTTCTCTTGATTCCTGACTAAAATACATATCCTGTAATACATGAGACATTACTTGTATACATTGTTTCTTACGTTTAATCTTTTAAATTAATTATAAATCTCCCATTTGGAATTCAAGCATATCATCTTCATTGAAACCTTTGCGATGAGGTACTATGCCATCAAATAACACATTGCTCTCTTAGTTACGTACGGCTTCCAATGCCTTTAACATCACGTGTTCCACTTCATCATGCTTTTCCCTGCGTATGAGGCCCGCTCACTGTACTTTTCCCTTGAGCTCGCACCAGCTGTTTCCGTTCATCTCTGTATATTTCTTAAATAGAGGATGATAAGCTGTCTTCCGTCCCCTTTCTATTGTTAACTTTTGCAGAAAATGAAGTTGGTGGTTATAAAATTAATATATTTTCAAATTTCTACTGAACCTGCTTTGGGATGTGTGGCCTCTTTAAATTTCTTAAAGGATCTCATGTAACAATCTCTAATATTAGGTCAACTCTTGACTACCTCTTTAGCTGTAAATTGAAACCATAAAATTACAACCAAACCTCAAATATATTAGCTATTATATAATATTAGTAATTATATAGTAGGGGACTACATATTAAAACCATAAAGTAAATATATGTACATAATGCTATTTAACTTACCAGCTTATATATTTATTTTCCAGATACCTGGCAAGTGGTTGCACGTTTAATGATTTACAATACACATGGAGGATTGGCATATCGACCGTTAGTAAGCTAGTAAAGGAAGAATGCTACTGTGTATGGACTGTTCTACATATGAAATGTATACCCATGCCCACTAACGAACAATGTGAAAATATCGCTGTGGACTTAGAAATAAATTTAAATTTTCCACATTGTATATGTGTGGTTTACCAGAAACATATCCAAACACTTTTTTCTATAGTGCTAATGAGCTTAGTAGATTCTAACTATCGCTCATTTGCATGGATATTGGTAGTTATAGAACAGATTGTGATTCCATGGTTTTCAAAAGGTTGTCGTTGAGGACATGCATTAAAACAAATTCGATCGAGTTACCTAGAGAAAAACGTCTTCCAGGAAGTGAAGATACTATAATACCATATATTTTGTTGGAAGACGAAGCATGCATGTTATATAGTTAGTAATTATAATACTCCAGAAAAATTATGAAAATAAAATAATTGAAATAATAAATTTACCACATGCATTTTGGTTACTTTCCCTCCACACTTCAAAATCAGTTTTTAAGCAAATACACGCTTCTTTCCGCGCCTTTATGATTGTCTCCCTGTCTTTGTATTTTCCCACATTTTTATCCCACACACTGGGGAAAAATTCACAAACGAAATCAATAATTTAGTGTCAACTTCACTCGTCGTTCTGAATTTGACTAGAATCAACAGTGAGTTAGTGATAATGCGGCAAGTACAGAGGCTTCCAGATGACTGTTTAGTCGGCTCGTGTGTAAGGTGCCATTCCCCCCAACATTCCACTGCGAGTCGTGCGACCAAACTGCTGGATAAGACAATTGGATATTGTAGTGGGGACATTCTACTCCTACACGAGTCGGACATGATTTTGGATCAGATTACTAAACAGTCTGATTGTAGGAAACCTGCCATAAAACCTTGTGTATTAGTAGACGTCCGACAAACTCGTACGACAAAAATCGAGTAGTGTGGTATTTATGAAAGTTGATTGCCCACCATTTAACTTTCGTATTACATTTACAACAGTTGATTGTTCATTGTTTAAATTGATGTTGGAAACATTGGCATTTGATTGTTTACTGTTTGACTTGCTGATAGTGTCTATCACAGCTAGTTGTTCACTATTTAACTTTCTGGTGTGGCTATCACACCTGATTGCTTATTGTCTAACTTGCTGATAGTGGCCATGCCAGATGATCGTCCACCGTTTAACTTGCTGATAGGGGACATTCCAGTTGATTTCAGAACATAATAATGAGTACATATGGCATGTTAAATATCTATGGGAGTTATGTGAAAATACCTTTGCCAGCAAAATTGGTAGATCCTTTTATGCTCACTCACAAAAAATCAGTGTGGAAGGCAACTGGAAACCACCACACTTTCTGAACTCCCCTAGTACATTGGATTTATACCTGATGGTGTAGGCAGATCTAACAAGTTGGAGAGCTGCGTTTCTGTTCCAACGCCAGATGAATATAAATCATATCAAATCAACCTTCGGGTTGTTGACTTAAGAAGAGAGAAAAATGGGTAAAATTATTTATACTATAATGATTGTTTCATGTGTTTTGCTCCCAGAGGTGCCCCATTGAATCAGCTGACTCCAGGCCAATTGAGTAGTGTCAAGTGGCAGGGGTGGGCAACCCCTTTGGTTGAGAGTTGTACCACCATGAGGTGACCCTCCTCCTCCCCATACGGGGAACGTGATGGACGGAGAGAACCGGATCATCCTGAACGTCGGGGGGATCCGCTATGAGACGTACAAGGCCACCCTGAAGAAGATACCAGCAACGAGGCTGTCTCGGCTGACGGAGGCCCTCGCCAACTACGACCCCATCCTCAACGAGTACTTCTTTGACAGGCACCCCGGGGTGTTCACCCAGGTGCTCAACTATTACCGGTACGATGGCAGTACTAGCTGGGGCTCTGTGCTATAAGGATACTCCTTATACCTATAATCACTCTTGTTGGTTATAGCTACTCTGATTAGTTGTAATAACTCTGGTTGGTTTATGGACCCTCTTATTGATTGATAACCATTCTTTTTAGTTGAAACTTAGCTAGCACTCTGGTCCAAATTGATACTATACTTCGGCCTATATATTGTTGGTTTGTTTTGTCCCAGGACAGGAAAGCTCCACTACCCAACCAACGTCTGTGGTCCTCTTTTTGAAGAGGAACTTGAGTTCTGGGGGTTGGACTCAAACCAAGTAGAGCCTTGCTGNTGAATTATTAATATATCAATATATATGTAGTACTGGAAGATAGTCACAAGTCACAACATCCCACAGGCATGACCTACAGGTGCGGCTATCACGACTATTTCTGCACTCTTATTATTTATCACTCCTCCCTCAAATTTCACCAAGGAAAGAAAAGCAATGGTGACAGCCATGTTAAGAAAAAACAAAACACTAGGCTTTACTCGTAACAACAGTCCTATGGTAGATGGCGTGGGCATGCAGTTCTACGATTTAACTCAGTCAAGCATAGTGTGATGCTTTTTTTTTCTGATTAAAGGTTTTTACATACATTTCTAATAGGGGGCTTAGTTATATCTAAGGGTTTAATTTGTATTTGTTAAGGGTTCAAGTTTGTCGACACCTAGCTTTTAGCCCCCAGTAATTAATATTTGGGCCTATTTAATTGAAAGTTTTTCCTCCAACAGTTGTTAAAGTTTAATTTCTTTATGCATTAAAATACTTGTAATCGTCATAGTCATATAACTCTTTTAGATTCTTGCAATTTTTTTTAAATAAAATATTCCTGACTAATTGTAAGAGCTAACAAACTTATAATGAAAGGATGTTTTTATCATGTGGCCGGTTGAAGAAGTTATCCGAAAAGGGGGCCTTTCAGCTGTTGTCTTATTCCGGACCTGATAGATTGCTTACGTTGATTTTGCTTTGCGAGTTAGAGGCTGCCACCACCTCATGTTGTGAGGGTGATACTTACTATGAATGGGAGTAGCCATTGAAATGAAGCTTTAAGAAAATGACATTTATTGATTAGTAGACTGGCTTTGTGTAGTAAATTTTATAGTGAATTTGTGAATGACTTGACCTTATGGAAAGGTAAGATGAAGTGCAAGTATAATGGTGCTTTGTGAGAGAATTATAAGTAATGGATCGGAAAAGGAGCAAGCAAGTAATCTGGTTGTTGTTTTTCCTCCGGTAAGGCAAAATTAATCGAGAACGTTGCTAGACGTCTCAGACTATGGTTAGTATTAGCGAATCCGAGTAAAACTTGGACATCGGCCAGCAAGTACTCGAGAGAAGACAGATAATGGTTTGTGTTAAGGGTCTCATCACTTTCTCGTTTTGGGACTCCAGCCAAGAATAGTCCAATGAGAGACGTGCACTTAAAGCTTGTGTCAAGTGGATCGGAACATTACTAAACCATCTTTAACTGATTTTTAAGTCACTGGATGATGAAAAAGGTAAAATTTACCCTGTGTATTTAACATGGTGAATAGACAACCGTCCCTTGGTGTGATAGGACCGCTGTCGCCCGCCAGCCGTCAATGCAGGCAGGACCTGGGAGAGACCCTGGGAACCCCAATTTTAAAAAAAAATGTGTATCATAAAATAAAATATGTAAAATTGGTTAGAAATAATAACTCAATTATTAATTAAGTGGTATGGTATAACAAATAGATATAGGCTAAAGCTGGGAGAGGGGTCGTTTTAAAGTTCTCCTTGTGGTGTGAAGGGATAACATATACATTCTGATTAGAGTTAACCAATAAAGCTCAAAATATATGGAAAGTTAATACCCTTTGATGAGTAAACCTTTGTCTAGAAAGTCAACTGAAGCCTCTTACTATAAAACCTTTCCCAATAAAACGCTTTGAAAATATTTGATCGTGTTAATCACCCCAGCTGCAAAGGTACACCAGTATTTATTATGTATATAGGCCTATAGTATACGTTTATATATTATATTATGTCATACATATTGTGTCTATAGGGTATATATGGTATATACGCTAGTACATAAATTAATTTGACCATTATATTTAGTATTGAAGGTTTTGTTGAATCTTAGACATTATGATCTTTTATTATCAGTAGTGTAAAATTTCTATTTTCACTGTAAATAATAATGATAATAATAATTTTACGTGCTGATGATAACATGTAGATACTTATAATTTATTCTTTCCCTGTATGAGTAGTGTTTAAAAAACATGACCTCATTCCTCTCAGTTAATCTGCAATTACTAGGGTGAGCTCAGGTAATCAGTAAGCTAAGTTTAATAGGATTTAACCCTCCGTGTGTTCAGCCGCTGGTGATAAGCAGACAGGCAGGTAATAAAGGTTGAGGAAATACCTGGATCCGAACCACTTGGAAAAGGGGACACTCACAGCGCAGAAGCTCAAATTAAATAATTACTTTTTCATAACGAAGTGTTTTAAGTTCAATCTATTTTCATGTTTGTATAAGTTATAATAATTAACTTGATTAACTCAGACGAATTCTTTTAAAATTTGTGAAATTCGGGGCAAATAGCATAAAGTTTCAGTTTTATCTAGTATGGCTTACCGGTGATGAGGTCAGGATTCAGGTTCCACATGGGTGTACAGAGGTGTTTACAAAATGTATTTCTACTCTCGCTCCTCTTAAATGCGGGAACACTTCCTCTAAATTCTACCTGCCTCATGTCTCTCCACTAGTGTAAATATGAAAGCCGGAACAGAAAGCAAGACATGCCTGTTTAAATAATATAATATTTTCTTGTCGGGCTCGTTTTAGGCGACGTTAGCCATTCTGGACAAGCTGGACATTGACTCGGAGAAACCCAGCGAGGAAGAGATTGCCAGAATGTTTGGGTACGAGGACGACTATGTAGCGGGCACACTCTCTACCTGGCAGAGACTCAAACCCAGGATCTGGTCGCTGTTTGACGAGCCCTACTCTTGCATGGGGGCTAAGGTTAGTCAGCATTGGAATCACGGTCTTTATACATATGGATAAGGTCAGGTAGCGTGGGAAGCTAGGTCAATATGCATGGGGAACAATATCATTGTACACGGGGAACAATATAAATATGTGTGCATGGGGAACAATATCATTGTACATGGGGAACAATATCATTGTACATGGGGAACAATATTGTACATGGGGAACAATATCATTTTACATGGGGAACAATATCATTGTGCATGGAGAACAATATCATTGTGCATGGGGAACAATATAAATATGTGTGCATGGAGAACAATTTCATTGTAAATGGGGAACAATATCATTGTGCATGGAGAACAATATCAATGTACATAGGGAACAATATAAATATGTGTGCATGGAGAACAATATCATTGTACATGGGGAACAATATCATTGTGCATGGAGAACAATATAAATATGTGTGCATGGAGAACAATATCATTGTACATGAGGAACATTATCATTGTGCATGGAGAACAATATCATTGTAAATGAGGAACAATATCATTGTGCATGGAGAACAATATCAATGTACATGGGGAACAAGATCATTCATCATGATGCCTTGGTCTAACAACATGAGGAACATTATCATTGTGCATGGAGAACAATATCATTGTAAATGAGGAACAATATCATTGTGCATGGAGAACAATATCAATGTACATGGGGAACAATATCATTGTGCATGGGGAACAATATCAATGTACATGAGGAACAAGATCATTCATCATGATGCCTTGGTCTAACAACATGGGGAACAAGATCAATGTGCATGGGGAACAATATCATTGTACATGGGGAACAATATCATTGTGCATGGAGAACAATATAAATATGTGTGCATGGAGAACAATATAAATATGTGTGCATGGAGAACAATATTGTACATGGGGAACAATATCATTTTACATGGGGAACAAGATCAATGTGCACGGGGAACAATATCATTGTGCATGGAGAACAAAATCATTGTACATGGGGAACAATATCAATGTGCATAGAGAACAAGATAAATCTGCATGAGGAACAATATAATTCATCATGATGCCTTGGTCAAACAACATGGGGAACGAGATCAATGTGCTTTGGGGAACAAGATAAACCTGCGTGGGGAATAATGTAACCAGCAGGAGACAAATATCTTAAAGCATGTGAAATAAGGTCAATAACTATAGGACAAAGTCAATTAGCATGGGCAAGGCTGGGCAGCATGAAGACCAGGGTAATTCTGCGTGAGACCAAGGTCAAACAGAATATATGCCAACAGATAGTAACACATTAAATTATGTTCTAAAAATCCCATTTAGCTAATTTTTTATTTTAGGCTCCGTGAATTTGAATAAAATCTTTTAGTGATCAACTTGGATATTTGATTCATTTGTATTGATCAGTCTCTTGTCCCAAGCTTATGGGTTATTTCATAGGACCAACTCGTCTGGTTGACAACTTCATGATTCTAGCCAACCAAGTGTGCAGAGGTTGCATAGGAAGTGTACCCGCATTTGTATGGAGGGATAGTGGAAAAACATTTTGGAAAAAACCTCCCAATACATCCGACCGAGATTCGAACCAATATATTCCCGTCATCGGCAGTCTAGTCTACTGTGATACTAGCGCCTTAGACCATGCGGCTACCAAAGCGGGTAAAATATCACTTATCAAAATATTAGACATAAATTCATTTTGTTTTGAGCTACCTAAATTAGAGAAAATTATATAATGAGGTGCATTATACACGTATGAATGTATATGTGAGACTCAACATTACTGTAGGGCACTGTTCAATGTAATTTTTCCTGAACTAAGGCACTTTCTGGTTTATTTTATACAGATATTATGACCTACATCTTTTAATAGTTTTTCAATTGTAAACTAGCTCTTCGACAGTCTCCTAACCCTAATAATCACCTTGTCTCCTGACTTCAATGATCACCTGTCTACAGCCTCATTATACGTCTATAAACATAATATACTTGTGTTACCTAAAATATTTACACAAGTGATTTGTTAATTGAAGTAGTTCACTGAACTTATTGTGTTCAAATAACCCATTAAAATTGTACTTGTTAAGGATTTTATCTATTTTCTGAGACTTGTAGAAAATATTCCTTGATTTACAGGAACATGTAAACTACAAGTGGCTTTATGAATAAAAATGTTAATCTTATTTGTAAATTTTTTTATTGTAAAGTCTCACTTGTAATTAACAATTATTTACTTGTAACTTTATGAAACATATTTTTCTCATTCCTTACAATTATTTACAAGTGTATTATCACGCAAATTTAGGACTGGTATTTTTATGAAACAGGACCCTGGTGTTGAATGTCACGCGTTTATCTCCGTGAATGGCTCGAACGGACTGTACTTGTCAATCAGAAGTAAAGCGAGCCACTAGGGAGGGGGTGGGGGTGGGGGAATAGGATGCAAATGAAAGAACATAGTGAAACAATAAAACTCTGCCAGATACAAATAAATAATATCACATAGATTAAATGAAAAGCGAATAAAGCAAATATCAATAATAGATAAAAATTTAACATTATCTTAGTTTTAATTGAACTAATGTATACGTGGTACTGCCTAACCAAACAACACATACTCACCACATACTGCCCAATGGTTCCACACAAGTCCACAACAGGCTTATCACAACAGGATCATCACATGCTCACTACAGACCCACTAAAGGTTCATAACAAGCTAACAACAAATTCACCAGAGGTTTACCACAAGCTAACAACAAATTCACCAGAGGTTTACCACAAGCTAGCAACAAATTCACCAGAGGTTTACCACAAGCTAACAACAAATTCACCAGAGGTTTACCACAAGCTAACAACAAATTCACCAGAGGTTCATCACAAGCTAACAACAAGTTAATCACAAGCTCACAACAAGTTAATCACAAATTCACTGTAGACTCACCACATGTTCACCACAAACTCACTACATGCTAACCACAAGCTCAAGTCCACAACTCACCATTAAATTCCCATAATGATGGTGTGGTAGTTTTAACTTTTCCTCAGTACATAGTATAAAGACTGTCTTGTGATGCTGATCAAAAACTATCAAATAAGTTAAAAGCAATTATTGTAGTTATTATGCAAGCTACTTGACAAGTTGGTGGACTCGTTATGTTTCAATATGTTATTCATGTTTAAGGCGGCCGCCTCGGTCAGCGCGGAAGTATCAATAGCTCTCAGGCCACACGGCTTAAAATATAATAACTGTCTATGTCGTTTTATATAGCCATTTATCTATTCTGTACAATCTTATACTCCCTTTCGCTCTTCCCATACAACCACTCTTTGTCATGCCAATATGAAAGAGGCGAAAGAAAACTATGAAACTTCTTATTTGAAGGTCAAGAGGAACCCTCACTGCTAATTCTCAAATAGATATTAAATTTTTCGGTTGTGAGCCTATTAAAAATTTACTTTGTTAGAGGAAGGCTATATCTATAACAATTTTTTTAAACCTAGTCTCACAGCTCCACAAAGTAAAAAGTAGTTGAAAAAGCGATAATATTATTTTTCACACATTTTTTTATATGAATAAAACTTAAACTGTAGGGTTGTCAAGGAAAAAGAGCCCTGTTGGAATCGTTCGACATTAGTTTGACGTGAATCATATTTTGAAATAACGCATTGTAGAATTAAATATTGCGTTAGAGGTGAACAACTGCGTGGAAATTTATAACCTACAGAGGTAGCCCCCTTAAAGCATTTTCTAAAGTGAAGAAATTTTATTTGTTTGAATCCCGGAAAGTTGCGCAACCATTCGGGTTTACTCCAAGTGTGGTACAAAGGGCTAATTAGACTTATATCGGGGACAATATATCACCATTAATTTTTCTATTTTTTTATAAATATTAAAAACATCAGGGTTAGTACCGATTTAATTTAAGGGGTAGTGGTGAGGAGGATATCTTAGAGAAAGTGCACCCCTATTAGCGTGAAGAGTGGATGTAAAAATCACTGAAATGAGCTACATGTGCTAAATCCCCCGGCGCACCCAACAGAAATTTGACCACCCATCACGACAAATTATTATATTATGAACCTGATGCCTTTAACAACGTATCCACTGGTGTAGATTTTATTCTGTGTAGTCGAGCTAAAAATCATCACAGAAGAGTGGATGTAAAAATCACTGAAATGAGTTACATGTGATAAATCCTCCAGCGCACCCAACAGAAATTTGACCACCCATCACGACAATTTATTATATTATGAAGCTGATGCCTTTAACAACGTATCCACTGGTGTAGATTTTATTCTGTGTAGTCTAGCTAAAAATCATCACAGAAAATAGCTTAGTATTTCATCAAATATTTTTAAAAGAGCTCTTTATATAATTTAAAAAAATCGAACAAACGGGCTATACACTCGGAGTAATTCGGTAACTGGTCCCCCTTAATGGTGGGTGGTCAGATTTTGTAGCTCTGAATATCAACTTATCAGCGCTCTTGATATTTGTTCGCAGGTGGTGGCCGTCGTGTCCGTGTTCTTCATCTGCGTGTCGGTCCTGTCTTTCTGCCTGAAGACCCACCCGGACATGAGAATGCCCTCCCTTTGCAACATCACCGTCAACTCCTCCCAAAACTCCACGGCGTGGATTATTGTGAAGGAGAAGACAGTCCCTTACAAGGCTTTCTTCTATATAGAGCTCGTGTGCAACGCGTGGTTCACCTTCGAGCTCGCCGTCAGGTCCGTGGTGAGTAGCACCCTAGTGAGGGATGGGGCAGTATCCCCCTGGTAATAGACAAGGAGAAGGGATAACAGTAGGATGGGGTATGTATTAGTTCGAGAACTCTTGTATTGGTATTTAATATTACTCACCTAATAGAACAAGCTGATGAAGGAGGCATTTTAATTCCCTACACTAGCATTATATTGAGAATATGGAGCTAATTAATGTAAAATAACATTATTCTCAATGCACCTGTAGCGCTTATAGATCCATACTCATGAGTCCGAGTCAATGATACACTCTCAAACATTTGTCTCTCTGTCGAGCAATCAGGTGAGTCCTAACCTGGTGCATTTCGTGAAGTCGCCAGTGAATGTGATAGATTTCGTGGCCACGTTAAGCTTCTACACCGACATCCTCCTCCAGAACAGCGTCGCCCACAAGATTGACCAGTCGGACATCCTTGAGTTCTTCAGTATCATCCGGATCCTGAGGCTATTCAAGCTGACGAGGCACTCTCCCGGCCTCAAGATCCTGATCCACACCTTCAAGGCCTCGGCCAAAGAGCTGACGTTGCTGGTATTCTTCCTGGTGCTGGGCATAGTCGTGTTCGCCAGCCTCGTCTACTACGCGGAGAGGCTGCAGGTAGGTTGTCTAATAGGGAACTATTCTAGGGGACGGGGGGAGGAGAGCAAACTCCACTATAACAGGGACCCCAACACACGTTGCTCTACAACTCTTAGTGGTGTTGTGCTTTCGGCCTCGTTCACAGTCAAGATTGTTCAGTTTTCTTTTGAAATTGGGTTAAGACTCTTTAATACACACAGATATTCCTGTTTTATTCTCTATTTCTGATGTGAGTCCCATCTACTTCATTCCCGAAAATACCCCTGTTAGACACAGGGACTGCAAACTGAGAGCAATCGCATCAGCCGGTAATCCGACCTAATGGCGTCCTTTCCTACCATCCTCTTTTGACAGACGCCAGTTGTCTAAGCCTTTCTCGTGGACTCTAACCTAATGATGCAGTTGTTACATACCTTGCTGAACACTACCCCCCTCCCCCCTGAAGACATACAATTTTATTCTGAATGCTAAACTAATGAGGATACGTTGTTTAATGTAAAATACTACACCCTTAAAAACCTCAACTACAACCTTGGACGCTTCCTAATGATGGATGAACTGTTAAACCCCAAGTTGAACTTTATATCCGATCCTGAAAACATCAATCTCTCCCTTCGAAGCTAACATAATGATGGAAAATATCCAGGGAAACCTCTAGGTGAGAAAACCACCCATGATGGTCTTCAAATGTTCCATAACTCTTAAAGATATGGCAAAATATTTAAAATTACAAAATTGAATGGTAATTTTTTGTTTTGTTTAGACCAAAAGGGTTAATTTACAAAGAGTTGTGTAAGTGATATTGCAAGTGCAAGATTAGTTTGATTTACACATACACTAAGTATGACGGGGGCTATTATCAATTTAGACCATCTTTTAATAAATCAGGTTCATTGGTCCCTCTCCTGGCTTAACACAATGTAATACACCATTTTCAACCAAGCTGAGCTTTGATACTCTATTTTTAGATATGATTGGTTAACGTCTTCATGATTTTGACTATATTTGAGGCTATTGGTATGTAGCTAATTGCATATAAACCTGAAAATATATTATAAAAAACTAGGAGATTCTGTAAAAATAAAGTAGAACTTTTTTTACAACTTATTTGGTCTGAACTACCAGAAATTCCCCTCGCACTCATAGCTTCCCGGAAAGTGTCTGTTTTACAAATGGTCTTTTTTTTTAAGCCTAACCCAATGAACAACTTCAAGAGTATCCCCGAGGGCCTTTGGTGGGCCATTGTGACTATGACCACTGTTGGCTATGGAGACATGGTCCCCAAGACGTACCTAGGCATGTTCGTAGGGGCCCTCTGTGCTCTAGCCGGGGTACTCACCATAGCACTTCCGGTCCCGGTCATTGTCTCCAACTTCTCTATGTTCTATTCTCACACGCAGGTAAGAAGTTTTATAAGAGGTTAAAGTTTAGTTTTGAGTGCAATTTTATTCTGTGAACAGTTGTCTTAGTGGTTGGAAAGTTTTTCTCTGGGGGGATTTTTTATATGGGGGGAGTTTTTCTCTGGGGAGAGTTTTACTTTGGGTCTAGTATTTTTTTCTGGGATCAGATTTTCTAGGGGAGTTTTTCTATGGGAGGAGTTTATATCTGGGGTAGTTTTTATCTGGAGGTAGTTTTTCTCTGGGAGCAGTTTTTTATAGAGGAGTTTTTCTATGGGGTTAGTTTTTCTCTGGGGAATTTATCCACGGAGTAAGTTTTTGTTCTGGGGGGGAAGGTTTTTTTTTCCTGAGAACGTTTTTTTTAAAAATATGTTTTTGCTTGAAGCAGTGTCCCAAACCTGGGGGCCCCAGGGTCTGCGAATTATAATAGCTTACATTATTGCATACAGACGTTACTACCTGATAAAGCCCTTAATTCACCACCACATTGAAACTGATCGTGAAGTTAGTTATTCGTCCATCCTATTCTGTTTTAAATCAGTTTTAACACAATATTATGCTGTATTCACGTACTGATATACCAAAATATTATGAAAATGAAAATAGTGGATTCATACATTTTTATAAATAAATATAAAACTGGGAGACTGTTTGTAGCAGCAAAAGAGCTGGTAAAGGCACACAAAATACATTTTAATACACACTTGCATGGACAAGGAAACTTTTATACCGTTTCGACAAGCTTAACGCACAATTTTATTTGTTACATTTACTAACTAAAACACTGAAAACAAAACAAATCACACAGAATAACGTCTTGTAACAGTCGGCTTGAAACTGACACGTTCAATCAGTTTGAAACCAGTCACAGACCAGTTGGATTCAGAATCCAGACTCCGTTTAAGTCACTCTGGTGGGAGAGGTTTGTTTTAAAAGAATGAGTCCGACACGCAAATATATCGAAAGTAAATGAAATATGACTTTGTCTTTGGTCAAGTTGCAGTCGCGTTGAGGTGGGGGACGAAAGGCCTAAGTCTGTATTGTGACTAGTTAAGAATATGCAAATATACCATAGACTAATTTAGCCTCATTAATATCTTTGAAATAAATTTGGTTGGTTGATAAATAAAGTGTACTAGAATTAATGGTGAAAACAATAACAGTTTCTGAGCTCATGTCACATGTTTTCTTATTACGTATAAAATGACAATCGGTGCTAAAAGAACATTTCTCCCCGCGGAGAGATTGCGAATAGCTTTCAAGCGAAAATTGTGCCCTCGATGTTAATGAGGCCAGTTTGTCTCTATGGTAGTTTTTATTTGGGGAAAATTGACCTCGGTATTAGTGTGGGAAAAAAATTGCATATTTACATTGATGATTACAGAATTAAAACCAATCATAATGCACTCGGTAGGGATTCAAAACTATGGCAATCATGAATCTATCATCTATGGATGCATGTACAATGTATGTATTCACACGAATAAATAGCTCGCTATAGGTTACTATGTACTTATCATAAATTTGTGGTGTACAGCATTCACAATTTGGCACGAACAAATATCTCACAGTCCAAATAAATAAGGAATGTCCCGAATAACCAGCGTACGACGATTTATGCCTCGATTCCCATGAACAGGTTTTATTGGCTCAATTATCCTTAATAGAGTTTCGGTCTCCTTTCAGTTCAACACGCCAGGGATTTCTATTCTAATTCGTATATACCTCTCATCCTCTTCCCTCCATTATTTGCTTCCCCCCCCCCACCCCCACCCCCAGCTTCGTTTGCATATCTTATTACCCGGAAGCCCACGCGGTCTAATGAGAGGTTAAAAATACTCGTTAAGGATTCCTTTCCAGGAACATTTTATACTGCCACCAATTGATCAAGTAAATATTTATTTAATCTTTTCAGGTGATTCACGCCCTGTTTTCTAAACTCTGAGCTAAGTCAACTTACAAACCCCCTTGTAACCAGTGTTGATATAAGTCACAGTTTTTGCAGGATATTTCAATTTCAAAGCTAAGAATCAATGTCTTCTCCAGGTCCTTAGAACTCCCGATTTTTAGGGGGGAATTTTTTACTTGAACGCATGGTATCAATATAAACAAAAGCATATTGGTTTTATCCTGCGGAAAATGGTTGACAGGGTCGGGAGCACGTGTTGTAATGTGTTGTGTGTGGGTAGTGTTTCTCTTCCAATTTAATTTAAAATGTAATGTGCTCGTTTGAACTATTTATTAAAGAATCACAATCTAATGAGATAGCTAGCACAGAAATGCACATAGAATCACGCCTGTTTTCTATTTGAATAAAGTCAAGCGAGTAGGCCTAGTAGTAGTGGGACAACTTATACCGATTAAAGAAAAGCAACTGTAAATAAAGTGGAAGATTCAACCGGTTTATTTAAAATATTTATGTGAAAATTATCTAAAATACCTGTAAGATTGTTACGAATTTTATTTTTTAAACTTGTTTAGTAAATCAGATTTGGCCAACGCAATAAAAACAGTATCCCATCGTACACGCTACTCGGTTGCTTGACCATAAGTCTAGAGTAAGCTCAAGCAACTAGCCAGTGTACAGAGTAATACTATAAACAGGAGAACTAAATGTACTCTCCGGGACTTTATAATTCGACAAAAACTTTCTGTCTAGCTTATGTTGCGAGTCCCAAAAATCATAATAAAATATTGTAAATAAGGTCAAGAGTAGATAAATGATCTTAAGAATATAGAGTGTAATACTAACATCAACTAAATACTAGCATCAGTAAATTCATACAAACATTTGACAATAGGCTATAAAAGCCTGTTTATTCTCAGATAACAAAAATTGTAATAAGGTAAACAATTTGAGTAAATACAATAACAAATTTATGATAACTTAGTCCTGTGCCAGGACATAATAATTACAAATACTGAAAGTTTGCATGTGCCATCCTGGCTAATAAATGACAAATGATATTAAACAAATAGGTGAAACTTCATTAATTCTAGCCTAGATCACGGGGGCAAGGATATATATGGTCTCAACAGTCTACAAGATTCAAAAGCTAAGTTGCCAATATGCTAACACAAACCAATGTCAGATATATACCAACAGGGAACATATTTAAGTTAACTCCTTACACTATAATACTATTACATCGGGTCAATTAGAGCTCACCTAAAAGTGAATCTGCATTATCCACCCAAACTCTAAGCTCTACACTAAATTGGATAAACTTTAACAATATTAAAGTAGGATATTGAAAATTGTTCAACATTATAAAAATAGGGGAACTCTGCGCCTAACTGTATACTCCACTACTCTAACCAAGAGCGCCATCAACTATCCTGTTGACGGTCCCGAGATGTGGGATGGTCGTGGTACCAGACATAAGTAATAAAGTTACAAGCCTAATAGAAAGTTTAATACTTCTAACAAGACAATTATGAGGAATAATATTGTTCCAGACATTATTTAGAGAAGTCATACCTAATTTATATTAAACATTAAATTACACGTTACAAAGCCTTACTATTCGCAATAGCATTTTAAACAGAGCTTTAGAAAATATAATGGAGGCATGAAATGCGAACTAACATCACGTGAGGTATAAACATAGATCAGAAGTCTGACATCTGACTGAGCCCAAACATAAATTTAGCATAAAGAAACTTCCCAAAATTTAATTTAGTAAAAAAGATATATAAAAAATTTAGCCGAAACGTAATTTGAACATTGACCCACATAATTTTGAAGAGTTAGAGACCAAAATATAATTTCAATAAAAGACCATTAGATAAATAACCAAGCATTTACCACCGAATTAATAGGAAAATCATCCACTCTAGTGGTACATTAATTATTATAGTTACTACCTGGGAAATATCAGGGTTCAATTGAGCCTCTAATTATTTGCTTTAATGTCGTTTGAGAGGATCTAGGATTTGGGCAGTTAGCTATAAGCAGTGTTGCAGGTTTTTTATTTATTTAATTTTTTTTTAAATTATATTTTGGCTTAACCATTCAAAATTATGTGGGGAAGTGTTCAAATTAAGTTTCGGCTCAATTTTTTATATATCTTTTTTAATAAATTAATTTTGGAAAGTTTCTTTATGCTAAATTTATTTTTGGGCTCAGTCAAATGTCAGAATTTTGATCTATGTTTATATCTCACGCAAAGCTAGCTCGCGTTTCATGCCTTCATATTGATGACCACATTTAGATTGACAGCATGTGTTCTCCCTCCTCCCCACCAATTTTACCCGCTGAGATTGACTGTTTAGTAGCCAGTGTTCACATTAAGTAATTATCTTTGTTTGATAATCTTTGAAAATATTCCCTCTCTGGAATTGGGAAGTTAGATTCCAACCAGTCATTATTTCCAAGCACTCTCAAAACATGTTCTCCCTCTGGGCTTGGGAAGTTAGATTCCAACCAGTCATTATTTCCAAGCATTGTCAAAACATGTTCTCTCTCTGGAATTGAGAAGTTAGATTCCAACCAATGGTTATTTCCGAGCACTGTCAAAACATGTTTTTTCTCAGAGCCAAACCCGGATTAATACTTCTGGGGGCCCTGTGCCAAGTAGAGCTTGGGGCCCTTAGAAGTTAGTTCCCTAATGAATGATTATAAATCTTACATATACATCATAAATTGATATTTTAGTTAGTGAAAAACTTTTTTTTGTTTTGGCAAACACTAAGCAATCATGATGAATTTTGTTATCAATATACTCATTATTAATACTATTATTTTTCTGTCAAAAGTCACCGGTATCGTCTGCAAATTTTTAGTATTTCAAGTTTGCCAAAAGCTAAATTCGCGTTAATTTTTAAGCACGAAGTGTCGGACTCCAGTTATACCATGGTACCAGTTCCCTTCGATTAGGGAATTTCTATATTAGTTTGGGATGCATTTTAAGAAAAAACATAAAAAGTTTGAAATATAATATTAGCACAAAATAAATATGACAAGTCAAAGTGATTTATTTGCCAAGTGGGCTGGGGCCCCTGACCTCGGGGGCCCCTGTGCGTGGCACACTTGGCACATGCCTTAATCCAGGCCTGCTCAGGGCTCATGAAGTTCAATTCCAACCAGTCATTATTTCCGAGCACTGTCAAAGCATGTTCTCCCTCTGGGCTTGGGAAGTTCGAGTACAACCAGAGTCGTTTGTTTCCAGAATAGTCGGAGCAAATTCTCATTGAAGAAAAGATTCTCGCTATTGATTGGTCGCTACTGATCCAACACAAGCATAGTGACGTCCTCATGAATTATTAAACAGACGAACAGTGGGGGTAACACGGAGAAACTATCGCTTCCTTCCGTTTACAATCCTTTCAAGTTATTTTTTTAGGTTTAGTTTTAGTTTTTTTTTACTAAACGAGCTCTTGACTTTGCATGGTTTCAGGGACACACTGGACACTGGTGTACACACTACCATCCATAAACAGAGAGTTTATCAAACATAAACTCACACATACGTACACTGGTACACACACCCACGCTCACAATACACGCATGCATACACACTCACCCACACCGACACATACACTCACTCACACATTTAACACAGGCACTCGCACAGACAAACTCACACACACACACACACACACTTTCATACAAACACTCTTACACACACACACATAAACTCACATATACACTTATATAATTACACCCCTTTACAGAAACACTCACTCACTCACACACACACACACACACACACACACACACACACACACACACAC
>CABFOV010000031.1:350165-361260 GCA_902141375.1 Timema poppense | reverse complement strand
CACACACACACACACACACACACACACACACACACACACACATACACTTATATAATCCCCCTCCCCCACAGAAACACTCACACACACTCTTAAACATACTCACTCCCACACACTAGTAGTTTGATTGCACTGGTGGGGCTAGGAATATAAATATTTAAGGTGGGGATGCAGAGAAAACGTGAAAAGGCCAGTGTCCGTGCAGTTTTTGTAGCAAACAATTGTTTTCCTCAAAATAAATGAAATATAGTTTCAATGCAAACATAGCATTTAATTTTCTTCACATGGTGATATCAATATTGGTTGAGTATTAGTCATGAACGTGGTGGCATTATCTAAATACCTTTTTAAATGAACAGAAAATGTTTTTATGAAATTCCAGAACACTCTTGACAGCTATTCTACAAATGTGGTCATCATGCGAAGAAAATCAATCTCTATGGTTCTACTGGAGAATTGTTTGATTTATTTTGACCAAAAATCTTTTACTGTAAGAACCTTAAAAACACTTACCTTTTCTTAAGTTCTCTGCATCTCCACCTAGCTAGCAGAATGAGAGAGAATTGTTGATTCTATGAGTTTTTAAAGCTGTTGATCTACGCTGAAACTGGTGAGTGAGGAATTACCCATGGTTTATTTAACGCTGCATAATATGTGTAAGAAATTTACCAGGGTTTATTTATCGCTGAAAAATATGCGTAAGTGATTAACCATGGTTTGATTCATACTGAAACAGATCCAAGAAATAATTGACAGAATTTAATTTACGTGAAAATAGATTCACGATTAATTCAACACTGAAATACACGCGTGAGAAACTTATCAGGCTTTGATTTACGCCAAACCAGATACTTGAGGAATTTACAAGGACTTATCTCACTCTTGAATATATGAGTAACAAATTTAAGGGTGAACGTCAGTTGGTCTAAAGTCGTTTGGGCTGAACTTTAGGCCAAATTACTTTAAAACAACTAATTTTTCCGAAGTTAATTTTTAGGATTACTTACTTTTGACCAAATTAATTTTGGTGAAACTAACTTTTTTTTTAACTCGAAATTAATTTTAGGCCAAATTTCTTTAGGCCAACTGACTTTGGGTGAAATTAATTGATAGGCCAAATGATTTGTATTCTCGCACTAAATAGTACGTTTCATTTGCTTGCCCAGAATTCCATTGCCTCTCCGAGCCCCGCATCGATGGTTACAGGTTCTAGTACGTCACTATCGTGTTCGACTGGATTGCCAGTGATAGGAAGATCGGGTTTCGGATCTAGGTTGGGTTTTTATAAATATTTTCCCAATCTTCCTTTAAGTAAATTGAGTTACATTTACTCTAAAATCCTATCTCACTCATCCTTATTAGTAGTGTATGACTCTATCCCGAAAGGGTACTAAGACCCAATGAAAAATAAAGTTGACTTGGAGACAGTTATTTGTGGGAGTGTGGTATTGTGAAATGAAAGATGTGGGGATGGGAGCTTGACAATGGACTATTATTCTTAACGGTGATCTGGCGGTATAGGGGTAAGGTGTCAGACTTCTGTGCTAAGGGTCCGGGGCTCAATCCTAGGTCCTGGCACAGATTTATCTGATTGCCAAATACTTCCTTCACCTCTGACAATACATGTATTAATAACAACTTGTGGATGTATGGAATGCCAGGCCTCCACCGTGGTTCACATCCCACGTTAAACTGTAGTTCTTCCATTTTATCTCACTATCACCCTACCACTACACATTAGCGTAAGTGCGTATAACCTGAACGGGTATTAAGACGCGGTGCTAATATTAATAATAATAATAATATTTTTAACGCTTGTTTTTAATTTAAAAATATTAAAGATAATAATACGTCTTTGATAACACAATACTCTATTCTTCATATTCTGAAAAACTATTCAAAACATCACCCGACAGGATTCAGACAGGAAGTCCCTTAGTTGTAGTAAGCTTAGTGCTCTAACCCGCCTTGGTGGCGTAGTTGGCTAACGCGCTTGTCGTGTTGAGCACGACCGCTGAGGACGGGGAGATCAAGGTTCGAATCTCGGTCGGGTGAACTGGGGGTGGTTTTTCCTAAATGGTTTTCCACTCTCCTTCCACGCTAATGCGGGATCACTTCCTCTAATTCAACCTTCCCAATTCCTAATCCATTAGCGTAATTAGTACTTAAAGCGTATATAACCCGAACGGGTAATAAGACGCGGTGCTAAACTATTATTATTATTATTATTATTATTATTACTTAGTGCTCTAACCCTTTAGTTAATTATATTCATACCAATAGTTCTACCATTTATATATGGCAGCATTTAGAAGATTTTACAATAATGAGCAAAGAATCTTTGTAGTTGACAATTATATACGTTTGTAAAAAGGTTCTTTTGTAGTAAATTATATTTTTTTTATGGTTAGCTTATTTAGAGGGGTGGGGGGGATCTTGGTTCATATTTTAATCAATATATAGTCTACGTGAAACCATAACATTAATTTTTAGTGTTTCAAACTTTTCTAGAATGTTTTAATTTAGCACGTAACTAAAGGGTAGAAAGATCTATCTATCCTAGACCTTGGTCGATATTAGTATAAATAAGACTACAAGTATTTAGAAACTATAGTAAATACTATTTAATTATATATGACACACCTCGCCCTCTAGTAACATCACAAAAAATCAAAACGTACTTTAAATAGTTGCCAAAAAATAATTGTTGAAAAGTCAGTTGGCTTAAACCAAATTGGCCTAAGGTCATTTGGCCTGAAAATAATATTCAGAGATATTAAGTTGGCCTAAAGTCATTTAGCCTAAAATCACTTGACCTAAAAGTAATATCAAACACTTTATTTTGAAACGTGAAAAATATGAGTCATTATTTTGAAATGATTATATCGTACTGTAAGTTGGTGTATTACGGAATGCCGGATTGTCGCAAGCAGTTAAGTGTTCAATACAAAAATAATGGAAAGCCTATGACGTTTCCAAGAACTAAGTCAATGGGACACAAATGCACCTTTGTAAAAAATATATAAGCTAAAGGATTGCATTGAGTGCATTGTGTTAACGATTTATTTGGTATAGCTATACATTTTGTTGTTGTTGCGAGAAAAGTGATTTTATCGAAAATTGTGCAACTATAGAAGTATTCATTTTTGTTTTTCTTTAACACACAAGTAAATATAGCTTTGGTGATGGCGTGTTAGACCAGCGAGTCAAATGAACCACGATTTATAACTTGGTGAGTTCAATATTTTAAATTCTCTCTGAGTAAAACAACTTGTCAATTCGAATTTAATATTATTATAATCATATTTTTTATTCAGTAAATTTTTGAAAAAATAAATTCGGTAGGTAGGCCAATAAATTGTTCACCATTCCAATAATAATTATCGTGCTTTGTCTTTATTTAAACTTGTTTTAGATCATAAAACTCATTAGTTTTTTAAAATCACCAACTTACCAAATTTCAAATTAATGAACAGATTTTAATTTAGCTTATTTAGTTATTTTTAAATAAGATTATTACGGTAGTCTACATAAGCTTAATTACCAAGTAGGATTCTAGAAAAATAAATATGAATTTAAAAAAACGTTATGTTAACAACATTCCTGAATGTTGGCAAATTAAAATTAGAACTATATTAATTGTATACTGTAAATTCAATTTACACCATGGTTAACTACTTATTAATTTTCATTACACAGAATAGTTAGATCATTCTAATATAATTGATTCATTCTAACTCTTATATCACACAAATACGGACAAATTCCCTAGAAGTTATGCATTACTCCATAACACAATAGTGTTTGTGGATATTAGTGGTATAAGACGTGATACGGTCAAGTCCAACTAAAATGTGACCCTAATATTATGTTCATATGACATAGTTGCGTCCTGCACTCAACTATAAAACACATTATTGTTTCGAATCGAGAGTATGTATCTGCCCACCCACTGAGCTACCAGGCTGAGTTGAGGTTGGTTCACTCTTGCAGGCGAGGTCCAAGCTACCCAAGCAGAGGAGAAGGGTCCTACCAGTGGAGCAGCCTCGGAGGTTGAGAGGAGACGGTGCCATAAATAGGAGAATGAACGCCATCAAGCACCACCATCCGGCGCTCTTCAAGGATGCCTTTGTGGGCGCCAAGTTGGGTAGGTTTGCAATGACAGCCTTTGTGAGTTACTAGATAGTTAAGTCTTTATGATCGCCCTTGAGGGTGTCAAGTTGGGTAAATCTTCACGAACACCTCTGTGGGCGTCATGTTAGTTAAGTCTTCATGGACACTTTTGTGGTTGCAAAATTGGATAAGTCTTCAAGGATACCATTGTGGGTGCCAAGTATCTAAGGACGACTTAGTGGGTGCTAAGTTGGGTAAGTTCTCATGGCCGCCTTCTTGAGTGTCAAGTTGGATAAGTCTTCGCGGGCTCCTTTTTTGGGGACCCGCCTCAGTGGCGTAGTTGGCTAACGTGCTTGTCGTGTTGAGCTCGACTGCTGAGGACGGGGAGATCGAGGTTCGAATCTCGGTCGAATGAACTGAGGATGGTTTTTCCTAAATGGTTTTCCCACTCTCCCTCCACGCAAATGCGGGTTCACTTACTCTAATTCAACCTTCCCAATTCCTAATCCATTAGCGTAATTAGTACTTAAAGCGTATAACCCGAACGGGTAGTAAGACGCGGTGCTAAATATTATTAATAAATCCTTTTTTGGGTGTCAAGTTGGGTAAGTTTTGGGCTGTGTAAGCTGTGGGTGCCAATTTGAGGGAAATAGTGTTTATTACTGATAAACAGTTACCTATTTCTATATTTTTATCCTCTATTTCAGATAATTGACTCTTTAGTAGCTAATCCTGATATTAGTCACATTTCTTGTCCTGTTACTTAGCTTATTTTGGTTATAAATAGCCAGTTTTGGCACTAGACAGTACAAATAGTTAAATACTATGGCTACACTCTACCGCTATCCCCTAATTGTTTGTTTCCCCGTACGTCTTAATACCCGATCGGGCTATACACAAACTTTTTTTTATCGCCGTGTTTTACAACCAGTTGAAGCTATACGCATACATGAAAATTACTCTAATGGCGTAGATATAAGGAAGGAACCATTGTCGAGGTAATCTATCCAGCATTTGCTTGGAAGGAGAGTGGGAAACCGTTTAGGAAAACCCATCCTCAATAGACCCAACCAGGGTTTGAACCCTGATCTCCCCATCTTCGATCAGCTGGCCAGTCTAACACAAACGTGACGCCTTAGTTAGACCATTAGATCAATGAAGTGGGTATATATACACACACATTTATTACGCTAATAGCCATTTAGGTGACCGCATAGTCTAAGGCAGTGGTAGCCCTATTCACCTTTTTCTGTTCACGTACTGTGCTTCAACTTTGTACTCTTATAGTTGTTGGTGTATGATGCAAGTTATACATATTCTATAATATACATCTAGCAAAAAGAGAAACAAATATGGCGTTTACACATCACATGTTCTAACGTCCGGGTGTCTTGCGACCAACCTTAATTCTGGCAATCCACTGTTTATCATGAAATTATATTACTATAAAGCCACATGACTGATTCACTCACTGATATTAATGTTTACCCACTTCCAGATGATCAAGAAACTTGAAATATGGCAAACTTATAGCTTCTAGCCTATAACCGACGGGAACATTCCAAAAAGATTTTAAAAATCTATATTTTAACCCCCGAAAAAAAAAAATTAAAATGGCGGAGAAACTTTAAAGTCGGTGTGAACATTTCTTTGGAGGTCTCTTGTGGCTAAACGGTAAGACCTATCAAAATACGGCTCTGGAATTACATTAGTTTACATCCACTTGCAAAGAAAACTCACTGGTGTTTGGGGGTGGAGTTCCCAGCGAGCAAAGCGGGTAATATACATATACTGTATATGATTATTTAAACTTTACGTACTTCCTAAGATATATTTGCATACCCCAGGGGTACGCTTACTCCAGACTGAAGACCACCGCACAAAGGCGTCACTCTCGCGATATATTGGATTGCCATTGACTGGGAGATCGGGGTTCAAATCCTGGTCGGGTGTACTGAGGATAGTTTTTCCTAAATGATTTTCCACTATCTCTCTCTCGCCACAAAAATGCAGGAACACATCCTCTAAATTAAACCTTCCTCATCCCTGACACATTAGCGTAACTGGTACATATGTGTAGAGCCGAAAGGGTCGTAGGATGTGGTGATAAAAATATACGCTAGTGAAATGGTGAGGAGGAAGATACAATTTTAGATAAAATGTACACATATTTGCGTGGAGGTAGAGTGGTAAATCATCTAGGGAAATACATTCTCAGTATATCTGACCAGAATTCCAACCCCGATCTCCCTAACATTGGCTATCTAATCTACTGGGAAAATGACACCTTAGACTATTCAACCAACAAACCTAGCTAATTGAATAAACATTATGTTTGCAATATATTTACAAATAACGTTTTCAATAAATTCAAGAGGTTAGTTACCCCATTATTTTAAAAACATATGTATAAACACAATTCCTTAATTTCCAATAAAGTAACTCTGTGACGACTCTACAGAGAACGCGGTGATGTTAGAACTCACTCAACCTTGTGTTTCGTTAGGCGCCACGATCCTAGAGGACGCCACTAGCTCGTAGAGAGACTCCAGTTAGACCTTTTTGCTAACAGGTGGCAGGATAGGCACCCATAGCGATGCCCCAAGACACGGGCATTGATTTAACACGGCAAGGAGCCAAACTCGTGCAAAAATTTATTCGTGATCATTAAATTATTTGCTGTTGTTTTCATGAAATGAAACAGACGCTTTTATGACTCGACTGGGAAATGTTGCTCATGTTTCATCTATAAATGTTTATTAATAGTGTGTTTAAAATATGACCTTTGTTACGTAAAATTAGATAACCTGACATAGACCAAATCTAACCACCCATCCGTTTCATTAGTATATTTACACTAATTGTATGTATCCACTTCGGTGGCCGCATGGTCTAAGGCGCTACTCTCATAATAGATTGGGCTGCCAATGACGAGGGTATTGGGGCTCAAATCTCTGTGGGATGTACCGAAGGACGAGGCAGTATTTTCCTTATCTTTTTCCACTCTCTCTCATCATGTAAATGCGGGTACACTTCATCTCAAATTGAACCACACTCATCCTTAACATATTAGCGTAATTATCTAGAAAGATGTATATAATTAAAACGGGAAGTGAAAGACCACTAATAAACAACAAAGAAACAAAATCACCAACGGTATATGAATAAAAAATATAATTATCTTAAGAACTGTACACGCAATGACCCGGCGAGAGAGTGAAAAATGTTATTAACACACCCAGCCGGAATTTAAGTCATAGCCTCTCTGTTGCCAACAAGTCAGACTCGATATGTCTGACGCCTTTATCCACGTACCCAGGGTTATAGGTGGAGAAGGTCAAGATCCCGAGTTCGGAACTTGAGGAGTTTCTCTAGAGGTGGTTTAAATTCTCCCACCAGACGAACTCTGGTGTACATCATTAAGCCTCTCCATTCTGTTTGCTATTAGATGAGCTATTAGGGCTACTAGCAGCCCTTTCTACAGAACAATAAGAGTTAAACGTTAGAAACAAAATAATATGTCAAATTCTTTGGTTACTTCTTACATTATTCAATTAAATATTCTTCACCACAAATTTAGAGCATAAAAGGAGTGTTACTTTTGCAAAGATTTAAAACTCCAAGTTCATTCACGGTAGGAGTTTACCTCTGAAAGGCCTTTTTCCCTACAAGAAATCTATTATATAGTAGGATATTGGTAGGAAAAAAGACCTTTCAGAGGTAAACTCCTACCGTGAATGAAGTATATCTATTTGACTTGTTTCAGTCCACGATCTCGAGTCTATAGAGCAATGTTTGTCTATGTTCTGTTCGTAAGCCTGCATGTATCTATTTGACTTGTATCAGTCCACGATCTCGAGTCTATAGAGCAATGTTTGTCTATGTTCTGTTCGTAAGACTGCATGTATCTATTTGACTTGTTTCAGTCCACGATCTCGAGTCTATAGAGCAATGTTTGTCTATGTTCTGTTCGTAAGACTGCATGTATCTATTTGACTTGTTTCAGTCCACGATCTCGAGTCTATAGAGCAATGTTTGTCTATGTTCTGTTCGTAAGACTGCATGTATCTATTTGACTTGTTTCAGTCCACGATCTCGAGTCTATAGAGCAATGTTTGTCTATGTTCTGTTCGTAAGACTGCATGTATCTATTTGACTTGTTTCAGTCCACGATCTCGAGTCTATAGAGCAATGTTTGTCTATGTTCTGTTCGTAAGACTGCATGTATCTATTTGACTTGTTTCAGTCCACGATCTCGAGTCTATAGAGCAATGTTTGTCTATGTTCTGTTCGTAAGACTGCATGTATCTATTTGACTTGTTTCAGTCCACGATCTCGAGTCTATAGAGCAATGTTTGTCTATGTTCTGTTCGTAAGACTGCATGTATCTATTTGACTTGTTTCAGTCCACGATCTCGAGTCTATAGAGCAATGTTTGTCTATGTTCTGTTCGTAAGACTGCATGTATCTATTTGACTTGTTTCAGTCCACGATCTCGAGTCTATAGAGCAATGTTTGTCTATGTTCTGTTCGTAAGACTGCATGTATCTATTTGACTTGTTTCAGTCCACGATCTCGAGTCTATAGAGCAATGTTTGTCTATGTTCTGTTCGTAAGACTGCATGTATCTATTTGACTTGTTTCAGTCCACGATCTCGAGTCTATAGAGCAATGTTTGTCTATGTTCTGTTCGTAAGACTGCATGTATCTATTTGACTTGTTTCAGTCCACGATCTCGAGTCTATAGAGCAATGTTTGTCTATGTTCTGTTCATAATCCTGCATGTATCTATTTGACTTGTTTCAGTTCACGATCTCGAGTCTATAGAGCAATGTTTGTCTATGTTCTGTTCGTAAGCCTGCATGTATCTATTTGACTTGTTTCAGTCCACGATATTGAGTCAAGTCTCCCACTTCTGGCTGCTACAAGGGCCATGGCAGCTTCTCACCAAGTTAGCCCCCTGCCGCCGTTGCAACCCAGGGCAGCCACCATAGGCAGCGTGGACCTGCTACTTCCTCTTCAGGTCATTTACAAACAGGTTGCTTCTATACTACTAGACATATTGAATAAACATTTATATTTGCCTGAAGATAGGTGGAGAAACCACTGTTTGCAAAACTACCCTTGGTTCAATTGTTTGTCCACGCCTTCCCAAATCAAAGTCAAGAGGGAGAGTCCACAACTCAACACTTACGGTCGCCATGTCCATAGGCGCCAGAAATGAAGAAGGGGGAGCATGAGTACATTGCCCTCCCCTGCTTTTCACAGGGGAGGGGGTGGCAAGGGTTTTGAGAGTCTTTCTCGCAACCATTGTTCATTAACAATGAACTAGATTGATTAGACTAATCCTTTCTTTCAAAATTATTTTTCTTAATTCTTTAGATCATAGGGGTCTTACATAAGCCACGTAACTCTTTGAGGTGGTGAGGGGGGTAATCTAATGTCTGTATGCTGTTACATGGTGGGAGGGTGGGTTATATAATAATGTTAAGTAACACCGATCTTATATATATTCAAATTTTAATGTTCAAAAATAATATTATTGTTCATGTTTTCACCTTTGATAAACATACTTATTGATAACTTCCAAATATCCGTGGAGTTTAAAATGCAAGCTTTAGCACTTACTTTTTGTTTATCAATATTTCGATTATTTTACATAGACCATGAATAATCTCTTGTGTTGTATAAAAACAAAACAAAATCTTCAAACAGAGAAGACTTGTTCATTGTTTGTGTATAAAAAGTGATATCCATAAAAAATAGTGGAAGACTCTCAAAAAGATGATGTAGGGAAATGGAAAGAAGTAAAACTACAGAATTTGTCTCAAGGCAAGTTTGAGGAGTCCATCAATAGTATTATTTCTTCGTACCAGCAGCATGTTATGAAAAGTAAAGCTTCAAATATCATTAATTATTTTCAAAAGGTAGGTATAACTAAGCCTATACCTTTTCCCTTCTGATAAATCTAGTATGTATGCATATAAATCCAATTATTTTTCACCCACTACAGTGGCCACATTGTTTAAATTGTCATTCTATCAGTAGACTAGATGGCTGTTGTTGGGGATATGGGGTTCGAATACATTCTAGTTTACTGAGGGTTGCTTTTCCTAAATGGTTTCCCACTCTCCCTCCATGCAAATGCTGGTGGATTTTATTTAAAATTCTACCTTTTTAGTATACATTTTGTAGGGTGGTATAGTCAAATTGTAGCTATTCTAACTTTTCTTATTATATTTATCTAACGAAGTGAGGAAGGTAGAATTTTAGAGGTAGTCTACCCTCATTAACGTGGAGAAAGAATATAAACCGTTTAGGAAAAGCCACTCTGAGTACACCCGACCGGTATTTGAACCCCGATCTCCACTTCATTAGTCATCTAGTTTTTTTCGAGAGTGAAGCCAAGATCCAGGATCAATGTTGGAACGAAACATGTGTCAAAGTATTGATAAGTCAATCAAAGTAAAATAATTGTAGATTAATCCAATAATAATTTAGAAAAGTTGTATACCTAGAACTGTTTAAATATCTCTCTATATGATGATAAAATGAATGACTAACAAAGAAAGTGCACACTATTAAGAAAGATGTCATCCCCCAACGTCAAGCATCGGATGTGGGCACTTTACATCATCATGTTGTACTACTATAGAAAAGGACCATCTTACTCAGCTTATAGTAGTGCCATCTGGCTCTTACTCAGATCGAAAACCTACCTTCATAACACAAATATAGCAGAGGTTTTTCCTCATGAACCTGATGAATTTGAGCTCGATGTCTGTACTTGTTTGTATTATCTGTCTGTGTGTGTAGCTATCCATAAATAATAATAATCTCTGAAATCATTTATATTCATGATTAAAATTGATTTTAAGAAGTATTAAATCTGAATCCCTCCTTAAGTATCACAAAACTTCCCTATGAAATAATGACATTCATTCTTGGTAAGAAAAGTTATGTAACACAGGTTGGGGGGACCGGG
>CABFOV010000031.1:328297-345725 GCA_902141375.1 Timema poppense | reverse complement strand
GAAATGTTGATCGATGTCGACGTCTCATGACCCCCCCGAACCCTAAAAAGTGGTAGCTGTGTGTGTTTGTTTAAATGTAAACTAAGAGTACGATAGCTTAGTAAAGGGTGAAAAGAGAAAAAAATCGATTTTCTCAAAACCGGCTCTAGCGATTTTGATTAAAATTCGTATCTAGGCGTCGATTAAGATTATAAATAAACTATTTTAATTCTCCCGTGGAAATGCCTTTTAGGGTACCTTACAGAAGCTGAAATTTCCGTATCTCCGCAACTATTTGAGATGCTAAGTAGCTTATCATTGCTAAATTGTAGTACTATTAAAAATTAAAAAAACCTTTATATGAAATATATTTTTATAAAACCAACAGTTTCTGAGATATTGGCGAATATATTAATAAAATTTTGTGAGCTTTAATTGTAAAGAGATACTACTTAAATTTTAACGCAATAATTCTCCAATGCCAAAGAGTAATTAAATAAAAGTAAGTATCTCAAAAAGTTTATGTTATTTTTCCTTACTTAGGAAAATTTTTTGTACAACAATGATCTATCTCCATTTTAAACTCAATAGTAAAAATCTACATTTTTTGTTGGTCAAAATTGATAAATGAGGAATTTAATAGCAATGCGATGACCTGAAGTTATGCAAAACCTAATAAAATGTCGAAAATTTTAACCGTAAATCAAAATTTTAATACGAAGTGTTGACCCTAGTGGACCCAATATTTATATATTTTTTATCTGTCCAAACATACAAATGAAGGCATTATTTCTGTAAAAATAAAATAATAAAATCTAAAACCGGGACTCAAAAAATGTTCTACATAATTATAGTGAAATTTATGCTTGGGTTTGCTAGTGTATATTATTTTGTTTCACATATATTAGAAGTTTTGAGTAAACATCTCCATTTTGAAACAATAGAGCGAGAAGGTCCGTGTAGAGTTCTGTATCATTTATTTGTTAGTTTGCTAATTGAACTAACTATAGGAATAAACTTTGCTCCTCAATGCTGTTCAAGGAATTTTTCATTTACTAAACACGCCTAGTCTAGTTAAATTTTTTTCTCTTTGATTAGATTCAATTGATGATATAACTATTTTGTCACGTTATTGGTGAGAGTTGGTAGTTTTAACTAAATAAACTTTAATAACCGACACCTGTTTTATGTATCTACTTTCTTCGCTAATATATCAAGGCTTAACTGTAAAAGAGAAAAGATTTACTTCTCATAATTTCTAAAAAATAAAATGAGTCGATACAATTCAGTCAGAATCATACATGTTTTATGAATCTTTTTGACAGAATTATATTATATATTATGCCCGTAAACGAGATTATTTGATATTATCATATTTTATCGAAGAATACATCATTAGTTGTTCAATTTGGTTTGTGCTATATACATTAACGCAGATATTACAATACAATATATTATTTTCACACAGCACACTAATATGTGAGTAAAGATGATGTAACTATACTATTGAAGTGTGTAAATTATTTTCATACCAGTTACAATTTAGCTTATTCTAGGGCAGCAATATTTGCAGACCTAAAAACAGGAAGTCATTGCCTGGGTAAAAATATGAACTGATACACTAACAATGGAATGGAATGGATCTAGGGTTTTTAAACCTGTACTTTAGATCTCTATTCACTGAGCCATGGGTATGTGGAGAAGCCACTTTACAATAATTAATTGTTCAATCTTATCATACATATTTAATGTATATATTTATAAATGAATATTATATTTATATATATGTATGTATGTATGAATATATGCATGGTTTTATACAATTTATTATGTAGTGGATTGATCAACACCTTCATCAGAATCAAGAACTGATGCCCTCTCATTGAAACTTGTCTTCAATAATTTTGGCTGAATATTATGCTAACCATCAAAATAAGAAGAGCCTAGCTATTAAACAAATAATAAACATTAATTTTAGATATTTACATTATTTATTATAAATATTTTTCAACTATTGCACAGATAATTAAATTTAAAGCCTGAAATTTTATCTCCTTACGTATCTACTTGTTCATTCATATGACCTGTAATTAAAACAGAATCAATTTTTATTAAACAGTAATGAATTTTATCTTTCAATATATTTCCAACAGTTACTGCGTTTTATAAAATAAAAACTTTGAATCAATCAATCTGTAATCTTAAATATTTAATCTCTTTATGATATTACATTTTGCCATTTAGTTATCATTCACACTATCCATACATTGTTTTAGGTGATTACTTATACCAAATTTTAATATATCATTAATTTGTATAGCCCTATCTATTTTACTCATAGTCATAATTTTTTATTCTTGAATTATATTTCATAATAACTCAAGGTATTAGTGAATGTATACTTTTTTTAATTGCTTGATGTGGTGTAACATTGCAAAGCAACAAGTTAATTATTTATATTTTTTTTCTAAATTAAATAATTCTAAATTTTATAAAACTATGTTCGCAAAAAGTTGTATATTCTTAAAAAAAAACACAAGAAATATTTAAAAAAAATTTAACATCTATGAACACATCAAAAACCTTATTTAAACAGAGCAGAAGAAAAATTAAAAGTTGCTTAATAGAGAAACTGGCTTATCCTTATCCGTTTTAGGCGAAAGTAACTGTAAATCGAATAGCAGTCAAATGTAGTTGAGGGTCTTTCCATGAATGTGGTTTAAATGGCCACACTCAGATTAATAATGGCGCATTTATTACCTTCCAAATCTCTGATCCATCAGAGTAAGACATTGATATCCTGTATATTAAACGTATCCATATATAAACATTTATACACTTATATTTAACGTATTATCATTCAACTTAAGACTAGGACAGACACAGCATCCGGTCCCTGGCCGTTAATTAATCACTGTGAAAGGGTAAACCCACATTTTACCAATTATACATTTTTTGGCCATGCTGGGAATCAAACCCGGGACTCTTATTTCAGTAGACAGACATGCTACCGACTGAGAAGGTGTCGGATTGATATATAAATAGGTGACCTGGTGGTCTAGGGGTAAGGTGTCAAACTTCTGTGCTGGGGGTCCGGGGTTCAATCCTCGGTCCCGGCAAAGATTTATCTGATTACCAAACCCTTCCTTCACCTCTGACAAGACATCTTGTGAATGTGGGGAATGCCAGACCTCCACCGTGGTTCGGATTCCACGTTAAACTGTAGGTCCTCAATTTCATATCACAATCACCCTACCATTACACATTAGCGTAAATGCGTATAACCCGAACGGGCAGTAAGACGCGGTGCTAGTATTAATAATAATAATACTAATATATAAATACATTTTTCCGACATCTATTTATACATAGATATTGATATGTATTGTTATATAGGTATATAGGTATATATATTATATTGGTGCGTTTAATATATATACAATGATTAAATCACAGTATTCAATTAAATTTCAACAAAATTTAAAGAAACATTACTTGCTCAATTTTATTTGTTTAATATTTTTATTTAAACTTATTCGATCACATTTTAATATTTAATTAAATAAAGTAGGTTTGTGCATTTTGTTTTATTTTAATGTTTTATGTTAAATGTTTTGAATATCTCCATTTATAGTGTTTTTGTCACCCTCAACAGAATATAAATAAATATGTTCGATCTTAACTGTGACCTCTATGATACTAACTTAATCATATTACATGCGATTACAAAGGCTTAAGATACAATTAATTATATTTTGAGCAGAATTTTCAACCAATACAACCATACCAAGAAAAAAATAACGTTCTCCAAAAATAAAAAAATAAATTGACTCGAAATAAGCACGAAAGCCAGACTGCCTTTTTAGGATTGTTAGAGCTAGAATTTGTAAAAGTATATTTTAATCGCTCAATTTTACAAAATATAACTGCAGTAATTTCTGCCTCGTACAGAAGTAGGTTTGTATTGTATGTAATTAGGGGTAGAGTGTCGGTACTATACCATTATCCATCCCACTGAAAATATTAGGAAAACTATTATATTATATTATATTATATTGAAGTTGTTCCATTATAAATATTTATAAAATGTATTTTTTAAATCTACTCAATTTTATCAATGTTGTTCTACATTATTTAGAAGGATTAAAATATTTTTTCAATTTAAAATACAAACATAATAATAAATATTACTATAGTATTTTAACAAAATTCGCTAGCCCAGTACCATACTGCAATACAATCAAGTATTTTGAGTTAGTAATTTAAAAAGGCTCAAAGTGTTACTCTTTTTCGTTATACACTGCACAATGTTTTATACAAAAAAATACCAACTTGTGGCATTTGGTCTACCTTAGATAATTGGTGTTACATCAAAACCTAAATGCAAGTTAAGAAACTGCATATATTTGTTATAATTATCAAACTAACATATCTAATTATCTATCATATATGTTCATTTTAAAAAAATAATCAAGTCCTCTCCCATTTATAGTTATTATTTTCCAGTGGATTTCTCATTTATCTAAACGCAATTTTTCTTTAGTACGTAATTTTACACTGGGACAGCGAACTAAACAGTAACGAGGTTTATGCAAATTATAAATATCTGGCGTTTAACACAACTCACTGTCAATTTTAAAACATAACTACTATAGAAAAACATTTTCATGGGCTTATTAGTAAAAGCGATCATCTCCAAGTTGATATTTGATTTTTAATTTTTATCTCCATGTAGTTTTTTTTAATATTCTATTAAAATTAAAGTGACATCTATACCTTATCATCAGTTAATATTATTGAATTGGAAAATTTATCTGACGTATATTAGTAGAGCGCCGCAGAGGTCCCGGGTTAGATCTCCGGTGCTTCCAAAATTTTCTCTGAAGCAGTGGGTCTTGAACTCAGCCTTGTGAGGACAATGAGGAGCTACTTGAATAAATAAGCAACGGCTCCGGTCTAGAAAACTGAAATTAACGGCAATAGGGCTCGTTGTACTGGCCATATGACACCCTCCATCGGCAAGTGTTGGCACTATCTTCACCAACATGTGGTGACCGCTTGGTTGGTATAGTTCGTTTGCTGGCTGAAGCCATTCAATTTAATATATATTAGTGCTTGTGATATTTGACCACAGAGCCTAATGTTATGTTATTAAAATTGATCACTTTTATGCAAAAGGCCATGTAATTTGAAATTCATAATTAATATGTTCAATTTAAACAGTATTCTTTGAAATGTATCTCTTTTACAAACAATTTTTGTAAGAAAGCTTTTAAATAAAGTCAATTAATACTGAGCAGTAAAATGTTTGTAAGTCTATTATTACAAATTAAAATGTCTAGGTGGTTCATGACAAATCCTCTTTTGTTAATATTATCCTTTGATTGACAATGTCCCATGCTAGGCCTTGTTCCGTGAATACCAACCTGTTATTTTACACTAGTCCATGATAAGTCTTGTTCCATGAATACCAACCTGTTATTTTACACTAGTCCATGCTAGGTCCTGTTTCATGAATACCAACCTGTTATTTTACACTAGCCCATGATAAGTCTTGTTCCATGAATACCAACCTGTTATTTTACACTAGTCCATGCTAGGTCCTGTTTCATGAATACCAACCTGTTATTTTACACTAGCCGATCCTAGGTCCCGATTCATGAATACCAACCTGTTATTTTACACTAGCCGATCCTAGGTTCTGATTCATGAATACCAACCTGTTATTTTACATTAGGCCATGCTAGGTCCTGTTTCAAGAATACTAACCCTTTATTTGTTAATTGTTACAAGAAAACACACTGATTCATTCAGTGAGTTCTGAAAACAATCAAATACAAACCCTTCTTAAGATATTGTTAAGATATTTATCTAAAGTTTTTAATTTTATGACTAACGTAACTGTACAGTACCGATTATGTTAACAGTCTAGACAAATTATGGTCAAACCTTGAACTCAATGATTGGTCGTTGTTTCATGCTACAGTTAACATACCAAAGGCTTAAACGTTACTTGTGGGTGCATAAAATAATAAGGTTTTACGCAAGTACAATGAAATAAACACATTTTTAATGATATTACTATTAAATAAATGGAATTAAATAATTGCACAGCCTTTTTAATATAGTATATTATGGCTAGGAACATAATTTTCAAAATATTATTACAATAAACTACCCTTGAGTAAGCTTTTACTCAGAAATTAAAACACATAGGCCTAATATTGTTAATGATTAATTAACATTTTTCAAATGTACATTTTGAACAAAGTTGTTTAAATATATTTTTTAAATATCAAAATTTCAAAAATTTGTTTTTGTAAAGTACCGTCAAATTCTTTTTGAATTGTAAAATTAAAACATGTTCTTATTTATCATGAAAAACAATTTCCGGATATCTATTTTGAATTCAATCTTCAAGGTCATTATTCAAATATTTCCAATTTTCAAAAAAATATACTTATTTTAGAAAAATAAATAGATATTATTACATATCATGTAGAATAAACCCAAATTTTATATCCCAATATTGAACAAAATTGCCAAAGATACTTTTTTTTTCATTTTCAAAAATCAGACATCAGTAAATTAATATAAAATGATGTTTCTAATAAAAACCACTGTATAAAATTATGTATATTTTAAAAAACTTACCAGATACACATTATGAACATACTCATTACAGCTATTTTTAAAATATTTCATATTAAAAAACAATTAATTGAAAACTAACCTTAAACGAAGTTGTTTTCAAATAAATGGTATAGTGCACCGCACAGACTTTCTCCCTTTTATCTTAAAATATACATTACTAAAAACTCGTAAGATTTGTGAAGAGAAATACATTGTTGTAGAAACATTACACCAAATATCATAATGAAATAATATACATTGCTACTTACTCTGTGGCATTAGGAACTAGGAGCACTGTTACAGAAAAATTGAGACATGTCCACCAAAGAGCATAAGAATCAATTTCATTTTCAAAAACCCGAATTAAAACGTGTATATATTTACTTGTAGCGCATAAATTATTGGTTTTATAATAAGTGGTTTTCACCTTTAATAGAACTACACTTTTACAATGATACGATATTTCTTATCCCAAATAGTTATGGAGAAATTATGAAAATTGGAAAATTTCTCATATGCAAAGTACCCCCAAAATCATTTTCATGAGAAAATGAGAATTTCCATCTTGTTTATAACGATAAAGAATAACCAGGTATATAATTTAAACAAAATTGTCAAAGCAAATTTTGAGAAATTCGATTTTATCTCATTTTGCTCTTCAATAAACTACCCTTAGTTTTAAGGTTAGATATCTATTATTATTATTATTATTATTATTAGCACCGCGTCTTACTACCCGTTCGGGTTATACGCACTTACGCTAATGTGTAATGGTAGGGTGATTGTGAGATGAAATGAAGGACCTACAGTTTAACGTGGAATCCGAACCATGGTGGTGGCCTGGCATTCCCCACATTCACAAGATGTCTTGTTAGAGGTGAAGGAAGGGTTTGGTAATCAGATAAATTTTTGCCGGGACCAAGGATTGAACCCCGGCCGCCAGCATAGAAGTCTGACACTTTACCCCTAGACCACCAGGTCACCGTTAGATATCTAATTCCAAAAACACCTCGGGGAGACCTGATAAAAAAACCCAGCTACTAAGTTTTAGCCCACTCGGTAAAATAGTTTCGGCTCTAGCCCGAGGTACAGACAGACGGCATTGTGAAAACCACCATTTTGGTATCATGGGGGTAATGAAAGGTCGACATTTATAAAAATCTGAAGTTCAATTATTTTTTTATGATTACAATACTTTCCCTCCTAGGTGCCGAGAGAAAGTAAAAACATGGATACAGTTTTATTAATTTAATCCCGTAAAACACTCCTCAGATATCCATTTTAAATAAAATAGTTATAGCCATTTCGAAAAATTTGGAATTAAGTAAATCGCTAAGTTACCCTTAATTAAAGGCTATAGTAAAAATAAAAAGGTATCTTGAGCTGAGGTGTAAGCATTGGTTTGTAATACATTAATATAAATTTTGAGCAAAAATCCATTAAATCGTTATAGATCTGGGGCAGGAACAAACAGATAATACATACATGACGACTAACAGATTGTAAAATCCACTGTTTTGAGTCCAGGGGCACACAACACGTAAAGATTTATCATAATAACAAAATAGAGAAGTTTCACTAATACAATACTTTCTCTTTAGATGGGAAAGTAACAAGCAAATTAAGATTAATTAAATATATTCTTAAGTAATTTACAGATTTTATTATTTCGTAGATAAGTTTGTAAAATTACTTCCTAATAACATTTGTCAAAAAAATTAATTTATAAATCAATGCACATCCATTTTTACTTCCTGAATTTACGAATTTACGTATTATGCTCTTCTTATCCCGACCCCTTAATCCAAGCAGGCTATTTTTTTTTAGCACCGCATCTTACTATCCTTTCAGGCTATACGCTTATATACTAACTACGTTAGTGGTTTTAGGGGTGTGGGAGGTTATATTAATATGATATGTACCCGCATTTTCGTGGAGGGAAAATGGAAAACTTTTGGAAAAACCACCCTTGGTAAGCCCAACCGGGAGTCGAACCTTTATATCCCCGTCATAGGTATTCTGGTCTGCAGCGAGAGTAGCGTCATAGACCATGCGGCCACCGAAGTGGGTTCTAAGCAGTTAAAGAACATCTTGATATACTTAAAAATAAAAAGTATATAATGGTCGAGGAAAAAAAAGGGGGAGGGTGCTATACCTTTTTGACTCCTCCCTTCATAATAGTTCATGTTATCTCCACTAAGCCTGGGTATCGTTGTAAGCAATCTCTGAGTAACAGCGCTGAAGTGGCTTGTCTACAAACTACAATGATTCTGTCTCTAGTAGCCCTCAACCCCTGTTACTACTCTCCCTCTGACCCGAGTTTGGATTCAGTCTGGGATTATCAGACTAGAACTATATTTATCCTATGATCAATATTACGTAGGCGAGTTGAAGATCAATAATAAATAATATAGAGCTGCGATGTAGAATACTAGATATACAAGACTTACATAAAACGTGGGAAAACCCCACATGTAAACTACCCACCCAGCCCCATCACCAATAATTAATTGTAATATCTGAGTGCGAGAACAAACACACACCAAGACCATCCAATCCTGTATTCCCTGACCACTCTGCCACGGAGACAATTTTCGCACAACTTGATATGCTCTTCAAATAACATATCCGGTCTGTACTTATTTTAAAAATTTATATGAGTATTCTATCACAAAATTATTAATTTAATTACCCGCATCACTCTTGCAATTGACTAGACTACGATGACGGGGGTATAGGGGTTCGAATCCCGGTTGTAACTACTAAGTGTTGTTTTCCCTCTCCTACCACGCAAATGTTGGTTAGCTTCCTCTAAATTCAACCTTCTTCTTCCGTTTAATACTAACGTAATTAGTACATATGTGTATAAATCTAATGGTATTAGGATGTGGTGATAAATAATAAATGAAACAAAAATAATTAGCCTATGCTCTGATAAGTGAAGAATGACCCTGGACACGAGACGATTCCTGGATAGCTCAGTTGTTAAAGCATTAACTTAATAAGCCAAAAGTCATGGGTTCGATACCCATGTTTAGTTGTCATTTTTTAAATATTCTCTGAACGATTTACATTTCAAATTATATCAAATTTAGAGGGTGTTTACAAATCTATACATTCATTCCTAGGAGGAAAGTAGAACACGTGGTCTAATTGGATTTATTAATAGAGTTTTTTTTTATTTTAGCGCCAAACACGTCTACCATAGTGCCGAATCTATTTTATGAAGAAAAAGTTGATAAAAATAAAAATAAATGAGTTGAGAATACATAAACATATTTCTACCAAATACATTATTATCTAGGACTCAATTTCTAATTTATAGGGAAGGGATAGTGGGGTAGGAGGAGAGGTAGCTCCCTCGAAAATACTATTTTATAAACACATTATTTGTGGTTCTTAAGTGAACAAGTCTATGACGAGTGAGCTCTGACGTCACTTACATGAAACTAGCAGGCTGCAATCGACACACAAGGCCTTGGATGACTGTACAAATCTGACTTTGCATGTATAACAGATTACATTAATACATTAGTAGACCTATTATTATAATTTATAATTAGATAAGAGTATATATTTATTTTTAATTGAACATCTTGAAAATGTGTATTTTAATTTAAACTAAATGTAGTATTAGTTGAAATCTCACCTGAGATTCTGAGGGGGAGGGGGGTAAAACCACACGCATTGGTAACGTGCCTAATTACTACAATTTAATAAGTAATTATTATTATTATATGAATACAATTTAAGGGTACGAGGGGAAAAGGAAAAAAGTCACATTACAAACATTGTCCAGGACAACAATTGTCTATATTATCTCAAACCCCATAAGGACCCCGGCAAATACTGATTTTAAAACTTAATTTAAATATGACAGAGACCTCTTTCGCCCATTATTTAAAGTACATTAGAAAGGTCTCATGATTGTCTAACAGGTGGCAGCACTAACTAAATTTGAGCTAAAATGGGACGTTTTACCTTTTTACGCTCTAGCCTTCATTATTACAATTTTAAAATTAATAAATTATCTATTCATACTGTTGATTAAATAAAGCTTGTTGTCATGTTATATTAAAATTATTAATAACGTTTTAATCAGTATAAAACAAAATATTTAATAGTTGTTTTAATTTAGATACCTAATACCATTATACTTTTAGGTATGTAATTCTATATCTTACCCAATAACAGCATACATGATTATGTTTTAAGTCCAACGACATTTCCCAATTAGTGTTCGGTGTTCTTTTAATATTAACTAATTTTTTAAGAGGCCACCATAATACTCGGAAGATATACCGAAACATGTGCATCTTATTGATCTAATTTATCAGCAATTAATAAAAGTACGTTGAAGAAAAGAAAACTCCAACAAATTTAAGACTGTATCTTGTGTCTGATTTTTTTTTTACCTCAGCAACGAGAAAAAAGTTAATTGCCAAAAAATATTCATTTTACAACAGAAATATGGAGAACTAAACTAAATTAAAATCATAGGGTCTTAGCTATGAGCTGTGAAATAAAGATTTCATGATAAAATCCTGTACTCACAACACACAAACTTACGATATTAGTTAAATTAGAATCTAGATTGGCTCCAGCTAGTGCTGCTGCAGTGTGTTGGCTGGCCGAGCGAATGTCGATCATGGATAAGGATGAAGGGAGGAGGGGGAGGGAGAGTGTCGAACAGAAGAAAAACAACTTGCTGGGCAGTACACGGGGGAGAAGAGAAGTGAGAAGGAGCTTGCGGTCTCTTTGACATCCCACTCACATTACAGCTATTGATAAGTTTCCTCGAGTTGACATCAAATGTTATTTCAGCTTTAAGGAATATAGGCTATGTTTGTATTTCTATATTTCTAGTACTACAATAACCTACGTACATGACTTATTTGCTATCAAGTCTTACTACCCATCTGAGCTATAGGCATATGGACTAATTATGCTAATTTTCTGGGGATAAGGAAGGTAGAATTTAGAGGAAAAGTACCGATATTTGCAGGGAAGTTGAAAATTATTCAGGGAAAACCACCCTCATTACACCCAACTGGGATTTGAAACCCCATCTCCCCATCATTGTCAGTCTAGTTTAATGTTAGAGTAACATCCTGGAATTGACAATTCAACCACCAAAGTGAAATACATGACTTAATTCTGATTTACTCTATGGTGGAACACGTTCATGTACTCAAACGTTATTAAATAAATAAAGAATGTTCCTTTTAAAAATTTCAACTTTTCTAATTTTTTTTTGTATGGGAGACGTGGTTAGTACAAAATAATCAGTTGCCAAATAATTGTATGTAGAGCAGTCACGGGATTTCTTAGTTAGGCACACTTATCAGCAATATTATTCAACTCCCATCGATAGGCACACGAACTAAACATCAAGCTCACCTAGTCTGGTTTGTCGGTGACGGGGATGTCAAGACTCTAATCCCAGCTGGATGTATTGAGGGTGGGTAATTTCCCCCTCTCACTTCTTTATAAAGCTATAAAATACAGTTATTCCACAGAGTATGCAGCTATACCCTATGGCTTCAACCACGGATCAGAGTTTGAGGGCCACTGGTTTGGACACTACTAGAATCCAAAAAATGAAGAACCCTTTCATAGAACAACACAGATCCAGATGTCCCGGGATCGATCCCTGACACTTTCAGAATTTTTTTTGTGAAGCAGTGGATCTGAAACGGGGTCAACTCCGCCTCGTGAGGACAGGTTGATGGGCTACTCAGTTGGTATAGATCGCTTGCGGGATCACACCATGGAGACCACGTGCTCAGCGATTCAAGTAGTAATTAGTAATCCCTGTAATAAACATACTAAGGGGACTACAAAATCGCTTTTAATCGTTTGACATGTTGTGTTAATGTTTAAAAGACTTTTAAGTGATGTGTTTCTATTTCTTGTAAAACCAAAAGAGTATCCTGATGAGTTTTAAACTTGGACCCGCCTCTAAACGGAAATAGGTTAAATGTGATATGAATAATACCTCTGACCAGCAGCCTCTAAATATGCAACTATTTTGGTTAAATATTATTTTATTTTGGTCTTTCAAGTCAAATATAGGAAAATAGTAATAGAGAGATGTATGTTTATAGCTGAATATATTATTTATTACCAAATATAATAAAATGAGCTCATAATATGTAGGCTATATTATGTCATATTATAAACTATACTGTACTCGTATGTAATATTAACAACTGTAACCTATATAGACTCAGTCACCTACCTAAATATACAATAACCTATCAGGGTATTATATGACTAAATATAGAATAAAGAACTGCCACACAAAGATAAATGTCCCCGTTTGGATTCCTTTGTCCTTATTATAAATTCATGAATTTGAATGTACAGTACTTTTAACTATAATAATTGTGGCCTACGCTTATAAACACATAAACATAATGATTCGTTTCCAACAACATCTGATGGGGCAGATAACATTGTTAACTTGAAAATGGATTATTTACGTCAACATCCTAGGTTTTAGAAAGTGTAATAGAACGGTTAAAGAACATCAACATTATTTCAAATTAAAAGGTTCAAAATCCGGCTGCCCACGTTGTAATAGTTCCTCGATGTACAATTCTGAGATGGCAATCACAAACCAATCATGCTAATTAATAAATAGAATAAATATTTCGGACAAAATATTAACTTGTTCACAAATTGGGTGCACAAACAAATGCAGCGAATTAACAACGTAATATTTACCTAAACATGATCATAAAATGAAGATAAACAAACTAATTGACATTTTTACAGAAATATTTAGAATAGAAGAGCATCACAATTCTCCAAAGAGCATAAATAAAAAATATATAATGTTATAGAAACGTATTAAATAATAAACATCCAGGTTTTCCAAGTAGCATCATGATCCCCTTCAAGATAAACTTTAGTTTTGTTATTCGTCTATTTTTATATTTTTTTCGTCTGCCTGTACAAAATTAAAATTTTCTGCCATATCAAGATATTTGTTTTTTTATACAAGCCATTTCCCACCCTTTATTATTACATTCTAAACTTTAAAGATTTTATGGTTATTTTGGAGTGGTCCTTCTACAAACTTGGCAAATTTAAATTTTCCTCCATGCAGGAAATAAGAGTTTATAATTATTTTGTAGAGATTTTAACTTAATATACCCCGACCCATTTTTAGGCCCTTTTCTAAATAATAAATACAGTATTTAACACTTGTTTTTTTTACTAGAGTAAGCCCTCTATATTCCAGGCAAATTTCAATTTTCTGCCTCACCTTATTAGGTTTTATCTGCCCTGTTTCTTAGAATATCGGTTAAAATTTATCTATTTGCTTATCTGGAGCTATCTCTCTACCTGTCTACCAAACTTTAATTGTCTAAAATATTTTTTTCTCATTAAAGGCCCCCCATTTCCTGGAGCCCCAAGGACGAGGTTGGGATATTTTACCCCACACTAATGCTAGACTAATAGTAGTTCCGGAGCCATTACTGTTGGCCCATCCCCCACTCTGGCCACCAGACGTATCCGCTTAGCTCAGTGATAAGGCATTAACATGAAGGCCTATAGCTGAAGTTCTCAGTTTTGATTCCCCTGTACTGATTGTCATTTTCCAGCAGATTTCATTCGATACAGCTTCAGAGCTTCTACCCGAGACCATATATCATAATAATGATATAGTTGCACTTATTCAATGAGGGCTTACCTGCCCAATATGGATGAGATAGAATTTGTGAGAGTTTCATTAGCATTAATTTAATTTTAGTATTTAGTATTAAGCTTGTTATCTTGTAGTTTATGTAAAATAAAAAAAGCTTAATATTGATAAAATCGAACAAGACGGCGACTTTTGACAGGATAAAAATGTGTCACAACCTTGAAAGTTATGCCTATCGCATTAAAAAGTAGTATATATCTGACAGTAGTGATATCTAATACGTTAATCACTAAGGTATTATTTAAATAGGGGAAAAAAGGTTTGTAGTAGGTATAAGCTTAAGAGATAAACATCGTAATTTAAATTAATGTATTATAAAAACATAGTACTATTGACATTTTATTATTTTATACATTTACAGAATGTAGTTACATCTACCCCATCTTCACCCTATCGTGTCAAAATTATTAAACTTGGTAAACGTACAATTATAACTGTGGCGTGTATTAAGCTAGAATAACTTCAATATAAGCATCACCCCACATAGCATTTTAAAATACTTAGAAAGGGGAGGGAGTTTCTCAATAGAAGAATACTCCGCAGAATTTTAAATTACTGTGATGTGAGGGGAAGGTATTTGAATAAATATAAGCTAGCCTATATTTAACAATTATAAATATTTAATAAAGGCCCCATATTTTTTTAAATTCAACAATCTCACAAAATAAGGCACATGGCGGTAATTTAACTATCTATTACTATGGATGTCTGAGTTTTAAGCCAATGACATTATTTTTTTAGCCTAGTGGACTTTTTATCAACTTCTCTAAAAGCTAATGATGCTAAGCTACCTCTTATTAATTTTTTACCCTAATTTGTTCTTAGATTTTGTTGCTAATACCGTAAAAATGCTTTTTATGTCACTAGTAGGAATATACATAGTATTTTTGTTAATAAAATATATCCACTGGATATTAAATGGGTTGTGGTCTATATACAATTTTAAGTTAGGAACATTTCATTTAATTAAACAGTTTGTTTTTATTTCTTATGTTTTAAAATGAGAGCTTGTTACCATAAATGGTCGATTTTCAATACAAATTTCGACTACTAAAACATGACATCAGTGTGAAGGTGTGCGTGAATACGGATCCATTTCTCAGATTCATTCGTGAAAATTATTATATTTAATAACAACTATCCATTGTCATATTTTTACATAATATCCTTTCTTTTAAGACCTCCATTCATGTATTATATTTTATAAGACATAATTATATTCCCATGATTAATTAGCCAGAATAAGAGCTATGTAAATATTTACAGTCAATGTTATTACGTTTTAATTTAACGGACCAAATCATCATCATCATCATCATAAACTGTTTCAAGCCCGTTGGCGGGTCAGTTTATTAAAATACCTCCATCTTACTCTATCCTCGCACCATTCTTCCTCTTTTATTTGCTTCCAGTCTTTTTATCTCATTTGCACACTTTCTATTATCTATTCTTTGCCTGTCTTGCGGTCTTTTTCCTACAAACTTAATTTCTATCGTTCTCTTTGGTATTATCTCTTTTACCATTTAACCACATGTTTCACAAAAAATATTTAGAGTAATTGGATGTATAAAGTTAAAACAGTTATATTTTTTAATAAAAAAGAGGATAAAATACATGTAATTAATAATCAAATGTTTTTATTTTTAAATATACATGTAAAGTGTACGTACCATTTACGTAATAGCCACAATGCTCATGTGTTAAATTGTTTTATTTTGACACATTTGACATAAGTGTAAACGTATAATTGCTTTAAAATAAAATAAATATTTTGGTTATAAACTCACTTTTTTCAAGAAATGTTTGTTTTTCAAGAAATGTTTGTTTTTCATTAACAGAGAGGCACCACTCCTATACCAGGGTATATCAAATGACAGGAAGCCATCCCTCCTCGGCCAGGGAATACCTACCAACTGTAAGCCATCTCTCCTCTACCAGTATATACCTAGTGACTGTAAGCCATCACTCCCCTGCCAGGATATACCTAGTTACTCTAAGCCATCACTCCTCTGCCAGTATATACCCAGTGACTGTAAGCCATCACTCCTCTGCCAGAATATACCCAGTGACTGTAAGCCATCACTCCTCTGCCAGGATATACAAAGTTACTGTAAGCCATCACTCCCCTGCCAGGATATACCTAGTTACTCTAAGCCATCAATCCTCTGCCAGGATATACCTAGTTATTGTAAGTCATCACTCCTCTGCCAGGATACACCTAGCTACTGTAAGCCATCACTCCTCTGCCAGGATATACCCAGTGACTGTAAGCCATCACTCCCCTGCCAGGATATACCAAGCTACTGTAAGCCATCACTCCCCTGCCAGGGTATACCAAGCTACTGTAAGCCATCACTCCCCTGCCAGGATATACCCAGTGACTTTAAGCCATCACTCCTGTGTAACATGAGGTGCCTACACCATCAAAGCTAAGTTTTTCTACCTATCCGACATAATGTCTGCCCAGATTTGAAATACGAGACGAACCGCTTCACTGCTTGGTGAAAGGAAGGGGATCAGGCAAAGTGATAGACAACAAAGTGGTCGACACGAGAGGACAAAGTGGTAGACAGCAAACTGCTAGACACGAAGAAATGACATGGACCAAGTGATCGACACGAGCTGGACCATGTGATAGACAACCAACCGGTAGACAAAATGTAAACAATTATTTGGAAGGCTGGGTGGGTCAAGTGGCCGACACGAAAGGACCAACTGCTCGACAAACTTTGATATAATCCAGTTAAGAGTGGGCTAAGTGACAGAACAGTTAATTCAATTCCTAAATAACACTGTTTGCAAGGTCTAAGTATTGTCCGACCTCCTAAATAACACTATGCTAGGTCTAGGTATTGTCTGACCTCCTAACTAATACTATGCTAGGCGTAGGTATTGTTTGACCTCATAATTAACACTATGCTAGGTGTAAGTAGTTTGACCTCCTAATTAACACTATGCTAGGTGTAAGTAGTTTGACCTCCTAAATAACACTATGCTAGGTGTAAATATTGTTTTACCTCCTAAATAAAACTATGCTAGGCGTAGGTATTGTTTGACCTCATAATTAACACTATGCTAGGTGTAAGTAGTTTGACCTCCTAA
>CABFOV010000031.1:277266-324848 GCA_902141375.1 Timema poppense | reverse complement strand
TTTCTGGGTGTCTAGCAGTTGGTCTTTTTACAGATTTGTTCTCTCGTGTCGATCGCTTGGTTGTCTATCACTTTGTACTCCTATACTTGAGCTTGTCTAGCAGTTGGTCCAAGTCATATCGGCCACTTGACCACCCAGCCTTCCAAATATTTTTATAGCTTGTCGAGCAGTTTGTTGTCTAGCAGTTTGTATGGTGCCGAAAGGAAGAATGATTACTGACTATGAAGTGTTATGTATGCTCTGACTCCTCGTGGCCGGCCGGTAGGCCTCGCCTACACTTGAGCGCTATGGTACAGCCCACAGATACCGCCCCTTTCTCATATAAAGTCTTATAATAAGTTCACCTCAGCTTAAATAGTCATATTAAATGGCACGGTGGCTCACATGAACTCTACTTTACTTAAAAATGAAGACAGTTACTTAAAACTCGTAGGATATGTGAAAAGAAATAATAGACATTGTTGCACAAACAAAATGGACCAACAAATTATCATATTCCACCAAAGAGCATAAATTAAATCATATACACAATCACAGAAACCTATTGAGAAAAAAAATAGCACCACTGTTCACCAAAGATCATAACAATTAACTACCCATTTCCCAGAACTAAATTTTAAAAAATTAATTGCTTATAGCTTAGAAAATGTTGATTTTATTAAAATATGATCCATAAAAGGTTTTTTATTCTTAATAACTCTACGATTCTTCAATAATTAGTTATTTATTATGTATCTCAAAAAGTTGTGGAGATAGGATCAAAATTGGATGTACCCGCCTATGTGAAATACCCCCCAAGTAAGTTTATGGGAAAATGAGAAACAACTTTGTTTGTAATGTTCAACAGTGCCTAGACACGAGTTTTAATCAAAATATTTAGAGCACATTTCAATAAAATCTACATATTTTCTTTTTGCCCTTAAGCAAACTATTTTTAATTTTAGGGTTCGAGTGTTATTTCCAATAATGCCTCTGGGGAACTTAATGAAGCGCCTTAAATGCCAAGTTTTGGTCAGCTCAGTAAAATGGTTTACGTTCTAGGCCGAGATACAGACAGATATATAGATAGATGGCATTGCAAAAAAAAAAAAACTTTTTTTGGTTTTAGGATGTAATGAAACGTTCACGTCTATCAAAACCTCGAGTTCAATTTTCTCGACGATTACAATAATTCCTCTTTCCAAGGGTGTAGAGAGAAAGTTAAAACTCCCTTATGGAATATTTAAGACAAATATTTCAGAAACAAAACAGCTCGGAGTATTTCCAAGTGTAAATGTAAAACTAAATTAAACAACATAAAGTTTAAAAAATGAATTTGAGCCCTTGGAATTAAAAACACATTACCTAGAATTTAATTAGCACATTTCACCATACAAAGTTTATACACATGTAATTAAATATTTTTACAGTTAATTAAAATTTCTATAGAGCCCGCTGGAAGTTCTGAGCGTTTGTAGCAATTGAATAGATCAGGAGAACTAGCGTAAGAGTTGGATTAAAACAGAATCGTGGTATTTTAAATATGTATATAGTCAACCAATGATTCGAGACCTATTTCGGTAGCCATTTACTAACATATATTTTAAATAAATTAGGGCGAAAAAAATATTCTCTCAATAATGATCACATTTAATCTTTTGTACAAGTTTACATTAGAATAATCTTGATACCAGCCACGTTTTCAAACCATTACCTTCTTTTACTTTCTTATATATAGAAAACTTTAAAATCATTATTATTATTATTATTATTATTATCACCGCGTCTTACTACTCGTTCGGGTTATACGCACTTACGCTAATGTGTAATGGTAGGGTGATTGTGAGATGAATTGGAGGACCTACAGTTTAACGTGGAATCCGAACCACGGTGGAGGCCTGGCATTCCCCACATTCACAAGATGTCTTGTCAGAGGTGAAGGAAGGGTTTGGTAATCAGATAAATCTATGCCGGGACCGAAACTTTATAATCATGAAAACTATTTTTATACAAAATATTATATATATAGCACCGCGTATTATTAACCGTGCGGGTTATACGCTTAATTAATAATTACGCTAGTGGGTTAGGAATTGGGAATTAGGAAGTGAACCCGCATTTGCGTGGATGGAGAGTGGGAAACTATTTTAGGAGAAAAAACCCTCAATTCAACCAACCGAGATGCGAACCTCGATCTCCCCGTACTCGGCGGTCTAGCTCAACATGAAACTAGCGCGTTAGCTAACTACGCAACCGAGGTGGGTGATATAATGAATATACAATTGAATTATCTCTAACAAAAAAAGTGGTTTTTACAATAATCAGTTTGCTTTCACCTGAGTCTACAGAAGAAATGATTTGACCGATTTAGTTAAAACTAAATATTTAGACGTTGTATGGATATACCTTGAAAAGAAATCGCGATTTTAACTATAGCTCTAAAATTAAGACTGGTTAACTGATTTTTCAAAATTCAAAATTGTTTTTCAAGAGAAAAATGTATTTAAAAATAATTTCTAAAAGTTTTGTTTTAAACCATAATAGACTATATGAGAAAAGCATTTAGGATTGTGTTGCGCCATTTATTTTTAATAGTTATAATGTTTTATAGACTAAATCTACTGATATGTTCATGTATGTGTGTGCTAACTTTTAACTTAAGAAATACTTCACCAATTACTATCAAATTTGCTAACAACTATTCTCTATGTGTCATCATTATGATCCAAGGTTTTGTAATTTTGGTATTACGATTCTTGCAATTATTAGCTAAATTAGTCTGACAGTGTTCTTGTTTCAAAGTGCAAAATTAAGCGCCGAGCGATACTTATACCTGTTGTCAAGGGTTATACGATATTGAAACAAGAAATAAGATAGGTTACATATCTTTGGAACATAAGAACAGGAGGCTCACATTTTAATAAAGTTCTATGAGAAAACCATCAACTTATTTTGTTCAAACTTGTTACACACCAGCTTTTCAAAATCATTGTTTAGTGGTCATAGTTCCTGGCTAAATATTCAAAAGTCCCGGGTTCATCCCCCGGCAATTCCAAAGATTTATCCGTGAAACAGCGGGTTTGTAACGACGTCAAACTCAGGTGGCGACCACGGGGTCGGTATATCTCGCTTGTGGGCTCACACCATGGACAGTTTTATATACATGTGATATAGGTGTCCCAGATATTTCACTGACACTTGCTTGGATAGAGTATGGGAAATCTATATGTGGGATAAACCCCTAATACATAAAGAACAGGGGTTAGGGGATGTAGCCCCGCTTCTATACATCAAACATGTTATTACTATTACTAGAAAAATGGAGTTAAATGAATGATTACAACACATTTTCTGGTACCTGAAGAAGATTGCCTTGTTTACATGGGCAGAGCAGCTAGTTTCCATGAAAAGTATGACATGGGTTTCTCTCAGGAGCGTTGGCTACTGTACGTGAAGCGTCGAACAATCTCACTGGTCAGAGTTCCGGTAGGATCAAGATTGGTTTTTGCAAGGTATAAAAAATTCGGAGCTCATTAAGAATGCTGTCCCATTCACTTTCAGTCCACTCTACCTAATAATAATAATAATAATAATAATAAAAACAACAACAACAATGTTGAGTGTCTGGGCTACATCATTCGTGGACAAGTTTGTGTAAAGATTTGTCAGTACAGGGGACGCCCGAATGTACCAATAATTATTATTATACCTATTATTATTATTATTATTATTATTATTATTATTATTATCATCACTGCGTCTTACTACCCGTTCGGGTTATACGCACTTACGCTAGCCTAATGTATAATGGTAAGGTGATTGTGAGATGAAATGGAGAACTGACAGTTTGGCGTGGAATCCGAACCACGGTGGAGGCCTGGCATTCCAAACATTCACAAGTTGTGATTAATACACGTCTTTTCAGAGTTGAAGTAAAGGTTTGACAATCAGAAAAGTCTGTGTCGGCACAGAGGATTGAACCTTGGACCCACCGCACAGAATTCTGACACCTTACCCCTAGACCACCAGGTCACCATGTAATAATCGTACATCCTTTCTATAGAGAACCTTTCCATGTCTCGATGAGATGAGATGATGGGGATAATGAGTAGGATGATGTGGAACCAGTGGAAACACTTAAGCCCAGCTTAAACCTAATTAACTAAACCCTGGTGATCGTTGGGCTAAGTCCCCTTTCGGGAAAAATATCCAAGGTATAGTAGCCCCATGGCTTCTTTGGTGCTGACTGACAGCTCATAGCTGACGGCTTTGGAAGTTACCAGACCACATTATGTATCCCTACGCCGAACCATATTATCTGCAAAAAACATGTGTTTAGCAGCTGTCACTTCTGATGGTCAACATTTAGGTATATACCAAAGAAGCCATGGGGCTACTGTACCAGCCAGGAATCTAACTCTAGACCCCTAGGCTCATAGCCAGGTACACTGACCACCACACCACGGAGCCGGTTTACCTTCCAATGATCCATAGGGAAAAAAAAACCCTGTAAATACACACAAGTCTTGTGGAAACCACTCTAGTTTGATTTGAGAGGGAAAATGTTTCACTGCTCTCTCTCATTTTTTGTGTGTTGCGAATGCAAATTAGAAAAGAGAACTTCAAATAGAATAAACCCCAGTTTACGAAGGCACCGAGTTTTTTCCGTCACATGTTTTGAATATTTATCTGTCGACCACAGGGCGTTTAAACCATCCGCTACGTGTGTAAATATGGAGTTTCCAACACAAGTACACCTAGTGACCAAAAAACTGGCCGCCGACACATGTTTATTACTTGACTGGACTTGCAGACCTACTTGCACAGGTAGGCACGCGTATTAAATGTTGGGCTGATTTAGTTTGGTTTACTAATGCTGATGAAGTCATGGTTCGAACCCCAGCCTGCACTGAGGGTATTTTTTCTTAAAGGGCTTCTCACTCTCACAAGTGCTGGTACATTTATTTTAAATGATGCATTTCTCATATCTACCCAATTAGAATAGTTAAATGCGTATATACGTGCGTATGATGCACAGATAAACACATTGAATAACAGAGGTTCGATTCCCGTTTTTAAGTGCCAATTTGTAATAAATATTTTAGTAACCAAATAGTGTATAGGGTATATAAGTTTAATGCTGATTTGACACTTGTACTGGGTCGTAAAGTACAATTTTATAGTGAAGGCCTAATCTGGCAGCTACAAGAGTTACCAGACTTACTCATACATCAAGTCATGTAATATGCAGTAGTTTCTTTTGGTATTTATTATCAATACCTATAAAGTAACACAAATGTTGACTGCAAAAAAGGTTTGTGTATGCAAAAAGGTCATTTCTAAAAAAAATGGACTGTACGAGCAAAACAACCCTGTGACTAAACCTGGGGCCGCTAACAGATTCTCTCGTAGGTTTGCCAACTTGGTGGAGATTAAACCACAAGGTTTCCAATTAAATATAGAGTAAGTTCCCTCCATCGCACACAACTAACAGCGTCCTGGGATACCTGACATTTTCCAGATTATTCTCCACAAAGCTCAAAATGTCCTCACAACATTTTCATATTGAATGGAATAAAAATAAAAGTGTAACCTTTTGAACTTTGAAAAATGAAACATTCCGAAAAATCGTTTAGCCTCTTCCGGCCACTACTTCAATTTTTTATTCCCATATCAGTACCAACTGCTCACGTCTCACAATGGTACCACTGCCAATGGTGGGAGAGGGGGTGCCAGGACCGAGGTACCCGCGGCTATGAAGAAAGGTAGGGGGTAGGGGGGTCTCTGTAAAGATGGAGTGGGGGTAAAGAGGGTGGGAGAAGGGTTGATGTGAATCTGATGCAAAATCTATACCTCCGCTCCAAGGGAAGTTCTGTACAAAGGACTCCATGTTAGTCTCACGACAAACTAGGACTTGAGGATCAGAGTGGACTATGTTAGTCTCACGACAAACGAGGAGTTGAGGATCAGAGTGGACTATGTTAGTCTCATGACACAGAGGAGGTGTTGAGGATTATAGTGGACTATGTTAGTCTCATGACAAACGAGGAGTTGAGGATCAAAGAGGACTATGTTAGTCTCATGACAAACGAGGAGTTGAGGATCAGAGTGAACTATGTTAGTCTCATGACACAGAAGAGGTGTTGAGGACTAGAGGGAACCATGTTATTGAGGTAGTCAAAAATAGGATGATAAACTTAAAGTTTAATCAACTGTTCCAACCAGCGTTCGTCTATGGATGGAATGTGAAATCACAATTATACTAAAAAATCCTTGATACAGTGTGATTTATTGTGATTAAGCGACAGATGTGTTAATAGCTCACCTATCCTCATCCATACGGGGATGGTCTCTAGTCGGCTGTTCCACCTCAACTGGAGAGTTTCTGGGGATGGCGGTCTTGTGTGATCAAACATTCATGAACAACCTTAATGAACTCGCACGCTGGAATCAATCCCCCTTCTCCCCATCACCCACTTCACTTATTTCAACCCTCCAACCCCTTTTTCTGTCTTCTCTTTTTAAATTGTCTCTTTTTTTATATAGCACCATGTCTTACCACCCATTCAGGCTATACGCTTATGTGCTAAATACGCTAATGGTTCTAGGGCTTAGGAAGGCTATATTTAGGGGAAGTGTATCAGAATTTTCGCGCACGGAGAGTGGGAAATAATTTTGAAAAGCCACCCCTCGTAACCTCAATCGAGATTCTAACCTTGATCTCCTCATCATCGGCAGTCTATTCTACTGCAATAGTAGCGCGTTAGACCACGCGGCCACTGAATCAGATTAAATTGTATTTTCTTTTTCTGTCACTCTCCTGGACTTGATCCTACTAAGAGCATGCTGCAGACATTCCCGGTCTCTGTTAAGTGTCACACATATTAATTAACACATGGACTGGGCCGTAAATCTCATCTGGTTTGCCAGTGATAGTGATACCATGGTTTGAATTCCTAGTTGATCAGGTGTGCTAAGGGTGGGTTTAACTTAATTGATTTCCACGTTACGCCATGCAAATGTTGGCACACTTTTTCTAAAATATCTTTCTTTTTCGTTTTGTTTGTAGTGTAAGTATGATGATATCTCGGGTGACTGGTAATATTTAAATATACCTTGTGTTGACCAGTTCGATTTTATAAAAGCCTATTTTCTTCATTTAGGCATATTATATACAATAAATATATTCGTATAGGGTATAGTAAATATATGATATACAATATATAAACTTATGTTATATAATATATAATGTAATGACTCATGATAAATTATGCATATTATATTTATATATGAGATATAATATGTATTAAAAGTAAACACAAATATATATATTAAATACATATTATATACATTATGGACAGTATTTATAATATATACTATCACATAATTTAATATATACATATAAAATATATATAACATATTTGATGTATAACATCGTATGTATAATATATACTATACATGCTAAAATACATAACATATTATACATAATATATACTATACATAATACAATATATAACATATTATACATACTAAAATACATAGCATATTATACATAATATATACTATACATGATATAATATTTAACATATTATACATAATATAATGTTATCTTCAAAATTACAATTATCTTTTGATTGTACAATCTAAAAATGGAAATGTAGATTTAATATTTGGTTTTTAGTTTTCGTATGGAGTATTTTTTTCCAATTTGATTATTTTTAAATATCATTATAGCTCATTTCTCCATAATAGTTTCGTATATAAATGAATATAGCCCTATGGGAGCAATGTTCTCATGTTTGATCCAAATCAGTTAAAATGGTCTAATACTGGGATAGAACCTGGGCCTCTAGCACGTGAAATGTAACCAGAACCACTAGAGCCTAGACTAGAACAAGTATCCCTATTAGCTGTAGTAGAACCAGGGTCTGTAGAATTAAACCAGGGATATGTGTACCTTGGATGGAACCAGGAGCCTCACCTACTTGGATCATACCAAATACTTCAATACCTGTATTAGGGCTCTCTATTCTCTTATATAAAGAGTGGTCTGTTATTAATGCTATGTTGTGATCGATAAAAGTCGCGTGTGTCCATTGCGGTGGCAGCAGTGGCTTGTACCTCTCCCCATGCAAACACACGTGACCTCGCATGAACCAGATGACATGAAACGTGTACTACAGGCTGCGTGTGTACACGCCGCTTATGAATACACTCAAGGATCCCAGCCTTGCATCATACCCTCAACTGGAACGTGCGTTCCGCGCTCTTGTTATGCAAAGTTTGCATAAAGGGGTTATAATGGATGGGTAATCGGTGACTTTATTGCAAACTCCTGATCCCTCGCACCGCGCCAGGATTTAATATCTATTCCGGTCGGGCATTGAGCTCGAGATCTTAGAGATGAAAACGTTTCAGTAAAAACTTCATATCTTAGAAATAACAAGGAATACTTTGTAAGAAGAGTTGATTATATTATTGAAGTATTAACATCTGAGCTGATCTACATAAGACTCAACGTTAGTGAAACGCTCAACCAGCAAGCTGTAGTTGATGCGTGTTAAAAGAAATCTTGAATGTATGTTGATAACGCCTTGCTCACCTAGTAGGCCTACATTGTCTGTCACTTTGATTGGAACAGTTCCGAATAAAACCTTTCCAATGTAATTGTTTAAAATTGCTTTGTGTTTTGGTGAGATCAAATCGAGCTAATGTTGAGCAAGTTAAGCCATCAACGCTCTGTTGTGACGTCATCAATATCAGACAAATACCATAGAAACCACTTTGTAAACAAACTGTTGCTAAGTAAGTATTTATCAACAAGTTCTGGCCGTTATGTAGACTTTACGATGACTTGCTTGCGTATGTGGAGGAATTAACATAAGCTAACACACGTTTCAATGGACGAATGGTCTAAGGCGTCATTCTCATGATAGATTGACCTGCTGATGACAGGGAGATTGAGGCTCGTATCCCGGTCCGGTCTACTAAGGGTGGTTTTCCTAAAGGGTTTCCCACTCTCCTTCCACGTGAATATGGGGTATATTACCTATAAAATTCTTCCTTTCTCATCCCTATTCCATTAGAGTAGTTATCATATATGCGTGTAGCCTGAACAGGCAATAATACACGGCGATAAAAAAAAACATAAACTATCGGGAGCTAAGATATCATTTAGGATGGGGAGCTAGCGGGGAGTAAATGTGTCGGTAAGGTTACTCTGCTATGCCTCATATATATTCATGATTGTGGTTTTCTTATCAACAGGACCACATGGGTAGTATATTATTCGGGCCTTACTATGAATGTGGTACCGTAGGCAAAATGCCATTTTGTTATTTTATAGTTTTATAAAGATAAATATGGTTTAATTAGTACAGATGTGAATTTTCTAGCTTAAATAAAGCCACTTGAAATGGAAGTTTCTTTATTTACTAATTACGCTAGTATTTTTTTAGGGATTAGGAAGGTTTTATTTAGAGGAAGTGTACCCTCATTTGTTAAGAGGGATAATGGTAAACAATTTTTGAAAAAACCTCAGTACATCGAGTACCGAGATTTGAACCTTGATCTCCCCATCTTCGGCAGTCTAGTCTACTGAGAGTATAGCGCGTTAGGAAGAGCAAGTGAGAAGCTGTGTCACAGTTGTTAGTGTATCGTGAATGAAGTGATGCCGACACTTGACGGCGAGACAATGAATTAAGTGATGCTGACACTTGACGGCGAGACAAGCAAGCCTGTCTTGAGCATTGATCGGGGACTGCTATTGACCGCCGCTACACCCAGCACTGCTAGCTCCATACCACACATGCGAGTACACGAGGATATACGCATGCACACACACACGCTACATTAGCATGCACACAAGCATACTACAGTAGCCCCATGGCTTCTTTAGTGCTGACTGACAGCTCACAGCTGACTTCTGACAGTCAACACTTAGGTATATACCTAAATGTTGACCATCAGAAGTGACATCTGCTAAACACATGTTTTTGCAGATCATATGGTTCGGCGTAGGGATACATAATTTGTTCTAGTAACTTTTCAAAGCTTTCTGTGAGCTGTCAGTCAGCACCAAAGAAACCATGGGACTACTGTAGAAACACATCTTCCAAGTACAGCCCACATGCAGAGAAACACACAAGATCGCTACACATATCAGCACAAAATAGTGCCACACACATCAGCACACGCACACCCGACCTACACCAGCACTCAAGCACAATGCTTATAGCTACACACAGGAGTACTAGACAAACTAGCACACAGTTATACTACACACACTAGTACACAGCCACACTATATACACCAGCACACAGGAGTGATACACGCACACGATACATACTAGCACACTACATACACACATTAGAACACTAACCTCTACATTCGTTCAAATTACAAGCTATATTTCAAATACAATTTAAACTTTTAAGTTCCGATTGGTTGAGGCTACGTAGAAAATCAATATTATTATCTATAACAACGTTAAAGAAATGGTTCACACATTTATTTGGCTATTTCTTATTTATTTAACATCAATGCAAGATACAGCTCTATACTCCAAGTTTACATTTTAGTAACAATTATGACAAGTATCATGAGGCTAGTAAAAAATATAATGGCTATACAAAAAAAAAAGCTCAAGTTGTCCAAAGAGAATGATTTGTTGACAACAGAAGCCATGTTCCATTAGTCAGAGCCGGAGCATCGCCTTAAAAAAGTGACCTTTTTTCGGAAACTCCATTGTACTGTTCCAGCATAGCCCTTTTTTCAATGGAACTTTCACAATACAACATTTTTGTAATTTCATTTTTCTTTGTAGTCACATTAAAAAGAAGGTAAAAAACCGTCCCGGAACTTCTCGGAGCTAGAACAGGCCCAGCGACGAAAAGGGGCAAAGTTTTGTTTGAACGTTATTTTTTTTAATATTTTCTTTATTTGAGTGAACATTGATTTTCAAACTCTGAGGTAATCACACAACTGTAGGAGGGAGTGGGGGTGGAGGGTGGGATTTCAATTATAAAAAATCTATATTGGATTCGAGCCAGAGGATATTTCACAATAAGTAGGGAGGGGGGGGGAGTGCAGGAGGACAGAAAGAGAGAAAACGTTTATATTTTGGCTTTCTCCTTTTTTTTACACAAGGGCTACTCAATGACTTAATTTGTGGAGAAAAGATGAGAAGGGAAGTATAAAGTAAGTGTATCCACATTAACGTGAAGACAGTATGGAAAAGTTACAGTGACTTGGTTCCACCACGTCTTACTACCCATTCGAGATGTACATATTTTAATTACGTTGATTTGGAAGAGATGAAGGAAGAATTGAGAGGAAATGTACCAGCACTTAAGTGGAGCAATAGAGAGAACATTTGAGGAAAATCATCCAAGTACACTCATTCAAAAGTCACACCTTGACCTCCCCATCATGGATCATCCAGCTTCTAGCCAGCCCACGTGACCACTGCAATGGGCAACACCGTGCTTGTTCATAGACATCAGATACAAATATTTGACTAACACAACCGGAACAAAAGAAATTGAGTATTTTATACTTTCGAGATATTTTGATTACAATTTTTTTTTATATATTTCTAGACTGAATCGGTGGGTACACGGACTAAGTGTCAGGTAGTCTAGTCTGATTGGTCACTGACAGGGATATAAGAGTTTGAATTACGGTGGGGTGTTGTCCTACTAGGGGTGTGGTTTCCTAAATAGTTTTTCCCTCTATCTCTTCAATAAAATGCTGGTATATTTATTCTAAACTATACTTACTATCCTACCCTAGTAATTAGCATCGTAAAAATGAGTATAATCCTAATAATTCCTAACCAAGGATGTATTCAAGGTCCACTAATGAGCTACCACGTGATACATCACATGGAGCGAATTAGAAATTCGTTTTGGAAGAAATAGAGAATATTATTAAAGCACCAGGGAATTATTCAAAAGTATTGTAGATTGAAATATTTAAATTTAACTTATATTTATATTATATTAAGATATATGTTTTACATTTAAAATTACATATCTTTCACTGACACTGAGAGTAAATAATTTTTTCAAAAAACATAATGTGTAGCTGTTTTTTTGTATCGCATCGTACTAACTGTCGGGGTTATATGGATATGTACTAATTACACCAATGAGCAAGGTATGAAAATGTTTTAATATAGAGTAGGTGTAAGCGAATTTTGATAGAGGAAGAGTGGAATGTCCTTTTGGAAAACCAATTTCAGTACCCCCAACAGGGATTCGAACACCGATCTTCCCGTCATCGGTAATACAGTCTATTGTGAGAGTAACGACATAGATAATCCGACCACTGAAGTGAATAGAATATAGCTAAATCTTTTAAGAGGATAAACAAACATACTAAGTAAAACATTAAAAAATACACATAATTGTTATCAATTTATTCAACAATTTTAAAGTTAAAAAGAAAATAAGTATTCAAAAACTAGTACATAGTATCTTATAACTTTTTGTTGTAACAATAAAGCTAGTTCATTATTTTAGACATGTTTTATAGGTTTCTTATTAAAACGAAGACCAAAAAGTAATTAAAGTAAGTACAACACAAAGGCTCTTTTTTTTATAAAGGTCTTAACGGCTTTTACTTAGAAATAAGGAGAAACCTTATTTTAAATGTAATTATCATAAGATGATTTGACTGATGTTCCCAGTCCACTAGGGAAGAGCAAGGTCTACATCCCCCATACCCCAATTGTTCAGCCTCCCAAGACACAAAATCAATGTTTATTACCAAGGGAGGGCGCACCGAGCCCAAGGGTTCATTATTCTCAGCCGGCCTGTCATTGCTCCACTATATTACAAGGGTAGGAGAACAAAAGATATTGAATAGCTCCTTTCAATGTAATATTGGTTAGGTTCACTCTAATTGTCTGGTATTTTCACTCTATATTATCAACATTTCAAAATGTCTCCTTCTATTTGTTTACGTTTACTAAAACTGATTAAATTAAATGGTACGATGAACCGCACAGACTTTATCGCACTTTTATCTTAAAACAGAGATTTACTTAAAATTCGTAGGCTAAGATTTGTAAAACAAAATAATAGTTCAATACATTGTTGTATAAACACTACACCAAAGATCATAAGTGAAATAATATACACTGCTTCTTGCTTTATGGCATTGAACTAGGAACACTGTTAAAGAAAAATTGAAAAAAAGAGAAACATCTTTGTCCACCAAAGAGCATAAGAAGCAAATTGATTTTCAAAAACCTGAATTAAAAAGTGTATATATTTACTTGTAGCTTATAAATTGTTGGTTTTATAAAAATATATTTCAAATAAAAGATTTTTAACTTAAATATCACTACAATTTTAAATTGATACGTTATTTCATGTCTAAAATAGTTATGGATAAATTTTGAATTTTTTTAAAATTTCTCCTATATAAAGTACCCTCAAAGTCGTTTTCATGAGAAAATGAGAATTTCCATCTTGTTTATTATGATAAAAAGTATCCAGGTATATAATTTAAACAAAATTGTCAAAGCTAATTTTGAGAAATTCGATTTTATCTCATTTTGCTCTTCAATAAACTACCCTTAATTTTAAGGTTAGATACCTAGTTCCAAAAATCCTTCGGGGGGGACCTTATGAAAAGCCCATATTTCAAGTTCTAGCTCATTCTGTAAAACAGACACAGACAGACAGCATTGCGAAAACAACTTTTTTTGTTTCATGAAGTCATGAAACGGTGACACCAACATCTCGATTTCGGGTTTTTTTTACTGTCACAATACTTTCTCTCCGAGGTATCGGGAGAAAGTGAGGTAGACAAAATCAGGAAGATGGGTGGCAATACACACAACACATTCTTTATCACCGCATCTTGGTACCCATTGGGGTTATAAGTATACATTGTTAATAGGGATTAGGAAGGTAAAATTTTAAAGAAAATGTACTCGCATTTGGTTGGAGGGAGAGTGTAAAAAGTATTTAGGAAATAACACCCTCACTAAACTCGATTTGGATTTGAATCCCTATCTCTTCTTCATCAGAAGTCCAGTTTAACAAAAGTGTGATGCATCAGGCCATGAAATAATCAATTTGGGTTATTCCACGATGAAAAACAATCAATCCTACAGCCATGGGAAATGCTTGGCTGATATTTTTGGTGTTATTTCTCACTACCCATCCCGGGCGGTATTTGAACTAAGACCTCTCCATGACCGATAATCCAGTTTATGCTCCGTGGTATAGTGGTCAGTGCACCCGACTACGATTCTAGGGATTCCGGGCTCGATTCCCGGTTGGTACCATAGGTAATTTCTCCCGAAAGAATAACTATCCCATCGGTAACTAGGGTAGTTAGGTTTAAGACCCACACCTCCATATTCTCTTCCATCACAACATCTCATTACGGATACGACGCGTAGACAAACTCCATAGGTGTACCCCGGGCAACATTCTGTGCCACCAGAGGGGATAATAATCTGCATTAAAAAAAATCTCATCTCATCGGGACATAGAAAGAGCCTCCACAGAAAGGATGTACGATCACCCCATTCTGACATCCCCTGGGCAATAGTACATTAGTACTGGATAATCCTTACATACACTGGGCTACGAATGATGTAACTTAGGCACGCTGTAGGCTGGCTGTATAAATAGCCAGTTTATATCAAGCGTGACGCCTTTGGGCTTAGACCATATATACAGTACATGTGTTTGATTTAATGACTATCAAAATATATTAAATCAATGTGATATTTGGTTGTTTAAACACAATTTCTCACTCATGGAATGATTTGGTTATTGATTAGCTTTGGAAAAGAACAGTTAGTATGAAGTACCTTCAAGATTAACACTCACTTAACATAGCTCTCAGTATAAAGGCTGGCATTAGAATCCACTAGTAATGTGGTCTTCCTCCCTCACCACTCAGCTGGGAATAAACCCTGTTTAATTTGTGTAAATGGCGTCATCTGTTTCCCATTATATGACTCCATCAGTAGAAAATGTATACCTTAGAATAAAAGTTACCCTAAATTTGATAATTTTCTCGTTTACAGCCCACAATAATTTTTAAGGTTTTTAATATGTAATTGTGTCGATGGATAATGTTGGGAAGAAGCACAAATATTGAGTTCAATGAGGGATAAATATTCTTGGGAGTGGAAGAGGTTACATAATTTTGAGATAAATACCCTGTACTCATCACACAACATTGTTAGGATAATCAAATTTCACAGATTACGGAGACCATTGGGGAGACCTATACGCAGATGGGATGATAACATTAGAATGTACCTGAAAGACTGAAAGAGATAATGTGTAATGAGGTGGACTGGATATAATTATCTCAAGATAGGGATAGGTGGCCTACTTTTGTAAGTTAACACTCGAGTTTCTGGTGCCATAGAATAAGTAATTAAGTACAATAATATGCTGTACATATAAATAAAGTATTTTAATAGATAGCCTTTAACAGGCCGGTTTTAATCAATACATTTTTGTTATAATGGGCGTTTTAAGGTCTTAAAATACATTTTTAACTAAATTTAATATGAAACTGAAGAACATATTCTGAAATACACTTTTAAATCATGACGATCTTGACATCTTGTATCTAATTTAAATAATAAAGAGTATTAGTCCATTGTAAAATTGAAATATGTTCAAAACAAAACGTTTTGAAATCATAGTCAAACATAATGGAAATTTATTTCTCAGATTTTAAGCTATTAGTATGTATGTTTTTTTTAAATAAAAAATATACACAATACTTAATAATCAATAAATGTATGTGAAGAGGAGGGGTAGGAAGTATATGTACTTTTAGAACTCACCCTTCACTCAAATTACTAGGAACCGCTGCTTAAATAAGATTTAAATCATGTTGATTGCTTATTTTATACAACTCCTACGTGCGCCACAGGGCATGTGGTTTTGTCCATCTCATTTTGTCTGGTTCCTCAAAGATGGGCAGGTTTTTGTTAGAATCGGTGTATAGGATCTGGTTTTACCTAAATAGTTTCCCACTCTACCTCCACACAAATGAGGGTATATTACTTTTAAGATCTACCTTCCTTATCCTTACTCCAAAGCATAGTTCAAATATATGCATTCAGTTTATAAAGATAATGAAAAACAAGCTATTTATGTTTTTATTTGCAGGAGAATGGAACCAGTTCCTGTAATAAATCCCTAGGATGTCCAGATTCTCGAATAGAAGTGTATAGAGGATAGAGGGTGGAATTTTAAGAATATAAACACGTCAGTTCTGAGTCAGGAACTCCCGAGTCACGGTAACCCAGTGTAAACACTTGGAGTGTCAAAAGTAATATAAAAACAAAGCCAAGAAACATTCCAAGTAATGCTCCCTTGGTTTCACAGCTGCATGGGGACATAAAAACCGAGAGAGAGAGAGAGAGAGAAAGAAGAGGAACAGATGGTATATTAACCCGGTCCAAGCAGCGAACAACCAGTATAATATCCACAGGCACCAGCTCATGACAAATATAAGTACACTCACCTAAAATAATGGAGACTACCCTCTAATTAACCGTTTCTAGTGACATAGCTGGCTATCCGTGACCCAAACTAGATATTATTGAAAATCTAGAAGACTTAGACCCAGTTTAAACGAGATACACTGGCGTCCTTCTAATGAGCGTTATTTATTTTTTATTTCAGTTTTTAGCATCACGTCTTACTATCATTTCAGGCTATACCCATATTTACTAATAACGCTAATGAGTTAGTGTTGAGGAAGGTTGAATTTAGAGTAAGTGTACCAACATTTGCGTGAAGGGGGAGTGGAAAGCCGTTTTGTAAAAGCACTCTCAATACACCCGACCGAGATTCAAGCCCCGATCTCCCGGTCGTCGGCAGTCGAGTATATTGTGAGAGTGATGCCTTAGACTATGTGGCCACCTATGCAGATATGAGCGGTATGGACAGAAAAAATCTTTATTTAGGCGCTAATTCCTGCCTTGTGCGCCAGTCTTTAACAATCTACCCACGTGACAGAACCTATTATAAATATAATCCACCGGACCTCTTAAGCTCTGATTGAAATGATGGTAATGAGTACAGTTGGGGTAAGAAATATAAACCTGTTTGTACAGTATTCACATTTAGAAGACTTTCTGGAACACTTTAATTACAGGAAATTGTAGTTTAGTCTTCTGTGTAACGCTCAGTTAACCAGTAATATAGAACCACTATCATCACGCAGTGTTCCTTGAATTTCTCACCAGGAGTAAAGGGGTGGTTTTAACTTGAAGCAATTGTTTATCTTATTACTTATCAACATTTCAAAAATAACTAAACTCTGGCAACTTGAATCTTGATTTTATCTCTTAACGTGAATAATTCAGAATATCTGGCAGGACAATAATATACACGACTGCGGCCCTAACCCTATCAACTGATTATAATCGAAAGACTAAAAACGGTAGTCATGTGGCCTGACTAAGCTATCACTCTCACAATAAACCAGTTTGCCACAGACGGGGAGGTTGGGATCGACTCCCAGATGGGTTTACTGAGGGTATTTAAAAAAAAATCTTAACTGTTTTCCTATTATTTCTTCACGCAAATGTGGATTGGTTTACTCTAAGTCACACATTACTCGTTTCCACCCAATTAGTGTAATTATTCGGTAAGGCCAAATGGGTAGTAGGAAATGCTGCACATATTATTATTATTATTATTATTATTATTAATACATCTGAAAGATTAAAACTAAGTCTAAAATATCTTAGTCAGCCAGTTTGGTAGAAGTCCTCTCACCGGGGAGGTTGAAAGATAAGAAACACCAGTTTAATACTAGCTTGTAGTTGAGTTGTAGTTAATTAATGGAGTAAATTTATAAAAGAAAGTATTTTTTAATTTTCATTTGTTAGTTATAAACACTTAAGTGGCGAGGTGTGGTTACGGTCAGATTCTGTGAAGTACTTATAGAGCTAATATATGTCCTAGCTTTCTTCTTGGCTGCACGTGGCGCTCAATAAGATATAGGGAAATCAGTCAGTATTTCTAGATGTGAAATATTAAGTAAAATATAACAAGGTTTGTGGTTGACTAAAGGGTAGAGTCCAAACTAGTCTCAAGGGTTGATAATTTGTGTGATTTCACATTATTTTTCAAGCTAATGATGATGTACACTTTATAGCACTTAAAAAACATTAGCATTATAAACTTTTATCACCTTCACACAGAAAAAAAGTCCTAATAGTGATAACAAGGTTTATGTCATAAGTCTTTTAGGACATTACTCCTGAAACGTACACAGGCCCGCAGTACACAATTGTACGATAAGTTGCTTCAGAGATCATCTCACGGCGTTAACAAATTATAATAACTATTGTGTTTATAGGCGAACAACAATAATTATAGCGATCTGCGAATTAATCTGTGCAACGTTTGCTATTGCTTATTTAACGGTCTAGCCGGTACTCAAGTCAACTCATCAGGTCCGGGAGCTCAACAACTTAATGTTCATGATAGTGGCTAGTTTCAAAACCACTAAAACAATCTTCAATTATATTCGAATGTTATATTGTGACTCAATTTAAAACGATATTGTTTGCTTTATCTTTCCAACTATATAATTTGATCAAAGAACTGCAACAATTTGCGTGAAACGTCATTTTAAATACGCTAATTTTTGTTATAGATAAAAAAAATAGCTAAAATATCTAAAATAAAAATTATTTTAATCCTATAGGGAGAGAGGTTAATATTTATGCTTCCGTTTTCACATGAACCAACTTTTGAAATAAACCTATTATTAAATAATGTGGTATTTCTAGATATTTGTAATTCGTGTCAGACGTCTGGGAGACATCCCTTTGAAAGGAAAATAATCAAACCACCAGGCTATAAGCAATGTCCAATGTCTGTTTTAATTCAAATGTGACCTACTTCGACGGCTGTATGGTCTACTAACGTGCTAATTTCGCATTTAACTAGACTGCCAATGATGGGAATATCATGGCTCGAATCTCGGTCGGGTGAACTGAGGATGATCTTTCGAAATGGCTTTCCACTCTCTTTCTTTTTTTCCACACAAATGCGGGTAAATTTCCACTAAATATAACCTTCCTAATCCCTAAAACTACTAGCGTAATTAGTGCATAAGCGTATAGCCTAAACGGGTAGTAGGACTCGATTAAAAAAAAATTCAAATGTGTATGCATAGTATAATACTCTAATAGTGGTATATATTGGACATAATATTATTTATGTACAGTAGTGAGAACTTGTAACTAAACTTTATCAGAACTTCTAATGCAACAAAAGTTCAGTACAAAAGAAAAAAACAAGCGAGCGAGTGCTTTCAGAAAGTTTTCAAGAAATTTGACGTACAACTTTGAAGTTTGTTAACATATGTATTATGTTATACGCGCTACGTGGTTTGCGCACAGATGGAGACACACACACACTGGAATACAATTTTCAATGTATTACGTTGGTTATTTTGTAAGTTACAGGATAAGTGCTATAAAGTTTAATGCCTATCCTCTTAAATTATATATATATATAAATTCAATTAGAAAAAACATTTTTACTGATCAGTGTCAGATTTTAAACTCAAATTCCAGAAAGGCTATTTGATATATTTACAAACTAATCGGTTGATCTTGTTTGTTTTTTATTAAATTACTGGAAAATTTATCGCTATGTTTTCATAGGAAATTGAGATAGTGCAAAAGTTTGCCTTAGTTTAAATAATACAACTTACATATGTCTTACAAATGTTATAATTTTTTTAAATGTGAATGTCAGTTCAAACATTTTGGTAAGAGTAATAATAATTTGAATGATCAGACATTTACAGATTTAAAACTGTTTTTGGTGCTGATATTATTCTTAGTCTCGGAAGATTACGAATGGATACTAATAAAATTTTCACAGGTTTTCCAGGTGTTCTCCAACTGAAGTTGACGAGACAAAAATAGTTTCATGCAAGAAAAAAATAAGGATGTGAGATTGGATGAGCTATAATATACATAAATCATAGTAGATAAATTGCAACTCAGTTACCCCAGATACACAAAGAGAGTGATTTTTTCTTTCAGTGAATGATTTCCATTCGTTCTTCAAATGAATGCGAAGTAGATTTGATTAAAAGTCGTCCTAATACTTTTCCCCAAGATTATGTAATTTAGGTCACCAAGTAACTAATCATATATAATTTAATACATTTATTAATTATGTAATCTTGTTCTGATTTTAACGTTTTATTTCCTGAGTTGTAAATGGAGAAATGCACCAAGGAAACACCAACATGTCAAAGCTAGGGGTAAATATATCCGCGCCAACCCCCTTTAACCCCAATAAAACTAGGAGGATGGAAGAGTTTGACGAAGAAAGGTGTTGGGGATGGGTGGGGGTAGAAGGTGCCCCAAGAGGCACCAGCATTTTGCGACTAAAACAGTGGACGTAGCCATGGCGACCCGACCCAATTAGTCGTCGTGGCGCGTGCGCGGCAGGTACTGGAGAGCTGCCCGCGCAGCTCAACTACCCCCCTTACCTTCACTCCTCACTCGATCAGCTTGCCCCACTGCCAAACCCATCGTCCAGTTACATGCAGTGCCCGTTTGGTGTCACTAGTATATCATTAGTTTATTTTTTTTCGTAAATAATAAGTTACTTTTTTATTTATTTGTGTGTGTGCGCTTTTTTTTTAACCATTAGATTTGTCTGCTGAGTTTGTATCGAAGCCAGTTCGAGTCGCGGTCTCACGAATGTTTACCGGAAGTAGATGACGGTGCGTGTAGGGAGGATGATGACATTCTTGTGAGACCAACACACCCTCGCGGCTCCCGAGCGGCGTCTATCAGTTTCGACGCCTCATTGCGGCGTACCCAGTACAACAACCTACCGACTTAGGAGTTATTATGGTGCATCGGTCACTGCGCCAGTCTCCAGTAGCCTCGGACCATTCTCAGAGGAACTGTTCCGGGCTGTTTCCAGGACAGGTGCAGTGAGGGTCATTTGCGACGGCGACCACCCCCACGACATGAGAAAGAGAAGGGTGAGTACCACCTTTTGTTCCAGGTCTGGCTCTCATCAGCCTGAGTTATCTAGTCTCGGGACGAGGAGGGGGAATAGTGCCAGGAACGGCTATCCGTAGATATATCATATAACCATATAATTTAAGAGAACAGGCTCATGAGGGATACTAGTGCCAGTACTGACTATCAGCTAGTTAAACTAAATAATCTAATAAAACTGGACGAGGGCGTTACATTTTATCAAACATTCTCAGCAAGGACAATAAAGGAATTATATGAAGCCAGCCTGTCGAACCAACTTATTTTCAGTTGGGGGAATGCTCTTGTAGCCCCAGGCTCAACGCACTATATATTGTGCCACTGCCCCACTATACATATGTTATGTAAACCTGAAATATAAGGGATGTATAAGGTAAAACCAGGTAATGTTGTGAAATCCTGAAGTTTTAGGTTAAGCTTTTGGTTTCCACGTTGCTAAGAACTACTAGCTTAAATATCCCTTTTAGTTTTATTTAAGAGTCAATTATTATTATTAGCACCGCGTCTAACTACCCGTTCGGGTTATACGCACTTACGCTAATGTGTAATGGTAGGGTGATTGTGAGATGAAATGGAGGACCTACAGTTTAACGTGGAATCCGAACCACGGTGGAGGCCTGGCATTCCCCACATTCACAAGATGTCTTGTCAGAGGTGAAGGAAGGGTTTGGTAATCAGATAAATCTGTGCCGGGACCGAGGATTGAACCCCGGCCGCCAGCACAGAAGTCTGACACCTTACCCCTAGACCGCCAGGTCACCAAGAGTCAATTAAGCCAAATATACATTTCAGTACCCGGAATTTAAAAATATTCTTGTAATTAATTAAATAGCTCAGAACTATTTTCACAAACAATTAAAGACAACATTTTTAGACTAGTACATTTATTACTCACATATGGGAAAGTTACTATTTAGAATATAAAATATGGAGAAGTCAGATTAGATTAAGGCCATTATTCATTAGAAGATCTCAGCTTCAATTTTTAGGTAAATGTTATTCTCACTAAATGTGGGTCAGATGTGTCCAACGCTTTACGTGCTTTGTAGGTTTATTTATGGTTTTAATTTGCCGTGTAAACGCTGGAGAAGGCATCACTATCCTATATTGTATGATTTATATTTGACGAGTAGATCTGGGTTTGAAACATGGCTAGGTGTACTGAAGGTGTTTTTCCCTAAAATATTTACGAATCTTTTTCTACCCAAATGAAAATCATTCTTTTCTTAATTGTACTACCCTCCTCTATAACACATTTATTAAAATGTGCGAACGTGGAAAATAATACGTGGCACACACACACACACACACACACACACACACACACACAACACAGGGCTCACCTGCAGCTACCAGGATCGTGAATAAAGGCACCCGTTTAATCTTGTCTGGTTTTATGGTACTCCCCCTTAACTCTTCTTTTCCATTTTGTAAATATGTCCCTATTATAATACTTAATCTAGTAGTGAAAATGTTAGCAATAAAATAAATAATTCTGACACAGACTGTTAGAACACTGGAACTAATTATTTTGCTATTAATTTAATATTCCCTGTTTTGTTGTATACAGACTAACATTGCCATGATGCTTAGCAGATTTAACATGTGTAACAAAATAAAATGTTATTTTAACCACAATTTTGTTAGTAATATTATTTAAAATTTCAGTTAGTTAGTAAGTTGCGTGGTGATATAACATTATGTTCATGACACACACGCTAAATTAAACAAGTGAAACGAGATGTCTGCCTCTACCTGAGGAAATGTGTGAAGAGAACACCACCACATGCCAAGCAGAGAATACACTTTATTTTCAAACACCAAAGTATTTTGGTCACATTATTATATTATTATAAAATTGTGATATTTTACTACTCTAATTGACATTAAACACGGGTAATTGGATTGTCCACGTCACCGAACACAAAACTCGCCAAGCCACGATTAATGTGCAACAGTGCATGACAAGGACATTAATGTGATTATTAAAAACCGCACATTGAAGGGACTGTCACTTTGCTAAGTTTGATTTTTGTTTTGAATGTGAAAATACATGGATATACAATTAAATAATAACTATATTAACTCTGGATGATCATGAAATACTATATATGGTACCAACTAAGCCTTCTATAAAGTTACTAAATGTAAATTATGTCAGGATACATTTTAATAAATGTCCACCCCTTTAAATATCAAATTTAAGTCATTTCTGGCCTGAAAAACCACATCTTATATTTTTTAAATATGTGCGTATAAGTAATACGAGACCGTATAGTCCAAGCGGCTAGTGAGATGCGGTGCTAAAAAAAGTAATACGATGATATTTCCAAAATATTAGTAAAAAATAGTTTAAAGTAAACGAACATTAACTATTTTGAAAAATATATTCCTATTTATAAGAAAAATAATTCAACATTTTAATGTTTACTAACAACCAAGTATAGTATCTATTTTTTTTTAGATTTGTAACTTTATTGGGTGAGTGGGGCACAAATTAATATGACAAATTTACGTTTTTTTTGCTAGGCATAGTCCAATTTTTAAAATAATAGCAACAAAACTGTTTGGTTACTCATGAAAATTAAAGATTAATGTTAGTATTGAAATATTAAAGTGTAAAGTAGAAATTATAAGTTTAATAAACACTCGTAATTTGCATCACTCTCCTAATAGAATTATCCGTGATGAGGGGGGGAGGGGATCGGGCCTATAATTCTGGTGTCTTGAGGGTGTTTTATCTAAATGATTTTTACATTCTCCCCCTCTCTTTCTATCTACGTGCAAATACTAGTACACTTCCTCTAAATTTAATCCATACCATTTAATTTAAAAAAAGATTAGCTTAATTAGTTCATATTATGCTTATAAACCAAACGGATACTAATACATTTTGACAAAACATAAGTAATTTGTTTCACAGTTACCTGTATTCTGAAATACCCTGTATCTCTATTAGACCTCTCGCTCTCTCTCTCTCTCTCTCTCTTTCTCACTACTATAAACATTGTATATTTTTCTCAAGGTGAAGTTTTATTTCTAGTGAAGATTCAGTTATTGCAGTTCAAACCAAATATTTAGGAAACTTGCACTCCATTAAACACAAAGCAAACTGTGAAGGTTTACGTGCTGGTAAGTTTAATGTTAACCTTGCGATGATTCGGGAGTTAAATAATACACACAAAAAACCTGACTTTAAGACAACAACCCGCCTCGGTGGCGTAGTTGGCTAACGCGCTTGTCGTGCTGAGCTTGACTGCTGAGGACGGGGAGATCGAGGTTCGAATCTCGGTCGGGTGAACTGGAGGTGGTTTTTACTAAATGGTTTTCCACTCTCCATCCACGCAAATGCGGGATCACTTCTTCTAATTCAACCTCCCCAATTCCTAATTCCATTAGAGTAATTAGTACTTAAAGCGTATAACCCGAACGGGTAGTAAGACGCGGTGCTAAATACTATTATTATTATTATTTAAGACAACACATTTTAGTTTGAAAAAAATAAATCTCAAACAAATAAATGTAATCACACAATTTTCTTATAGGTTATTTATTTTATATTTTTAGGCCTTTAAAAAAATCTTACTATGGTTCAAAAAAACATGTGAAACTGTTTTTTTAAATATTTTTATTGATTTACTAAATATAAATAAGTAAAAATTAAAACAAATTCAAACAAGGGCAATATTTTATCACATTTTATATTTTTTTCATCCATACCTACATTGTTTGTTAGTTTCTATTTATTTATCTTTCTTATTTTACACCGCAGAAAATATGTTTCTTTCTCTTTATAAAAAAGTATATATACATGTATATTTGTGTAATTTTGTGTAGGAAAGGGAACCAAAATATGCTTTTTTTTAAAATAATTTTGATATCTTTGCCACTGAATACTTTAGAGTGTAAAATCCACTTTAATACAATTAGCGACCATTCTTCAATCCATGATCATCTTCTAGAACAGATTTTTCTTTATTAATTCTACCCACATTATATAGTTATTATATAATATGCCTCAAGAATAGCTAACAGACCTCACACTACACCAAAGTTTAATATTCTCTCGATTTCTTATGTTGGTGATAGGATGCACTAAGTCCATTCTTTATTAGCACTATATCGGTTACACAATTTACAAAAAATCTTAACACAAGACAGAATCACCCAATAATACCTTAATTATTGCCTGGTTCCAAAAACAAATATTTAAAAACTATAAAAGTTCCTTGATTTCCTTGTGGTCAGCCTCATTAACCACGGGATCTCTGTAGGACACCATGTTTTTCAAGCCAGTAACAGTTAGTTCTATTATGCTTGCGTCGATAAAGCATGAGTGGTTTAACAGGAACATTTTTGTAGGCTTAGAATTTTTTTGTATATGTATTTATGAATTTATGTTACTATCAAGTGGAAATATGCAATTTATTCTAAAATATTACTTATTTTGATATAGGGTGGTTATGCTAAGGAGAATTATGTGGCTCAAACACTCCCCTCCTTTCCTTAAAATCTCACAAATGTATATTTTTGGAACTTGTAAGTGGTATCATCTACATCTTTGTGGAACAATCTCTCACGGAGTGTGTAAGATCACAGCCTTCCCAAAGTGAGCAAAGGGCAAGCGCTTCTGTCGAAATCTTTTCAAGGCTCAGGAAACAAACATCTAGAAACATATGATCAACTAATATATTCCTGATGCCGTGTGTTAAACAACTGTAGATTTGTTTAAAACATAAATAAATGGTATTTCACAATCGTACTTAAGTTCTCAAATAGCTTATAGCAACATTTAAAAAAAATTGGCCATCTATATACTTCCCTTGGATATAGTTTTCTACAAAAAAAAACAACCAGTATACAGTGCTATCTATAATGTAAAACAATTCCCAGATACACATGTGGAACAAAATGGTTCGAGCCATTTTCAAACAATATCATATTGTCCTAAACCAATCATCAGTAAACTACTCTTAAATGTTATTGTTCTCTTAAATACAAGTATACAGTGCTATTTGTCATATTAAACACTCCCCAGATATTCATTCTTAACAAATTTGTTAAAATCATTTTCAAATAATTTCAAAATTTCAAAAATAAATTATCAATAAACTACCCTTAATTTTACAGCTAGTATTAAAATCTTAGTTTAATCTTGTATTATTATACCCCATTTAAATATAAAGTTTAAACGAGTTAAGGCCGATACACACCGGATGCTTAGCTAAGCTAAGTTATGTTGTGCTGTGCTGTCCTCTGCTAAGACGTTGTCAGTTTGGTTTCCCACTCATTGCAAGGCTAAGCTGAGCCACAGTCCCTCTTTCCACTCCCGAATTCAGAGCCGTTTCTTTCTGGTCTGCTCCAGTGAGGTTTAGTTATGATGGCGTTCTCCTAAATGTCTTGTTTAGGTTCAGATGATGGTACTGAGGAAGAAAATATGCTGCTGTTTTGAAATATGAAGAAAATTTAGGAGGTGGAGGTTTGACTAGTTCAATTAACGCTTTCATTTTCACAAAAGATATTAAATATAAAACCTAAATAGAATACTACTTAATTACACGTGGAACATACTGAAAACAAAACTTCAACACTTCTTTAGTAATTTTCACCAAAACAGCACCGCTTCTGTTCAACACGGAGCCCAAGTTGCGTCTTGCGCATACGCAACGTAAGATGGCTCAAGATGGGAGATGGAAAAATTGCCCGGCCAGCAATAGGAAAAAACATAGCGTGGTGTAGCAAGGCATAGCTTAGCTTATATTAGCTTAGCGTTCTGTGTGAATCGGCCTTCACAACTAACGACATCAGCTGTATCCCTAGCTAACGGCAAATAAAGGGGCATACAGAAAGAAAAGAGAGAGACAATATTTTGAGTCGCATAAAACGTCACAATTCACCATAATCTCGATTACTATCACGATTAAAATATTTTTATATGTAATCGAGTAAAAATTATAGTATTGTTCTAAATAGATTTATAAACCTTGATTTTCAGTTTAAAATCAAGATTTATAAACCTTGATTTTCAGTTTAAAATCAAGCAGTGAACGTTCTTTTCCCTTTAAATTTTTATATATTTTGGTAGTATAATTAATTTATTCCAAATAGTTGTAATAAAATAGGGAGTTTTGAATTATTTTCTTCTTAAATCCGCTAGTTTATTGTGTCATAAAGCTGCCATAAAGTTGACATATCTTAATAATTTCCTCCCCAGCCGTTCCTACAGTTTTCAATAATGGTGCCCCTCAGATGATAAATTGAGGTAATGTTTAATTAGTAGTATGTACATTTGTTAATTACCATCTAAATCGTGTCTTCTAGATAATTACAATCTTGAGGTAGTAAGGAACATCCTGCCAAAGGGAGTTTAACTGCTTTTCTTGACATCAAATTATCATAATGTGCCTGATACTCTCAGTGGAACAAGCGACTATGTCATATGTCGTTTTATTTGTTCTGTTCAACATGGATGCCACTAGCAATTGAAGGATACAGGGGAAAACACAACAAACATTTTCCATGACAACTTTTATGTCTCAGGCCCCATAAGGACCTCAGAAAATACTTTTTTAATTAATTTAAATATGAAATACCTATTTTGAACATAATATAAAGTGCACTAGAAAGATCTCATGATTATCTAACAGATGGTAGCACTAAGTAAATTTGAATTAAAATGGAATTTTCACCGTTTTCCGCATATACCCTTCATTCGTAATTACTGGTTTAGTCTTACTTATGTCTTAGCATCAGGATTTATTTGGGGCTCTTTTAAAAAGTTAACCTAGTCAAACAGTTTTTAAGAGGGTCTATTTCAAAGTAATGCTTAAGAATTTGCCTGCTTCGTGGGAATTCCCTCACGAGTGTACACGATGAAGACTGAACTCCGTCCTGCAGCGTAGATACACTTTATTAACCGTGAAATCAATTTCCGACTATATTTATTCTACTTTGTGTTTGTTAATCCATAATTATTACCCACCTCGGTGGCTTAGTTGGCTAACGCGCTTGTCGTGTTGAGCTGCTCGACTGCTGAGGACGGGGAGATCGAGGCTCGAATCTCGGTCGGCTGAACTGGGGGTGGTTCTTCCTAAATTCTTTTCCACTTTCTCTCCACACAAATGCGGGTTCACTTCCTCTAATTCAACCTTCCCAATTCCTAATCCATTAGGGTAATTAGTACTTAGAGCGTATAACCCTAACGGGTAGTAAGACGCGGTGCTAAAAATATTATTATTCATATATTTATTTGACTTACTAGAAGCTAAGACTGACTAAATGTTGATGTGTCTATGGGCCTACTTGAAGTTAGAGCGAAAATCTATAATTCCATTACCAAATAAGGTAATTTTTATAAGTATATATCGTAAGTATAGACTAATTTAATCGTTGGGAATATGGAATGCATATTAGACTGATCTGTTTTTGTTTGTTTTTTTTCGGTGAAAGGGAGATAAGGGTTCAAATTTCTGCCGGGTGTTCAGCAAGTGGTTTTCTTAGTTTTCCGCCCTCCCTCCTCTCAAGTTTGGGTGGATGCCCTCACAATTCTACTTTCCTTATCTCTACTCTACTAGTACCATAATGCGGTACCGGATGAATGGTAGCAAGGGGTGAATAAAACAACAAACTGATTGCATGATATGACTAGAGAGCTAGCCTAGCCTTGGTCAACACCCCCTATAGCTGGCCATTAAACCTCAGCACCGCCTACTCAGGTATCAGTACAAACGTATACAGGAGCTGCTACTTGGAAATAATTCTTGTCCCTCGAGTTCTTTCTCCGCTTGTACGTCCACAAGACGCTCAGTCCTACCGAAAGTTTGGTAAGCTGTTAGGAAGTATCTAGTCAAGCAGACGTGAGCCGGGAGGCCAATGGGAGGATGGGGTGGGTTTTTTTAAAGGTGGGAGGTTCTCCCCAGAGGGAATGGGGAAGGTAGCTAGGCCCTTTGGAACAACCCAACTCTAGCATACCCTGGTGAACCAATAATACGGACTAAGTCCATGGGAAGCGTTTTTATTGGTTAAGCTAGGTGTGAGGGTACTCGCTGCATGCTTGGAATTCAAATAGGGGCTTTATTTTCAATCACTAGAGCGCTTGACTTACCAGTGTAGAACCCAGGTCTCCTTGGTCACACACCTAACAGCAGGGAGTGTGTTTGTGTGTGTGTCTACCAACACATGTGGGGATGTATTAGAAGTTACGTACGTTCACATCGCGCTATAAATATACACGTGAATGGGTCCTCTGTGTACATTGGAGCCAGGTGATCGGACACAAACATGTCATTGACAAAGTTTTCACCCTCATAGATGGTACTCTTAATAATGTTTACAAATCTATTGTAGCTTGATCCGGGAATAATTGAGGATCCTCGCCTGTGTTCATGAGCGCTGAGCCATCATACTTCAAACGACGAGTCCCGAGTCGAGACCCGGTGATGCTAGATAATTTCATAATATAATATGTTAAATGTGATGGAACGTGTGTGTGTCTGTACCCAATAGCTTTTGAACTAATAAGTGGAATTCAACCAAATTTGAAACACAAATAGGCACAAATTAGAATAATTTTGGTGTATAACTTATATTATATAATCCTTCAGACTACTGTTCAGAGTTTAAAAGATTTTTTTTTTACATATTTAGCTTCAACAATCATACATAAATAATATTTAGCACCACGTCTTACTACCCGTTCGGGTTATACGCTTTAAGTACTAATTACTCTAATGGATTGGGATTTGGGAAGGTTGAATTAGAGGAAGTGAACCCGCATTTGCGTGGAGGGAGAGTGGAAAACCATTTAGGAAAAACATCCCTCAGTTCACCCGACCAAGATTCGAACCTCAATCTCCCCGTCCTCGGCGGTCGAGCAAAACACGACTCGCGCGTTAGCCAACTACGCCACCGAGGCGGGTAATCATACATAAAGCCTTTAGTAATGCGTTATTACACCTCCACTAGGGATATAAGTTGTAAACACAATTATTTGGAACTTAACTTGATTTTATAATCTTAGCGAACAGTAAGAAGAGGGTAAAATGTTCTACAAGAGGTTACAGCTAGTTTAAATTATCTAAGCTAATGCAACAGGTTGAAGAGGCCATCTGTACTGTAAGCCATTCATCCATAAAGAGCATAATTAAATGGGAGGATTTTCAAGGAATTAAACCGTTAATTGCCTGGAGAGAGAATATGAAATCTTCGATGATAAAAAAATCGAATCCAAAAGTCTGGTTCAAACCACGTCCTCCTAGGTCATGATCAGACGTGCTAATTGCTCGCCTAATTATCTGAGTTTCTTGATATGATAACAAGGTATAGTTTATGAACGAATTGAGATAAGATAATCACCGAGCCCCGGAGAAAATGATGCCTCATCAGGTTAATTAACACGACACTGATCTTGGGTCTAGGAGAAGGAGGTAAACAATTGAGCGAAAGTTAATGTTGTTAAAGCCCCATCAAGCAAGAAACGCTCCACCACTGAAATTCTGTAGAGCGAACTAGAGAAGGAGGGGGAAAGACGAGAACTTAAAACTTATAATTATCGAAACAAATTTTATATTCAGTCATTTAAATGTGTACGTTTTGAACCCTGAGAAACTTGGCTGAGTATCAAGATTAATTTCGAAAACGAGATTAGGAAGAGCCGAGGACTACATTAGAGTTATTACGAACAAATTTTCAACATTGATATTCAGTAAGAATTTATTGAGAAGTTAAACTCCTTACCTTCTATAGTCACAACAGAAATAAATATAGGAGCGACAACCAAATTATCTCCACACCCACATCGGTTAGAACATAGACAAAATGTTGATTCGTCTAGTCTGATTTTCTGGTGATGGGAGGTCGGTGTTCGAATACGGGTGTGGTAGGGTAAAAATATTAGACTCGTTTCATGTTACGAGGGTATTTCAACTCTTAGGTTACAACAACACGCTTATAAAGGCACCTTAAAACAGTAATACCAAATTATTACTTATTATAACATTTTGAATGTTGTTTTATTATAACTTATTATACATGTATTTTTCAAGCTAAGCTAATATTGTGATTGCCTACAGAGATAAAGGTCCATGATTTGGTTCCATGCATCACCGAAAAATGGATTGATAAAAGTATTGGAGACCGCCTTACTCGTTTATGAGCTAAAGTTTGAGGTACAGGGTGTTGCGTTTTCAAAAGTAGGAAATTGTAAATTGATTTTCTTTTAATGCAAATTACCTGAAATAAAATTGCAAGCTGTTTATATAAATTTACAAATAGATATTTTATCTGATATTTATATTTTTTCCCAAGGCCAGATTCTCGGGTCCAAGGAATGACGTGTTTTGTTCCTTGTGACGTTAGTTTATGTCATTATCAAAGGAAATTTTGACTCTAGACACTTTCGTACACAAATACACAGACACAAAACGGACATAGTTAAAACGACCCTTGCAGTAGTGTTTCAAAGGTATCAGCTTGGGCAGATGATATACTTGTGGTCTTTTGTCCCCTTAGGATATCCAACTCTAGGATACAACACCACACTTACACCAGCAAGGTGTATTGAAGTTATTTTTGCTAGCTTTTATCCTTCTCTTAATCCACAAAAATATGGGTTCATCTCCTTTAAAATTCTACCTTCCTAAATACTATCTCAGACAAATATTAATGCCCAACAAACTTTTTCATGTTTTTATTAATGATAAGCTAGTTTGCTTTCAGCGTGTTTGGTTAAATCGTTTCAGGTCCAAGTTTAATTTATTAATTATAATTAATGAAGCCTAAACTATATCAATTGCTATTCGTTTTACTTAAGAGAAAATTCAGCATAGTCAATTTTGTTGCTTGTCTAAATAGTAGAGTTTGTAGTGGTCCTAAAGCACAGCAACAATTCAGACTTTGAGATTTTTGCTAATTAACAGCTCAATGCTATATTTTAAAGACCTTAACTACTTTTGTATGACATCAGGAACCCTTTCATTATCTAAATCAGTTGTAAGATGCGCTGATTAAAAAAAAAATAAAGAATCAACAACATGATTTAGAAATTAACCTAACCTAAAACAATAATTCTTGTACCCTATAAGTCAACCATAGGGTCTGAGATGGAACCAGTGTCCCTTGGATAGAACCAGAGCTCCCAGAGCTGCAGCCAACATTTCTAAACACTTAACCAAACGGGAAACATTTATATTCGGACACTTTATCTCAGTCAGTAGCATGTCTGTCTACTGAGATAAAGATCCCGAGTTCAATTCCCAGCATGGTTGAAAAATGTAGCAATGGTGAAACGTGGATTCCCCTCTCACAGTGATGAATCTACGGGCGGGGGCTGGGTGTTGTAACTGTTATAGATCTTGTGCTGATATAATCAGTCAATTCAGAAAATGCACCTTAAATACCTCAAATAAATGAAAAAATTGACAATATTAATAATTTGCTCTTAATATGTTTATATGCCAACAATTTTGATAAAGGAATTATAGTCACCAACACACTATCTTCCCTTGTTGTGTGTATTTATTTTCCTGGCGCTTGCTACAGACTAATGTCTAAAGTGTCTAATTAATATCCACGAGCAGGAGTAAACAAACCTTATCCGAATGATTAAACCTTGACCCGTGTGGTGTTCACCATGTTGGATCTTGGACGAGCGCCCATTTCGAACACACTGCCGCATCAAGTGAATATGTACTGTACCTGACAGGACCTTATGTGCCAGACCGGCAGGACATGACGTCAAGAAGTTTCATTTGGGCTATCCGAACAGTCAGCAGCTCGTTAAAAAGTAGTGAAAATTGGGTTCTCAGCTACATCTAAGAACAAGACCACTGCATTCCCATGACCCAACATTTTAAACCAAAGTCATTATAACTATTTATAAGCGTAAAACCCGTATAAGTGAGTGTGAGGAATAGATTTCAGTATCAGCTAGTCTTGTTTGCTGGTGACGGAGAAATAAGGGTTTGAATCACTGCCAAGTCTCTTGAGGGTATTTTTTCCTTAATGGTTTCCTACCATAACACCACAAGAATTTGGATGCAGTTCCTCTTTTTTCTTCTTCCTCATTTCTGCCTGTGTGTCTGTATCTCAGCCTAGAGCCAAAACCAATTTACCGTTCAGGTTCATACTTGGTATCTACGGTTTTAATAAGTTTCCCCCAAGATGTTCTTGGAATTAAATATCCAATTATAGAATTAAAGATAGTTTACTGAAGGGCAAACAAAGAAAAAAGTCATTTTCTCGGAATCCGTTTTATCGATTTTGAATAAATTTTGAATCCAGATAAATACAAAAACTTTTGAAAGTTGATTCTTGTCTAAAAAAGAGTGCAAACTTGGAATACCAACCTCACATGCCATATTTCCTCAAACACTGCCGTAATCTCAGATATCACTGAAATTTATATGTTGTATTTTTATAAAAAGGGTTAATTTGTATGTTGGTTAATCATGAGGTACATGGGCTGCACAAATCCAGTAATAAGGCCACAAGTTTACCTAGACCATTCCACCACCGAGGCGGGTCATTTATATGTCTGACGGGTAAAACAGTGAAGTCAATTCAACCAAAATAATAAAACCATCGCCCACATCGCTTGGACACGCAGACAAATCATCAATCTGGTAATCTGATCTAGTTTGGCTGTCATGGGAGGTCAGGGTTAAAATCCCTGCTGGGTGGATTTTTCTAAATGTTTTCATGCGTATTCTCCCTCCATGCAAATGCAGGTACAATACCTCTATAACTATATCATCCTCATTCCTACAATGCTAACGTGATACAAATGTGAATAGCCTGGATGGTTGGTAGGCTTTGTGTTGAAAATAAAACCGGGAAAACAAAAGGATGGTAGATAATTTTTCCAATTAAGTTTTCCTGTCAACTCGAGGAAGGATGTGTGTTATTTACTCTTTCCTTCATATGTCAACCAATTTCTCAGTTACGTATAGCGTGTGTTCACTGGGATAAGAGTCCTTAGTTTGACTCTTGGTAAGATACATAATGTACCATTGGAAAACTGAATTCACTACCGTTCCCTAAATGCAAAAGAAACGAGTTGAAATCTGGCGCTTAGTTTGTAAATAACTGTCAGACTACAGAAAAACAGCTGTCAAAGAATGGGCTTCCCTAGTCTAACACAAAGAAACCGTAGAGCAGGCCATTTTTCAGTACAGCCTCCCCTCCCCCCAATATAAACAGTTCCACGTGGTGTTGAACGAAGTCAAGAGTAACAGCAGGAAACTAATTAAGGTTTATTCTTCTGTCCAATTTATTTCCCATTGGGAAATGTGGTGGGACCGATATTGTCCATTTGATGGGCGGGAATTCATTGTCAGAAGGAAATAAACGAACCCTTTGTCTGCTTTTCTAAACATTGTTTTATAATTATCAGATTCTGGAATTTTTATATGTCTGACGGGTAAAACAGTGAAGTCAATTCAACCAAAATAATAAAACCATCGCCCACATCGCTTGGACACGCAGACAAATCATCAATCTGGTAATCTGATCTAGTTTGGCTGTCATGGGAGGTCAGGGTTAAAATCCCTGCTGGGTGGATTTTTCTAAATGTTTTCATGCGTATTCTCCCTCCATGCAAATGCAGGTACAATACCTCTATAACTATATCATCCTCATTCCTACAATGCTAACGTGATACAAATGTGAATAGCCTGGATGGTTGGTAGGCTTTGTGTTGAAAATAAAACCGGGAAAACAAAAGGATGGTAGATAATTTTTCCAATTAAGTTTTCCTGTCAACTCGAGGAAGGATGTGTGTTATTTACTCTTTCCTTCATATGTCAACCAATTTCTCAGTTACGTATAGCGTGTGTTCACTGGGATAAGAGTCCTTAGTTTGACTCTTGGTAAGATACATAATGTACCATTGGAAAACTGAATTCACTACCGTTCCCTAAATGCAAAAGAAACGAGTTGAAATCTGGCGCTTAGTTTGTAAATAACTGTCAGACTACAGAAAAACAGCTGTCAAAGAATGGGCTTCCCTAGTCTAACACAAAGAAACCGTAGAGCAGGCCATTTTTCAGTACAGCCTCCCCTCCCCCCAATATAAACAGTTCCACGTGGTGTTGAACGAAGTCAAGAGTAACAGCAGGAAACTAATTAAGGTTTATTCTTCTGTCCAATTTATTTCCCATTGGGAAATGTGGTGGGACCGATATTGTCCATTTGATGGGCGGGAATTCATTGTCAGAAGGAAATAAACGAACCCTTTGTCTGCTTTTCTAAACATTGTTTTATAATTATCAGATTCTGGAATTTAATTTGTCCAGTTTCCAGACTAGGTTTTCGCATATTAAGGGCAAGTTCTAAAGGCTACAGCAGAAATAGTTTTAGGAATTTTGCTCAAATTCGTTATTTAGGTATTTTATGGAAATTCTTATGGAATACATCGTTAGTTCATGTATAGCTCTAAAGTTGAGGGTTGTTTTTTTAAAACTTTATATTGTTCTTAAATAATTAACGAATTTGTTCCAAATATATTTCCAAACAGTGTTCTACATAGTAAATATTATCGTATAGCTCTAATTGTGTTTTGGAGAAAAGTTTATAAATCGGTACTTTACAAATGATTTATTTTTGAATATTTGAAGTGATTAGAAAATGGCTACAACAATTTTGTTCAAAATGAGCATCCGAGGAGAGGTTTACTTGGTAAATAATAGGGTGTGATGATTTTTTAGAGAAAAATTAATTTAATGGACGATTAATTATGTTCAGTTTAAGTTATGATAACCAATATGAAAATGTATGTAGTATGATAAGTTGATAACGTACCAATAATTTGTATTTTTTCAGAGGAATAGTAGTTTATGACTAGTTCCCATTTCGGTCATTGCATCCGCCTGCTTTTTATTACCGTTTTTATCCACTTGAACGAGAGAAGAGGTGGCGTTTCGCAAAGTTTGTGTGGGGTTCTTCTGAAACAAAGATAAAACACTTTTTCGGAGCGATAGGAAGTTTTAAACACTTCAATACCACGCCTTATAGGGCCGTCCTTAATCTAACGTTATGTTTTTTTTATGAGTCTCAACGCCCCCTCCCTACACATAAGTGATTATAAGATAAACCCCCCACCCCCAGCAACACACCCTCTCTATATACTATGTATATTTTTACGAATTGACAAATTATACTATTTTAATTGTTTAATTATGTTTTGATATAAGGATTGGTAACACATAAATTGACATGGAATTTAAAATACTTCAATATTGCAGTAAGTAAATTAAATATTCCGTAAGTGAAATTGTATGGGGAAAGTATTTATTTTAGATTTTGTCTCACCATAAACAAATCCTTACGTAAGATAGAGTCTGAGAACCCCCTCCATGTAAGAAAAACTTAGGAAAATACTGACCTCCCCCTCCCCCCTCCCCCCACAATAAAACCTTACGTAATTTAAGGACAACCCCTAATCTATCAAATCCGGAAATATGGTTTTGGCAAGGAAATCGTTCTAATAATAGTGTTATGCCGAAACCTATTATTCATAATATCTGTACTTGATATACTATTAATTTCTTCATTATACTCGTAGCTAGAGAGCAAGAGGAGGTAGTATGAGGAAAGATCGTAATTTAATTAGTTTGTTAATATCTATTATCTTTGATGAGTTTTATAATATGTCAAAACGTATTTAACGCTCTCAGCTATACTTGACGTACAGCACATCAGACGTGTCAAAATCGTTTAATAATAAGGGCCACATTGGTAATACAAAATACTGATATGGGCCACATTTCCGAAAAAAAATTGTATTTTCATTTTAAAGATAAAAAAAACTTCATCTTAGTATTTTTTCACATATAAAACAATGAGTCCAACAAGTTTTAAATATTTTATATCCAACAATGGTGTTAATGTTGCAACGCTGGTGTTAATGTCGGGCTTTAAACCATATGTCAAAGTCATTTTTTATGATTGATTACAAATATATCGCTCTAATCTGAAATCCCTCGGGGGATTTTTCCTTTTCATGTGAGAAAGCTGTTAACATACATAATTGCTGCCAAACATCGCACATATTGGGTGCACAAATTCAACAATTTTTGATAATTTATCTTAATCGAAGAAAAAGTACAAATTTGTTACACCAAACTCACATACCATTATTTTTCAAACTATGCCAAATAAATTACAAATGTTGTGTAGTTTATTTCCTCAACGTTTATAAAAATAAAAATTGTGTCACTATGGTTCATCATAAGGTCCACGGGCCACACAAAATCAAGGATAGGACCACTTTTAGCCCATGGACTATGAGTTTGACACGCCTGACGTACATAAACAACTTGACGCGTTTCGAAGTTTGAATAAACGCTTTTTATTCGACTTTCTAGGAAGGAAGGAGGATTAGAGTTTGGTGCTTGCCGGGTTGGGTTTGTGGCCTCATATTTAGATAATAATCAAACAAGAAATGATTTTAGGATAATGTAAGGCAGCATGTGAATATGGTTAACATCTAGCTCCTATTCTTGTACAACAAAAACTGTGCCAAAAAACAAAACAAAAATACATTATTTCACAAAGATTAAAAAAAACGAACAAACTTCTTCAGAACTTAAAATCGTTAAATAAAACAAATCATTTATTACTTTCTCATCTAAATAGAAAGTATAGTAGGCCTAATCGTGAAAAATGTTCATCTTGAGATTATATTATTAATTTTAAGTTTTATAAGCCACAGAACCCCCCAAAAAATGATTTTATATTATTACGTGTGTCTTTCTGTCTGTTCATGACCACAGATCTGAAACAGTTTTATGGCTTTTAGATGCTATATGGCTAAACATAGGGAGTTTTAATTTTATTTTGACCCTTACCAATTGGCGTGATCCTTACTTTAAGTGGAGAAAGTATACACTTGTACAATTAATGGTTTTTGACTAGTGAATCTTGGGGGATCGAAACGAGCATTAGTTGGGTAGATTTAATGGTGAGTGATTTTTTTGAAATACAATTTTTTCTATTATGGCTAAAAAAAATTCGTTTTAAATGGATATATATCAAGTTTTTGACCTCACAAATAGCACTGTATACTTGGTTTTTGGGTAAAACTTCTTTTAAGGGTAGTCCACACATGAATGAATTAATAAAATTTGAAATAGTTCTTAAATGGCTCTAATGATTTGTTTAAAATGTGTATCTGAGGATTTCAACTATAAAAATAAAACTGTATACTGGTTTTTAGGAAAACAAATCCTTGGCTTAAGAGTAGTTTTCTATTGAGCAATATTTTTAAAATTTGAAATATTCTATAAACAGCTCTACTATTTGATTCAAAATGGTTATCCTGTAAGTTCTTACATATATATAACAATTATATAATAAATGTTTTTCTTAAAATGAGTAATTTAATAGTAGTTTTCTGATAACTGATTTTTTAAATAATTTGCAATATTTAAAAAAATAATACTAAAGATTTTGTTAAACATTGGTATTTGGGTATTAGTATACATGATAAATAATATTGTATGTTTATTTTTAAAAATAAATTAATTTCAGGTTAGTAAACTTTAGACTAATTAAAAAGGGAAATATTTCATAAATAAACTTTAATATTTAGTTCAAAATGGTTAGGCCCAAATTATAATTAGTTTTTATAATAAATAAGAGTTTTTTGTACATTTTTATATACAAATAATTTGAGAATAATTGACATAAAACTGATTTTTGAAAATTTGAAGTTTTTTAATAATTACGTGCATGATTTTATTTGAAACATTTATTTAAAAAGTGTTTTTTTTTGTGATTCACAAGACGATATGCTTGTTTTTATAAGAAACACCTTCTTTAGATTAGTTTAATAAAAACCTATTTTTGAAAATGTTGTTCCAAGCTCTAATTTACTATATGATAAATCTATATATAAACCTATATATACGATTTTGTGGTGTATGATGAGGGACTTATAAATTTAGTAAAGAATACCAGGGCTGTGCGTGGAGCTGAATATGTAACGGATCACTTATTAATGATCTCAGTAGTTGATTTAGGTAGGAATTTTGTGAGGAAGCAGTGCTAGGGTACTAAGCAAGTAAGAGTGAAAGTAGAAAAATTAGAGAATAAAAGTGTGAGGTAGCAATATGAAAGATTGCTGGGTGAAAAATTAACTTTACAAGAACAGGATTAAAAGCTTAAAATAAATGCTAATGATATAGAAAGAGCTTCGAACAGAATAAATGATGACATAGTTGAGTGCGTGAAATATGTGTGTGGATCTGTGGTGGTGGAAAACTTAACACAAGATTTATGGTGGAATGAAGAGGTGAAAGAAGATGTGAGAGAAAAGAAAGAAGCGTACAAACGAATGATTGATGTAAAGAGTGAAACAATTGATAAGAGGTTGTGGGACATATACAAAGATAAAATTAAGAATTCAAATAAAATAGTAAAGGAAAGTAAGAAGAAATTGAGAATAAAAGAAGGAGAAGGAATGCAGAATGATTTTTAAGGAGATAAGAAGCTGTTCTGGAAGTGGATAAAGGAAACTAAACAAGGAGTGTGGTAATCAGTATGAACGTGGGGATATGTATGGTAAAACTTAGATATATCAACAGAAAATATGGAAAATATTATTATTAGTGAAATAATTAACTAGGCTTAGGTGTTAAAAGCTATGAAAGTTTTAAATAATGGAAAAACTGCAATCGTAGATGGGATCACAAGTTAACTGTTAAAGTGTGGGGACGTGTCTCTTTATATCAGATTGTTTGAGTTGTTCAATAGATGTTCTGGGATTTAAAATGTTCATAATAAATGGAAGAATTATGTCATTGTTACCTTGTACAAAGGCAAAGTCAATAAGAGTGAATGTATCATAGGGCAACTAGTTTTGTTGAGTATTCCAGACAAAGTTTCTGGGAGAGTCTTAATTGATAAGGTGCGGGAAAAAACTTTAGACAAGATTTGGGGTGTGCAATGTGGTTTCATGTAAGGTACACGAATATTTTCATTGCAAAAAGTGATTGATAAATTATTGTTAGTAAAGAAGAAAGTGTATTGTGCATTTGTTGGTCTGGAGAAAGCGTATGAGGGATTAATAGGAATATGTTATGGAATGTTCTGAGAGAGTATGGTGTGGATGAATGGCTAGAAAATGCAATTATGGTGGTGTATGATGGAATTAAAGCGTGTGTTAGGTTGGATGGAGCATTTATCAAATGGTTTGTTATTGAACAGGGTGTTAAACAAGGTTTTGTTATGTTTCCATAGTTGTTTAAATGTATTCATCGATGAGGGATTCCTGGAGGACGTGGTTGGTGTGCAAATATACAATGTGAATGTGAGATTGCCGCTATATGCAGATGATGCCGTATTAATGGCTGAGCATGAAAGTGGCTTGCAGAATGGATTAAATCGTTTAAATTTGGTGACAGACAGACTGTATCTTCATATAAAAATATCCCAAACTAAGGTGATAGATGTTCATAAAGCTGTATCAGGAAATTATTATCAATTTAGTATAAATGGTAAACTTTTAGAATAGGCAAACGACTTAGTGTATCAGGGCAGAATACTTAGTAAAACTGTAATGAAGGATGCTGAAATCGACAGACGGGTGAATGCATCTTGGAGAGTATTTGGATGTGTGTGGATTATTGCAAAGAATAAAGTAGCATCAAAAGAGACAAAAATGGCAGTATATAAAAGTATGTAAACGCCACCTATTTTTTTTCATGGATGTGAAGCGTGGGTTTGTCAGAAGAAACACAAGAGCAAGGTGAATGCGGTTGGAATGAGATATACAATAAATATATGTAGAAAAACTCGTATAGACCAAGTCAATAATGAGTGGGTGTTTAAGGAGTGCGGTTTGAAAGGGAATCCAATAGGTCAATGTGAAAGAAGCGTCTTATGTTGGTTTGGCATTCTGAGAGGATGAGTGTGGATCGAGTGAAGAAGCAAATATACGAGGTGGGCCCAGAACAATTAGACAATTAATCACTTGAAATTTAAATATTCACTAGCTAAATAAAAGAAAACTACAAAGGTCTAATACAATTTTTCACTTTTCAAAGATGTCAACAAGGTAAGCTTCACCGGACTTCAGACTAACTTCAGCACGTTGTCCATCACCTTTCTCAGCATAGATCGTCTAATTGTTTCCGCCCCACCCTATATGATGATAGTGTGTGTATCAAAAGTAAAGGTTAGGATATGTTAGACACGGTTAAATGTTCTAGATGAACTTTGTGAAAAAGAGAAATATTTAAAGCTTTAAGAATAAACGAGCATGTATGACTCGGTATATGGATTAATCGAAGGGAGTATGCAAGGATAGGGAAGTGCGGAGGGAGTAAGTGGGGATGGATTAAGTACGAAGCTATTGTTTTTTTTAGATGTATGCAAATTTATTGCCTACCCCGCGGGGGAACGGTATGATTAGGTATGAATATATGTATGTATACATCTTATATGCATCACCTTTCAGTGACTTTGAAGTATTTTTAAGAAATTATGTGGTGCACTTCTTCCAAAATTCCACTAGTTTAATGATTTTAGCACTTTAATGGTTGAAGTCAGATAAAAAATGTGCACCACGTCCTACTGCCCATTAGTATTATTACCATAATTACACTATATATAAAAATAAAGATGGTTGACTTTAAAGTAGGAATAGTGTAAAACCAGTTAGGAAACCATATCCCAATGCTCATGACTGGGATTCTAACAACATTCTCCCTGTCGTCTGTAATTAAGTAGATTGCAAGTGTGACGCCACAGATCATTCAACAACTGAAACGGGAATTTATAATATTTTTATTTAATATTTTTGTCACTATAAAAATTATTTTCTGTAAAGTTTGTGTTAAATGGAAGAGAAAGCTAACGCCTTAACTCCACCAGATAAATTAATGTTATTATTATTATTATTATAAAGGAAATTGAAACTACTATTATTATTGTTATTATTAAATGTGTACCAAGTTTTAAAACTTGAGGTAATTTTAAAGTATTGGTAAGCCCTAAATGCTCGGTAAAGAAGGCACGAGGTCTATGAGATTTGTTTTTGTAATTTCACTATAATTTACATCCATTACTGTTTCCAGCCTGTGTCCTGGATCAGTTTTATATTCAAGCCATATATTTTCCACTACCGGCTGGTTAGGCCTGTCGTAACTTCACATGTTTTATAATATAGCTTAAGATTAGGACAGGCACAACATCCAGTCCCCGGCCATTAATTCATCACTGTGAAAGGGTGAACCTACATTTAACCAATGATAAAGTCTTCAGCCATGCCAGGAATTGACCTCGGCACACTTAGCTCGATTGACAGACACGCTACCGACTGAGCTAAGGTGTCGGATTAATGTCAATATAATACTTTATAAAAACCACTGTAATTTAAGTGTCCCCAAGAATAATTCTTGGGTGGAAATATCTCAAAATATACTTTTGAAATTACCCTATATAGAATCGTAAAATTCAGTCAAGACTGATAAAATTAAGAAGCCAACAAAACAAGTAAACTAATAAACAGACGTCATAATGCTTCAATCGTTTTCCACAAGCCACGGTTCTACTTCTATGAGATGAAAGGTAAAGTACTGTACACATGATTGACTAATTGGTAACTCACAATAACTTAGTATTCAAAGGGAATTGTCAATATATAATATACGTAATTAATTTAGTGTAGCTTCCATGGTACGACAAATGACATATTACTATTTATGATGAACATGCGTGTAATCCGAACGGGTAGTAAGACGCGGTGCTAATAATAATGATGAACATATTCGTATATTTAAATAAACTAGAAAGAGGGAATTTACTTAGGATATAACCATTAGATTACCAAGCTTCTATCAGAGTTTCTGGGGTCGAGTTCTTAATGGAAAAATTCAATTACAACACAGATACACCTGTTCATCCTATTACCTGGCTGGGTATCTGGTACTAGGGCTGAATTTGTTACTAAAAGTTTGTTTGTACCATGTTAAGCTAGTATTTGTGTTACTTATACAATCAGATTTATGTTTAGAAAGTTTAGAAAGTTTAGAAAGTAAACGTTAATATCCCAAATTTTAAAAGTACACAAATTCTTGTATAAAAAGAACAGATAAAACTTAAAAAATGCGAGGTGTTGGAAAATTCTTTCCGATTAAATATTTTGGTTTATCAATTTTTTAACTGTTTCAAATCTAAACCACAAAATAAATCGTTGATTGAAATGTTTTTAAGTGAAAAGTAATAAATATAATGATATATTATTAATACTGAAATTTAGAAAATCATTTAAAAATCGGTCATATTTTAATTGTTCCCACAAGCATTAAATTTACAATAAAAGTTACCTGAATTTCTACAATAGAGGAATTAAAAATAACCGTTCAAAAACTACCCTTTATTTACACTTATTAGACAACTGTTCCAATTAATTTACAAGTTAAAAAATAATACTTTTGGCCTTTCTAATCATAGTCATAGAGAATTCGGTGCTAAATAATTATTCATCACACTTAAATAGCGAATTACATTCATTCCTCCTCAAATCACGGTGACTTCCATTCCATCATATCTCGCAGTGACTTCCATTCCATCTTATCTCACAGTGACTTCCATTCCATCTTATCTCGCAGTGACTTCCATTCCATCTTATCTCGCAGTGACTTCCATTCCATCTTATCTCACGGTGACTTCCATTCCATCTTATCTCGCAGTGACTTCCATTCCATCTTATCTCGCAGTGACTTCCATTCCACCTTAACTCGCAGTGACTTCCATTCCATCTTTTCTAACAGTGACTTACATTCCAGCTTAGCTCGCAGTGACATCCAATCCAACTTAACTCTCAGTGACTTCCATTCCAACTTAACTCGCAGTAACGTCCATTCTACCTTATCTTTCGGTAACGTCCATTCCATCTTAGCTCTCAGTAACGTCAATTCCACCTTATCTCGTGGTAACTTTTATCCCCCCCTTATCTCGTTCTGACTTCAATCCCACCTTAACTTCCCTCCCACCTAATTAAAGGTCTCAGGAGTGTTATCCCGTTTTCCACCCACAGCAGCTAGGCGCTATCTCGTCCGATGCCCGTCGCTTGAACGAGCCATGCTTTCCAGTAATTTGATCTCGTTCAGGGACTGCAGTGGTCCGCAGACCCTCTCCCCTAACCCAAGCGATGCGCTACCTGTTTCACGAGCAATTGGTCAAAGGAAAAACCGCAGATGTCGGGACCGAGCTTGTCAAACTTTGTACGGAATAAACCAGTTGGAAAGATTAGTAGTTTTTACAGTTTTTTTGTATGGTATAGAGGGGTTAGAATAAATATTGTTCTCATTGCTTTGAAGTTAACAATATGGTATTCAGTTTTGTAATCATTTGTTTGATGTATAGTAACTAAGGCAGAATTTAGTATTAAATTTTAATCCTTGACACAAAACAAATGTTACACTACTATTTATTTCAATAAATTAATCCCTTAAATTATTATGTATTGTAATAAAACTTATCTAGAATGCAGTATATCAATTTACTAACGTATGTAAAACTAAACTATTTTTGCTTTGTTTTTATTAACTCTAACTATATTAAGAAACTTCAAGACCAATTATTTAAATTATCAAATAATAAAAATAATTTAAATAATATTGGTGCTTATATCGCTCCCATATATTTTTTTTGCAGTAGTTGGCAGATCTTGAACAAAATTGAAACAGTCAACCACCAATAAATACTCATGCGTAATGTTCAATCCTCCTTTGTCTCGTCATTTTAGTCTCAGGGGTGTCCAAATTCAAATAATACACTACTTTTCTGAATATTTAGGGCTATATGTAGCATAAGGTATGCATTCCAAGTTTTAGAAGTTAACACTCTTTATATATGGTAACAGCCCACAAAAGATAGGCTGAGCCTATTAAAATAATCAAGTCTAAGCTTATTCAATTGTTTGAAATAATTGATTTTGATTAACAAAACTTGCAATGTTAATAATTCTCTTAAGCACCAAACAAAAACAAACCAAACCAAAAATAGAATCCAGAAAGAGTTTTTATTTTAAAAATGTGAAATAACAGTGTTTGGACCCAAATTATGAAGCTTAACTTAAATAAAGCCTGAAAATAAGTAAGTAAATGCAAAGTTAAAGGTAAAAATTTAAAACCTTAATGTGTATTTTGGGAAAAAAAATCCCCAAAGTTTAGGCAACATTTTAAAAGATTAATCAAATTCAACAGATATGAACATAGCTAGTTGTATTCAGTCAGGTCACGTAGAGAATAAATACGAAACAAACCATTTGTTAGTTTGCTCCTTGTTAGTTAATACAGAGGATTTTGAAATTACAAAAGAGTGAAATATTATTATGGTTCTCTGAAAGGTCAAACATATTGTTGTATTAGCATAATATACTATTAACACATTATTATTAACACATTACTATTATTTTTTTCAGCTGATAATAACATTGTCAAGAATATACATAGCTTTAAAAAAATTTGATTAGTAATATTTGGCAATAAATACGAATAATAATCATTGAGGCCTAATATTACAAAAATTAATGTTACGATGTATGGCACAGATTTTTTTTTTACTCCAAATAAAAGTTGTTTATTTTTAAAAGTTCTACTACTCTAAGAGGATAAACTTTTTCGTAACTCAAAGAATTGCAAGGAAATTATCAAAATATGAAAATCAGATGTTCCATTTTGTTTATAAAGCTAAACAGTGTCTAGAATTTTAATCAAAATCACTAAAACAGATTTTGAGAAAAAGATCCTTTCACTCTTAAGAAAGCTACCCTGAACTATAAGACTAAACAGAAAAGTCCAAGAATTCCCCTGGGGAACATTATGTAAACCCTAGATACCAGGTTTTAGCCAGATCGGTAAAATGGTTTCGGCTCCAGTCCCAGTAACAGAGACGACGCCATTTCGAAAATCACTTTTTTCAGGCCCAGGAGCTCTTAAAACGTCAACATACTCAAAAATCTCGAATTTGAATTTTTATTATTACAACACCTCCTATCTCCAGGGGGTTGTGAGAAAGAAGTAAAAAATTGATTCTAATTAAAAAAAGTTGAGTTCAAAGTTGTTTTTATCACCATCTCTTGCTCTTTATTCTTTATTTTTTTTATTCAGAACCACGTCTTACTACCCTTTCAGGTTATAGGCTTATGTACTAGCTACGCTAATGATTTAAGTGTTGAGGGAAGTTATATTTAGAGCAAATGTACCCACAGTTGCATGGAGGGAGAGTGTAAAATCACTTTGGAAAGCTAACCTCAGTACACTCAAACGAGATTCTAACCTCAATCTCTCCGTCATCGGCAGTCTAGTCTATTGCGAGAGTATCGCGTTGTACCATGCAGCCACCAAAGTAGGTCAAGTCTTTCAAGAGATATGCATCTATGATAATAGCTATTGAGATGAGGACGGAAGTATTTCATAGGTAATCTACCCGCATTATCGTCGAAAGAAAGTGAGAAACCATTTGTGAAAAAATATCATCAGAAGATCAGACCGGGATTCGAAACCCAATCACCCCATCATCAGCAGACCAGTATACAACAAGAGTGTTGCCTTAGGCCATTCGACCTTTGAGGTGTGTGAGACCAAAGTAGGCATACACTTTTACTAAATAATAAGTATTAGCCTATTTTAATCAAAATTTGTACCCACATTAATCTCCTTTCTTGCGTCATTGTCGTGTAACTATTTGATTTTAAAAAACCATATTTTAATGTTTAGCTGTATCTAGAATCGTGAAAATTTACGAGCTATCATTTGTGGTGCCAAGGAATTAACATAAAGCATAGACTTGAATCTTTCAAAATTTCCATAATATTGGTTAAGGTGTCACAATAAGTATAATACTAACTTTCAATTACTCAAGTTACCGTCTACATTCAACTGTAACATGCATAATAAAACAAACAAAGCTATCAAATAAATTATTTCAGTCAGTCAATCATCGAACCCCAACCTCTTGAGTCCAAGTCATCTATTGAACTCAGTATAGGTCAGTCAATCATCGAACCCCAACCTCTTGAGTTCAAGTCATCTATTGAACTCAGTATAGGTCAGTCAATCATAGAACCCCAACCTCTTGAGTTCAAGTCATCTATTGAACTCAGTATAAGTCAATCATCAATTCCCAACCTCTTGAGTTCAAGTCATCTATTGAACTCAGTATAAGTCAATCATCAATCCCCAACCTCTTGAGTTCAAGTAATCTATTGAACTCAGTATAAGTCAATCATCAATCCCCAACATCTTAAGTTCATGTCATCTTTTGAACTCAGTATAACCATCTCCAGTCAGACAGTCGTCGAACTCCAGCCTCTTGGTACAAATCATATTTCTCAAAGGTCAATTTGATACTGGTTTGAATGTACAGTACAACAGTGAACACGGGCAGCTTGACTACTTTGTTCAGAAACGTAAGCCTGAGTGATACAATTAAAGGGTCGTGTTCCTCACCCCAGTCGGAACCAAACCCAAGACTCACGCACGAAATGAAACACCAAAACACTGAACTAAAATCAATAAGGCGGCATCGTGGGCTTTAAAGGGGGGGG